>JANBXA010000044.1:21752500-22080000 GCA_030556225.1 Cricetiscus sungorus | reverse complement strand
CAAAGCATGGTGGGAACCATGGGGGATGCTGGCTGCGGGCTGACAGGCTCGTGCTCAGCTAGCTTTCTTAGCTAGCTTAGGAATACCTTCCCAGTGCTGCTCACACCAATGAATAAGTACAGTCTTTCCAGATATGTCCACAGGTCAATGGGATCCTTCAAATTTCTCAGCTGAGGCACCTGGATGACTCTAGGCAGTTTCCAGTCCACAGTTAAAACTAGCCAGGACATCCTTGTCCTCTATATAGCTCCCCTCTTGTGTGCCTCACATTTGAACATGCTCTGATCATGTGGCTTGTTATTACCTGTTGTGCATATAGTCTCCTAGTCTCTTCTAGTCTGAAATGCATGCTCTTTTAGAAGTTTTGTGAGTTAATTCATGAGCAATCCTGTGGCGCGCCAAGCCCGACCCGCAGGAAAGACGGCAACCACATGAGGATTCTTCTCAGATCACACTATATTGGAGCGCTTCTTGGTTGAAGGGAGAGCTGAAGGTGAGGGGCCCCAGGCAGGAAGGGACAGCTGCTTATATATCCTACTAGGCAACAGGTCACGGTCTCATAGGCTCAAAAGACCTCGCCTCAGTGTTGGAGCCACGGGATTGGCTAGGGAACGAGCAGGCGCGCTGGAGTGCAGCCGCCAAGCTGGCGTATGCCCGAATAAGTTATACAAGAAAGAGGAAGTTCGCCATCTTGTAATGGCGTCCTGTGGGCGGCCGCCTACACAATCCTCCTGGGTCCCCCCCCCATCTCCCCAGCTCTGTTATTCACATGTTAAATTCCAATGTCACTTTCTGAGTTATTCCCTCCTATGTCTTCATTCCCTTTGTTTTTGCTTCTTACCCAAGTGCTTGACTCCATGTTTGGGGGCTAAAGAGATGGCTCGGTGGTTAAGAGTGCTGTCTGCTCTTGCAGAAGACCTGGGTTCAGTTTCCAGCACCCACATGGTGGCTCCCAATCATCTATGACTCTAGTTCCAGGGGATCCAATGTCCTCTTCTGGCCTCCTTAGGCACTATACTCATGTGTACTTACCCACACACAAACATCACCAATAAATGATTTCTTTACCTTCTTGGTAGATCTACATGCCAAGATCAGGTAAAACTTTCTTGTGTGGTTGAGGGAACGCCCTAGTATGTTCCAGAAAGTTCCACGATTCTCTAGGCTTGGAAGAGGGCTTCCCTTCCTCCTCCATGTGTGATCCCAGTAGGACCACTGCCCGTTGCACCTTGATGGCAGCAGCTGAGTGGGGCCCAACACCTCTAAACGCTCAATCCTGAAATGTGACCCTTTCTCACCCCTCCATCCACAGAGCCAAGGTGAAGAAGGGGGTGAATATTCTGACCGCACGGACCAGCGAACCTCGGCAGTGGGATGTGAGACAGGAGGTTGGCAATGGAGGAAAGCACACCACCACCTCTGTGGCCTGCCAGCGCCTGGGCCCTGGGGCACGAAATAGGTAAGTAGCCCCTCTGGGGCACTCTGATTTTGCATGTAGCTTTGTGTGGCTTTCTCTTGACCTCTGCTGGCCCAGATGTTAAACCCAGGACCTAATGCTCACTGGAGTACCAACTGGCTAATCATGAGTGTCAGCATGCATAGGTTCTAGCTTTGTGCTCTTTGGGATGGAAGGGACGTCACCCCTACTTTGTCACCTGAACAGTTTCTGTGAGTTATCAGAAGATGCTGTAGGTCAGTCCTACAGCCAGAGTAGAGTTGGTCACTGGTGAGAAGGAACAGAGGGAAGGCGGCAATTAAACTGTGATGCTAAGAGTAGGCTGTGAGGCTCTCCATAGACGCTGTGGATTAACCCTGAAGATGGTTGTTTTGCGGCTATGAGAACAGTGCCCCTGCTGTTTTGGAAAACAAAACTCAGGCACTTGAAGGCATCCTGTTACCCGCTGTGAAGATGTGAGCTCATCTCCTTCCAGGGTCTCATATACACAATTTCCATATACAGAATATCCATAGTAAGTCATCTGTCTTAGAAGTTTAGAATCATAATAGCCACTTGGAGTTTTAAGATTTTTTTTTTCATTTATATAGGAGACATTTCATTTTGACTTTAAGTACTTCTTAAAAACAAATATTAATGGCTACACAATATTCACCATAAGCCTTTCACTTAATGCAAATAAACATACTATGCTTTTGATAATCAAGATTGTTTTCAGGTCTGAGTCGCCTAGCTCACTGGTTCTCAACCTGTGGGTCATGACCCCTTTGGGGGGGGGTGTCAAACAACTTTTTCACAGGAGTCACCTAAGACTATTGGAAATGCAGATATTTATATTATGACTCATAACAGTAGCAAGATTACAATTATGAAGTAGTAAGGAAAATAATTTTAGGTTCGTGGTCACCACAGCATGAAGAACTGTGTTAAAGGGTTGGAGCATTAGGAAAGTTGAGAACCACTGTCCCAGATAATGCCGAGCAGTGAGCTTCCTTCCAAAAAAATCTCTCGCTGGTACCCCTGGGAAACAGAAAATTGAAGTGGCTTTTCTAGCTTGGGTTTCTGTTGTTGTGATGCATGACCAAAAACAACCCAAGGAAGAACGTTTCTTTGGCTTCCAGGTGATACTCTATCACTGAGAGAAGTCAGGGCAGGAACTCAAACAGGGCAGGAACCTGGAGGCAGAAGCTCATGCAGAGGCCTTGGAGAGGAGCTGCTTACTGGCTTGCTCCCCATGGCTTGCTCAGCCTTCTTTTCTTATAGCATGTAAAACTAACTTGACCAGGCATAACTGGGATCTCCCACACCAGTCACCAATCAAGAAAATGCCCCAACAGATAGCCTAATGTAGGCAACCTCCCAACTGAGGTTCCGTCTTCCCAGGTGACTCTAGTTTGTGTCAAGCTGACAAAAAAAAAAATTAACCAGCACAATGCACCTTCCACCTCATAATGCATATTATATTTGATCCTGTCTTAATGCTTGCTGGCAGAAGAGTCTTAAGTCATTATAAAAGCCGTATCTGGAAGAATGGCTTTCTGTTAATCTGTAGGGTAAGAAGAAATGGGAGGGACAGAAAGGGGAGGCTATTGGGTGTGGTGAAGTATGCTCGGAGCACATTAGATACTCAATGCAAATGGCTTTGAGTCTGTAAGGCACATGGTTTGCTTGCATTAATAGAGAGGCTGATGGCATTCAGTATGAGCTCAAATATCTCCTTAAGAGGCATTCAGGCTGACTCGTACGCTTTCTAGCTGGAATAGAGCTTGGTTCTCCTGTGCTGGCTTGCATGCAATTGCTTAACAAAAGAATTGCTTTGCCAACCTGGGTTGACATAAAATGCCTTTATTAAAAATTGAAAACCCTTCTAAATTTGGCATCCCAGCTGTTTCTCTGACAGGTTCAGTTTTTGCTTAGGTCGGTAAAATACAGCCACAGGAGTTGACAGGTTCCTATGAGCTGTCCATGGGTCGATGGTATCAGACTTCAGTGTGGCTGGCATCTCTGAGATCTGAGTTTAATATTTGAATGGCAAGTGTTAATCATACATATGAATGAATTACCATGTGATAACCATGTGATATTTCCTTGTAGGCTGCAGTCATTTTTGTTGTTGTTGTTGATTTGCTTTTTTTCTGACAGAAGTGTGTTCCCTTGTTAATAACTTCTTTAAGTGTGCTTTCCTGAAGAAATTTAGACATAGGAAAGGAAGATTAAGTTATGGGGCATGTCTTAATTGACCCTTAAAATGCTGCCATTAAGCAAAACTTGTCCACATTGTTTGTGGGTGCCTTGTTCTTAGGTCCAGGGAGCCTCTGCAGGCCCCTCCTTTAATACCCAACCATGACAGATAGCTGTCACACTGAATAGCTCCTGGATTCTGCCCCAGCCATCCCCATGATGACCCCTGGAAGACTTTTTGAGCACATCCCAGAGGCTCAGACTTTGACCTTGCAAAAAAAACATGGCCAGAAAGAAATGTGTGCCTAGGTCATTACTTATGGCAGAGGTCAGAAGACAAATGTAAGCCTTCCCGGTTGGGTTCGTGTAAAATCGAATTACCACAGACAGTTAAGGAAATGAAAGCAGGTGTGTTAATTAACACACAGTGAACTTACACATGTAAGTAGTTCTTTTCTTTCTTTCTTTCTTTTTTTTTTTTTTTTTTTTTTTTTGCATCTGACACAGATTAAGAGGCAGATGAGATATTTGTTGGGAATTCTGAAGAGCCATGTAGTCAGCCCAAGGTGAAGGCTGGTGTGTTCCTACAAGGAGAGTGCATAGCTTTCAAGAGGATTTTGTTTAAAATTATTTTTAAGTTATTTATGGAGGCTGGGGGGGGTGTTCGTGCACACCGCACCTTTGTCTGGTGCCCACAGAGGCCAGAAAAGCGTCTTAGAGCCACTGGAACTGTAGTTACAGGTGGTTGTGAGCCATCGTCTGAGTCAGGTCATCTGCAAGAGCAGTCAGTGCCTTTAGCAACTGATGGATCTCTTCAGTCCCTGGAAGGTTTTGGCAGAACACTATGCACCATTTTCACAATAGCTTCACTTTAGAGTCTAGACAGGTGTACTGCCACCAGCTAGACTCAGGGTGGTCACAAGCAGGTGTGTGTGGTGGAGGGAGCCTGGCTGTGCCTGCCTGCGCTCAGTTTCCCTAAGTGACGTATGAGAAAGTGATTTCCTCCTTTAGCAGCCTTGCTATGGAAGGACCAATAGCCTTGGTGTGCTCAACCTTGTGTTGCAGTTTGTGACAGCCAGGACCTCACAACAGTTGCCACTCAGCCACGGGGATAATATTTATACAGTAAGGGCCAGGCACACACCACGAAGCATCCACCAGCTACTGGAAAGCTTTGTCATCTGTGCAACATTTCACACCCATTCCTCACGTGAACCCTCAGAAAGCCCTGTGAGGCTCTCCACTCCATGCTGGGTAGGTGATGCTGAGTGAGGGCCACACCTGATCTCAAGTACCGAAAGGGTATGGAGCGCTTGAGCCAGCTCCCTGTAGTTCACATGAAGCATTAGATTTGTCTAACACTGTATGAAAAAAAAATCATCCAAAGGCTTGGACCTTAAAACAATATGCCGGTTAAAGTGTGTGTGTGTGTGTGTGTGTGTGTGTGTGTGTGTGTAAGCCAGAAGATGACCTTAGTTCTTGTTCCTCAGATAACCATCCACATTGTTTGAGACATGGTTTCTCATCATCCAAATATCTGACTGGACAGCCAGCCCCAGGGATCATCCTGTGTCCTTATCCCCAATGCTGGAATTACAAGCACAGGCCACCATGCCCACCCTGTTTTTTCACCATTCCTAGGGATCAAACTTAGACTCTTGGGCTGAGCCACGCCACCCCCACCCTAGCAGCATATCCTTATAGCCTCTGAGTATCTATGTAGCCTACCAGAATCTTCTGTTCCAGGTCTCAAGGTAGACACCCATCCAAGTGTCATCCATGGTCTAAAGCATCACGTGAAAGAGGGTCATGCAGGGGGAAAGGTCCTTGTCTCTGCTCATAGATGCTTGTCCTTGTCCTGGTTAGACTTTTTGTCAGGTTGACCCAGGCCAAGGTCAGGGTCATCTGAGAAGAGAATTCCTCCATCAGACCAGCCTGTGTCCAGACAAGCCTTTAGGTACATGGGAAGGTGTGGCTTCTGTCACCCATTCTGCCTCTCCGTTGCCCTGGGTCTTTGTGTTCATTCCTTGTAGCTGTAAAAAGTCGCCACAGGTGCGATGCCTTAAAATGGCGCAATGTTATCGTCTGAAAGTTCCTGAGCTCAGAATACAAGTGGCCTCACTGGGAATCGATGCAGTGTCAGCAGGGCTGCAGAGTTAATCCCTCCCCTTGTCTTCTAGAGCTGCCATCCTGTTTCCTAGCTTGTGGTTGACCCTCATCTACAAGAGCCTCAACCCAGTCATCGCTTTTCCGAGCTTCAGAAAACCCTGTTCTATACACATAACTCCAAGTCTCCTGTCTCCCACTTTGACTTCTAAGCACTCTATGATGTCATCAGACCCCCCCACTAAACAATCCATATCAACTCCCCTGTCTCCTTCAAACCTGCTCAAAACTGTTTGTTAGTTGCTCTTCACCTGCAAAGCTGCTTGCCTTTCAAGGTAGCATAGTCACCATTCACAGAGATTTTGCACGTGAACTCATTTCCTGCAGCAAAGAGCCTGCAGCACTTCTACAGTCCTGAGTCACTGAAACGCTGGAACGGGACACCTGGTCCAGGGTGTGCACTCAGGCCAGCTGCTTCAGCATCCACAGTCCCCACCGGGGAAGCTTCCTGAACCTCTGAAGAAGCCTGACAGGGAAAGGTCCCCATGCCTAATGCTGCCCTGAGCAGGGGAGCTGGCCTCCCCGGCCAGTCCAGCAGAAGCAGACATCCCTCTTTGGGACATGTGTACCAAGTACTCTTGCTTCAAGGACAAACTCAGTCAATTATCTGAGGATCCTGTTGGCACAGAATCCCCCCATCTTCGTGATTTGTGGCTGCCTGCAAGAGCCTCTCAGTGGGATGCTGGCTGGTGGCAGTCAGAGAAGCTGAGAGTGCTTTGCGCCTTTGCCTTTGGCTCTTGCGATGTCCCCTGTGAGTGCCAGCAATTAGGAGAGCTGCCTGATGGAGCCATGGAAGCTGCAGCTGTGTTTCTAGATCTCAGTCACTTCCCAGAGTTCTGGCTCATAAAAAAGGATTTGCTGGGGCTGCTGGGGCTAAGGAGGGGGCCATCAGCGAGTGCCTGCTGTGTAAGTGTGAGGTCTTGGGCATGGTGGCCTGCACATAAAATCTCACTGTTTTCTGGTAGGTCAGCCTAGGCTAATTGGGGAATCAACACACCAGTAAGAGACTCAGGCTTAAAAGAAAGTGGGTCCAGAGAGAGTGGTAAAGGCACTTGCTGCCAAGCCCAATGACCCAAGTTCAATCCCCAGAACTTGCACGGTAGAACACACACACACACACACACACACACACACACACACACACACACACAGAGAGAGAGAGAGAGAGAGAGAGAGAGAGAGAGAGAGAGAGACAGAGAGAGACAGAGAGAGAGAGACAGAGAGAGAGAGACAGAGAGAGAGAGAGACAGAGAGAGAGAGAGACAGAGAGAGAGAGAGACAGAGAGAGAGAGATTGTCCTCTGACATCTACACAGAGACAGAGGCACAAGAGTCAGAGGGAGACAAAGAGAAGCAGAGAGAGAGACACTGAAATCTGTCCCAAATATGAACCCAACACTGGCATATGATAGGCCACACACACACGGTCAACTTATGGTGAGGCTTAGTGGTGTGTGGGTGAAGAAGGGATATTATCAGTAACTCACTCAGTGCCACTCCTGTGTTCTCTGTACACGAGTTACCTCTCATCTACCTTAGGGCTCTATCACAACAGCCCATCATAAGTCAAAGCTGAATTTAATGCACCCACTCTCATCAGATTCTGGCCCTCCCAGGATCTCATTTGCACTTATCTGCTTCCATAAATATCTGGTTTCCTGATACAGTCACAGCAAGGAGGGGGCTGCCGTATACGAACAGGGGCTCACAATCTAGTCTCCAATGTGAGGCTGCCCTCACATCCCACAGTGCCTTCCCTGGAGCCCAGCTCCAGGCTGAAGGGGCCCTTTTGACCACTCTTGCTGGTCACCGGAAGGACCCAGGGTGTTTGTCTTCCTCAGTTACCCTACCTGTGAGGTCAGGTGTGGGATGGGAAAGCCCAGGTCTGTACCCATATTTGCACAACACCAAACATTGCATGACACCAGAGAAAGCTCACCATAGGGCAGGCTGGAAGCTGGGACTTTTAAAAAAAGAGAAGAAAAGAGCCCTTACTGGACCTCTTCCCTGTGTTGGGGCCATTCTCTTCTCTCTTGCTTCCCATTTTCTCCTGGAGAGAAAATAAAAATCCTTCCTTATCCCATCTCATTCAAATGATTCCCCATCCCATCCTAGAGTTTGCTTCTGGCAAACCCAGCCTGGGACTCAGCATCAGAAGAGCCTCCTCCTACTGCCTCCCCTGGGGAAGTGACCCCCTCTCAGATGGAGCATTGGGAGAGAAAACTCACAAAGACAATATGAAGCACTGTCTCCCCTTGCCCAAAACCTCCCTGAAGAGCTGTGGGATTCAAGGACTCAAAACCATTTGCCAAAATCCTCCAACCCAGGAAGATAATTTGTGCCTGAGCCATCCTATTTACTTTGTGGCTCCTCCCCCTCCCCCTTTTTTGAAAGCATCCTGAACATCTCTGCTCTCAAGCAAAGTCAGCTAGCAACCTGTAAGAGAATCTTTCATACTTTAAGTGTGAGACTAATGCGGCAATTAACACTGGGTCCAAATCTGTCCCCATCAGAGCCGCATGTCTCTAAGTGAGTTAGGCATGAGGCAGAGGCCTCTGTGTGGCTTCGAGGAAAGAGTGGGGGTGTGGGGGTGAGCAGACAGCAGTGGACCTGAGTCAGAACTCACTCCCCTGGTGCTCTCTGCATTTCTTCCTTCAGAAACATCCTGCGTTTACCTTTGGTCCTCCCTTTCATCTTCTAAATCTTTGTTCAGGTTGCAGTGTCCAGGACAGTCCTGCCTAAGCAGCTAGGGATCAATTAGGCAAGTGCTCTCTCTGACTGCAAGAATGACCTCCAGGAGACAGAAAAAAAGGAAGGAACCTGGCTCCCCAGGACTCCAATGTGGGATTTTCATCTGAAAAGTCCAGCATTCCCTAAGCCTTGCCATCTAAGTGTGTTCTTCAGGGGGAAATGCCCAAGCAGAAGGTTGTTCTTGAACCCGGTGGGCACTCCTTGAAATGAATGGGGTTCAGTTGCTGGAAGATGTAACCCTTGAGGTCATGCCCCAGCTGGCAGATGCTGTGGGTCACACACACCAGCTGTAGGAATCCTGACCCAGCCAAATACCTTGACATAACGCAGCTAACTTCTGCACTTGAAGTTTCCTTTTAAGGCTCAGCTGTTAAAGCATTACTGTTAAAAGCTGTCTCCCATGCAAGCCCACTGCCTTAAAAGCACACACTGCAGTAACAGAAATACTATGTGTATTTCTTAGCGTTCAGAAGCATGCAGGACAGGCCCCCATGTAGTCCCTGGGGTCTGGCATTTTACAAAATGTGCACATTGTTTCACTAAATCTTTCCGACAGCCTCCACTATCGAAGTCACATGGTCAGGCACATAGATAAAGAATGAAGGTGCTTAGAAGGATCAGGCACCCAAATGGAATGTATAAGTAAGTGACTGAAAGTGTTTTCTTTAAAAAATAGCTTTAATGTGTACAAGTGACTGGAGAAGGGGTGCCTCAGTTGCATAACTAAAATGGAACAGATGCAAATACAATCAAAATATAAAAATCAGGGCTGGAGAGATGGCTTGGTGGCTGAAAGTGCTTACTTCTCTTGCAGAGGACCAGGGTTTGATTCCCAGCATCCCCATGGCAGCTAACAACTGCCTGTAGCTTCAATTCTAGGAGCTCTGACTCCCTCTTCTGGCCTCTATGGTCTCCTGAACACACACACACAATGCACGTACTTACACATAGCAACACACATAGTTTTAAAAACAAGTAAATATTAGCTGGGAAGTGTTGGTGCACACCTTTAATCCCAGCACTTTGGAGGCAGAGGCAGGTGGATCTCTGTGAGTTTGAGGCCAGCCTGGTCTACAGAGTGAGTTCCAGGATAGCCAGGGCTGCTTTACAGAGAAACCCTGTCTTGAAAAAGCAAAATAATAAATAAATAAACATTAAAGTGACTCCTTTAACAAAAAATCATAAAATTTAAAACTGTGTCACAGTCCAATTTGGTAGTGCTTGCAGCAGAAAACCATATGTTTCCTATTTACTGAGAGAAAGAGTCAGAGAGAATATGAATATGAATATGAATATGAATATGAATATGAATGAACTTGGAAAGGCAAAGCCTAAGCATGGTGACCAATTCTGAATGGAATAAGGCTGAAGGAAGAGGCTAGGATTTGTTGAGAGAAGCAGGCAAGTGTTGTCATGATGGGGATGTTCAGGACTTGTCCCAGAATAGCCCAGAGAACCCGAGAGAATCCAAAAGGGACACACTTTCATCCGCAGGGTTTCTTCTTCATCAGGCATAGCAACCCCTTTTGGAAATGGGGGTATTTGAGGTATGCCCCAGGGCATGCAAATCTAACCTGCAGATCTAGGGTTCAGCCCCAGGGAAGCCTGCACTTGGAACTTCAGAACCACGGACAGGGACGGTGTCCTGCTGGGAGGTGGGCAGACTATACTTGCTCCCACTCTGGGCACATTGCAGAGGGAGACACACTGTGTATGCCTAAACAATGTGTGACCTTTCAGTTTCTAGGCCTCCTAGATGGCCTCCTAGATGATGCCCCGTGTGCCCAGAGCACCAGAGTTTTCTACAGCAGCTGAAAACACACATTGTCATACCAAACCTACCATACTATAAGACTGGTCTGGAGTCTCTGTGTGTCTCACACTGGCTTTAAACTCTTCTTCGTCCTCTTCAGAGCTGGGATTGCAGGTAAATGCCAATACACCCAGCAGCTTACGGTTTTAAAACCACTGTGCTTCTTCAACAAAAGGCTCATTGTTCAGGGAGCCAGTTCTGCAGTCAGTAAACCCTATGCAAGACCAGCCAGTCAGGCTCCTGCCACAATAGAGCCGTTTTTCTCCGGGAAGTTGATTATCTGTAACTTCCAGGTAGGGAGACGGCCTGAAAAGTCATCCTGGAACAAGACTTCTTCCACTTTCTAAGCAAGGGACTTACAAAATGAGGACAGTGCCTTCCACAGCTGAGCCACATCCATTTTTCACCATAGGATTTTTCCTAAACAGAGTCGTACAGACATCCCTTCAAAATGTAAACATGTGTGATCTCTGCTCCCTCTTCCCCAGCCACATCCAGCTTTACTAAAATGCCAGTGTTATGGGCCAGGCTCTTCCTGCATCCCTGCCCTTTCTTGTGATGAGAGGCAGGTCAGCTAGGTTCTCAGGTGATCTTGGGGGGTAGACCTTCCAAGGTTCCTGTGCCTCCATGGAACACAGCATGAAGCCTGTGTCCTTCTCCTCTTTTTCTCTGTCATCATCAGCTGCTGGCACCCCCATCCCTTAACTGAAGAGCATAAAGCTTCAGGGACTACATGCTGCAGGGGAATGATGTAAATCAGGCAGGTAATAAACGACAAGGGCTTTTCAGAAAGCAAAATCATAGAAAATGGTAAGTAAAATACCCATTAGCATTCATTTAAGCGGTCTCAATTGCCTGCCTTAGAGCTAGCTGTAGGAGGTTATTTGTTTTTTGTTTTTTGGGGTTGTTTTTTTTTTCCTGAAGGATGCTAAAGTATGAGTGAGCTCAGGGCTGCTTACTGGAAACAGCAGTTTGGGGAATGATGTAGTAAGATAATCTGCTTTCTCCTGAGGGAAATTGTCCACCCTGTGTCCTCTCTCAGAAACAACAAACAGCCACACATTAAGATCTCCATCCCAGTGGCATGTGAATACATCTTGGGCTCTCAAAAAAAGAAGTGTGCCCCCCCACACTCCCGAGATGCTTGTCCGGATGTACAAAATGCAATTTTTGGTGTAATCTTCCTTCCCTCTTGCTTGAAGCATACATCGAACCACCAGCTTCCTGAACTCTGGGGAGGTTTGGTGCAGAGTGGAATGCTAGCGTGGTGGAGGCCATTAAGGTGCCCCCTGTCATTTGTAGAGAGTAAATCATTTAAGAGGATTTGCTAGAGACAGCTAGTGTGGGAGCTGGGAAAAGTGAAAGACGTGTCATCGAAGAGTCATAGTTTCTACTCCTCCAGGAAGAGATGCTAATTGGTCTGACTTCTTATACCAAAGACCCAGAGTTACCTCTACAAGTCAGTTGCTTTGCCTATCGGACTTCTTGGGCCAGTTGCATGGCCCGAGCCCCATGATTAGAATGGAACATTTGTTCTCTCCATTCCTGTCTGAGCCTGGCAAGTGGTTCCCTGTGAACACAAGTGTGGTATTAAGTTGGTCCCTCTCAGCATCTGCCCTGAGCTGACTTGTGTCAAGTTATCAAGCGGTCATCTCTAATGAATTTTAGGGAAGAGCTGGAGGAGCCTGTGTTCAGGCTCTAGTGTGCAGAGCCTTTCAGAACTGGTTGATTTCCTGTAAGAGACCAGCTTACCCAGGGCCCCAGGGGAGGTACTCACCTGAGGCCATGTCCTGCTTTTGTGTCCCTGTGACCACAGCACCTCACAGAACCAAATGAAGAGAGGGAAAAGCTCCTTGGGTTCTTGGCTTCAGAAGGTTTGAATCCATTATGACAGAGAAGCCTGCAGTTCTTGGTGTGAGCTTGAGGCCGAGGCACCTCATGTCAGGACAGACAGGAAGCAAAGGGTGAGAGCAGATAGGGACTGGGCTTTTCCCCTCAAAGGCCTATCCCTAGTAACTTGCGTAGGCTCCGCCTCTTTAAAGTTTCAGAGTCTCCCAACAAAGTGCCACCTGCCCCCATCAGACTTGCCCAGCTAGTGATTATGTGCATAGAACCTCTCTCAGTCCCCAGGTGGTCCTTAACTTTTGCCCCTGGTAGAGTTTCAGTAGCTGCTCAGATCTAGATTTTGTCTTGTCTCTGCTTCTGCAGGACCGAGATTACAAGAACACACTGCTGAGACCCGTTTTGTTTCACGTGGGTTCTGGGTGGGTTGACTCAGGTCCCCATTCTTGTACACAAATGCTTTGTTGACTGAGCCATCACCTCAGTCTTTAGGTAGGAATTTATGGAGCCAATGGACTCTGTGGGGCATTCAGACATGCTATTAAGATATTTTTTCAGCCAGCAAAAGCTGTACAGCTCTGCCAACCTTGAAACTTGCTGGTTACAGGATGTGCAGACCTCTGCCATCCTTATTTCTCATCCCATGGGACTCAGAAGCTGCTGCCCAAAACTTCACACCATAAAGAATCTTCTTGTGTCGATTTTGAACGTGTTAGATCTTATACGAAGGTGGGTGCCTTCACATGACACTAGCTTTATACGAAAATCTCAAAGTGAGGCTGGAATAGTTATATCTAAATTCATTTATCAAATAGTGATCCAGTCTCTGGCAAACCCTGAGGCTATCGAAGCTCATATGACAGGCAAGCATGCCAGCCCTCAGGACATTGATTGGTCATCAGAAAGATGGAAAGTGATTGGATAAGCAAGTCCACTAGAGAAATGGTGTGTGTTATTACATCCCAGGAAGGAGCATATTACTTAAATATGGGTCAATTGCTTGCAAGCAAGGCCTCGTTTAAAGTGGTGAGAATTAAAGAGAATCTATTCCATGCTACAAACCCAGGGTAGTTTGGCTTCGTCCTGTAACGCCCTCTGCAGCTGCATTTCTGCTACCATGCACTCAGAAACCAGTAGGGGGCATCCTGTGCTCTAGCACTCAGCACCCACTACAGCCCTTTCTCTGCCTACATGATCCAACATAGCCACGGCAACCAAAGATCAGGATTGGCCAGGCAGAGGCAGGGGAAGGGAATGCTTCACTATGGGAACACTTGTCTCTATCCTAACATGAAACCTTTTTAAAAAACGACATCAACAGGATGGTGCCACAGTCATGTTTTTGTACAAAATCTTACAGGCAAATGTCTAGAGAATAGATTGGGAGATGAAGATGACATGGGTGGCCACTTAGACATGGCAACAAGCCAACATAAAAATATTGGCTATGTATATGACCCCCTGATCTCTATACTCCTCAAAGTCTAGTCACCAGAGGTCAGGAACCTCAGGCATTCGCTCCTTAATCACCATACACCCTGGCCCTGTCACCTCATGCCAAGACCCCCCAGACTCCCCCAAGGTGGTAAATGCTTTGAGTCTTTGCTCAGAAGAAAAGTTAACAACACATTCAAATGGAGTAACATAAGCAGTCTATGCTTCCTGCAGAGAGGTTATTTTAATAGCTTTGAATTGGTCCTCCAGACCTCACACTCTTGTCAAAGACAGAGTGACAGGTCATGCCGAAAAGCCATTCGTGCCTTTCCTAGGTAGCCGAATAACTCTTTCCTTTCTGTTCACGGTATCACATTAATTCTTCATAAGTGGTCCTTACTATTCCACGCTTGTTCTGTCTCAAGTGCGGCATTTTCTCACCAGCAGTGTATAAATTAGGCCAGCTAAATGGCAGAGACAACTCATCCATCATGCCCTTAATTTTCTACCTTGGGAAGAGGCACTGATGCTTACATAGGGATAAAGGCAAGTCACCCTGGCTCTTCCTGGGCTGCTGGGGCCCTGTGCTTGCACTCCCCACACAGACAGGTGGCTGTCAGAGACCAAAGTACTCACAATGTAGATGGGGGTGGGTTCTGATAAAGGGGATGTTTCTGTGACAGAGGGACAAGCCTCCCTTTTCTTCATTCTAATGCCTACATTCTCATAGCAGCTCTACTCTGCAATGATGTCAAGTGGTCTGACTCCATTCACTGTGTTCCTACACCAAGCCCAAAGAGTAGCTATGCTCACCTCCACCCACACTGATTTACCCCCACTGAGGATTCCAGCCATTGGGATTAACCATGCAGAGCCAGGAAGCCTGCCACCTCTCCTATTTAAGGGACACTGAATTTGCACCCACTGTTTCTCATGAGCAGAACATGCCCACAGCCACACCTTGCTGCAAGAGAGGTTGGGAGATGTCAGCTTTGATCCTTTACTGTTACATTACAAGCCACCAAAGTACAAAGGAACAGTAGCTAAGAGTGTCTTCCACAAACAAGGCTCTAATAATATGGAGTCTAAAGGTAGACAATGGGTCCTGTGAGATAGAAGATTGAATGTGAGATCAGAATCTAGGTAATTCATTGAGGGCTGGCTGGTAAGATGTCAGTGGGGAGTGGGGGAGGTGGTTGGGAAACAGAGGAGATGGCTCAGCAGTTAAAATGTTTGCTATACAAATGTGATATATACCAGAGTTAGGATCCCCTAGAAACCCATGTACATGCTATGTGGGTGGGCATGACAGCCCACCTGTAATTCCAGCCTCAGAAGGTGGTAATGGGGTAGGGGTCTCCTTCAGAGCAAGCTGGCTGCCAAGACTAGTCATGTCTGTGAGCTCTGAGTTTGTCTGAGAGACCCAGCCTCAATGAGAAAGGTAGAGGAATGATGGAGGGTGATTCTTGACCTCAACCATAGGTTGCATACATGCAACCACATGTGTGCAAAAACAAACCACGCATGCACACATACATAAATGCGCACCACAAGCACACGTGGGAGAAAACTGGAGAAGGAACAGGGTCATCAAGTCGGGAAGTTGAGGGCTCTAAAGGACACATGCATTCTTCCAAAAGTTTCCAGCATTTGGAAGGGTAGTCATGGTCAGCACTAGAAGGGATTGCATGGCCGGGGCAATTATGACCCTGGGGCCAAGAACTTGTCTGTGCTCCTGCTAACAGTGACAAGAGCTGCTGCACAATCCTCAGACATCCTCTCTTTGCCACTACTTTCCTGGCATCTGCTGTGTCTTTTCTGGGCCATGTAGGAAGGTACAGAAGATCCCGGTTCCTCTATAGCCTTAGAATGGTCACTGTTAACTCTCTAGGTTCCCTGTCTGTATTGGTTACTTAACTTGTTGCTAGGACAAAACCCAACAGAAGCCAACGTCAGGGAGGGTGGATTCTGGCCCACACTGGGTGCAGTCCATCATGGTGGGCAAGTCTTGGTGGGGAGGGAAGTTCTAGCTGTGGTGATAGGGTGAGATGGTCATGTGACATCTGCAGTCTCCAAGCAGAGAGAGATGGATGCTGGTGCTTAGATCACTTTCTCCTTTTTGTGTGGTTCAGAGGATGCTGCCACCCACAGGTTCCATGAACTACATCTAGAGACTTCCTTAGTGAGACATGTCCAAAAATTGGTCTCTGGGCCCAACTAGATCCTGCCAAATTGCAGCCAGTATTAACTGTCACACATTCTATAAAATGTGTGTGTTGTTCCTATGGTGGGTGCAATGACTTCTTAAAATCCCAGCATGGAGCAGAGGGGTGGCTCCGTTGTCATCCGATAGTTGCTGGGAGAAGGAAGGTCAGTTTCCATCAATGGTGTGCCCCCTGGTGGTTTGAGCGTGCTCTAGTGGAGACCACATATCCAAGAGTATATGGGTAGCAGATATTGTATTCATTTTTTTTTTTTGACACAAAGTTGGGTGGATATGGGAAGGAGAATGGATATGCAAGGGATTGAGGAGAGGGGTGGACATGATCAAAATGCATTGTGTAAAATTCCCAAAGAACTCATAAAAATGAGAATAATAAGGCAAAATATTTATAGACATAGAAATAGAGATGGAAATTTATAGAAATGGAACTCCTAGTGCTGCATATTAGCAGGAGAGTTTCAGGGTGGGTTGCGTTTTCTAAAACCATTGAATTGCTGGAAAAATAGACATTCATTTCTCAATGCTGGAGGCTGGAAGGTCAAAGACAGGGAGCCTGTCATCCCGTTGTCAGACCAAGCCAAGCAAACTTCTAGGGTGCATGCCTGTAATCCCAGTATTCAGGAACGTGGAGGCAGGAGCATCTAGAGTTTAAGGCCAGCCTGGGCTAGAGAGGTAGCCCCTGCCTCAAGGCACCAAGGCTGAAATGAAGCGGATCTGCCAGACTTGCTTCTTAACCCATCATTCAACAGCATCTGCCCTGACGGACTACATGAGGCATTTATTCTCCATAGGGACTCCAGCCTCATCACCAAGGGACTGAGTCTCATTAGTCCTCAGCTTCGGGGGCCTGAGTCTCATAAGCAAACAGTATAGGGCTAGAGAGATGGCTTGGTGGTTAAGAGCACTTGCTGCTTTTGCAAAGGACTTAAGTTCGATTCCCAGCACCCACAGGGAGACTCACAACCATCTGTAGCTCCGGTTCTAGGAGATCCGATGCTCCTTTTTACAGCTATTGTGTGGCACACACACACATACATACATACATACATGCATGCAGGGAAAACATATACATAAACATAGACATAAAATTAATATTTGAAAACACACAAAAATTTAAACACAGTTGAGTGGTTGAGATGGGATCCCCAATGTGAAGTCGGTGCCCGCATTTGTCACACAGATTTCTCTGAGCTTTGGTTTCCTTGCCTGCTTGGCCAATAGTCAAAGTGTAATTAGGAAAGTCAAGGTTTCCCCCCCACACACACCCCACCTGTGTCCCTATCCTTATGTAATCCTGACCTCTTCATTGTGAGCTGAGTTGCTTTTAATCAATATCACCGCATGTGTCATCTCTGTGATTAGGCAACAAAGACTGTGCTTATGTATTGCTAGAAACCCATTGTCTTCCTGGCTTGCATATTGGCACGGCCAGCTTGGCAAAGAGTGGAGTGTCTGTAGCCAACAACACCAGAGAAGCTGAAACAGCCAGTCCAACAGCCAGGAAGGGACAGAATCTCTTCAACAACAAGGACATCCTGGAAGGACATTCCTTCCCACTTGACCTTTCCAGAAGATCCCAGCCCCTTCAGACACCTTGCTCTCAGTCTTGGACAGACCTGGAAATAGGGGCGAGTGCCTTGTATATAGTAGTGTAGAACTCACCGGGTATGCTTAGGCACACCAGGATTCTTTCACAGACTCATTGTGGGAACTCCAAACCTAAGCCGGTAAATGTGAGACATAAAATTACTTGTGTCTTACGAGCTGGAGTGATGATTCACAAATAAAAACACACGCTGTTCTTCAGGTTGATCCAGATTTGGTTCCTAGATGTCCGCATAGTGGCTCTCAACCATCTGCAACTCCAGTTCTAGGTGATTTGTCGCCCTCTTCTGGCTGCTACTGGTACTGCATGTACATGACAAGCAACACGGGCAGGCAAATACTCATACAGATGAAAAAAATACGAAAGGAAAAACTTCCTTGTGTTTTTATGGAATGCTACAGCTTGTAAAGTGTTCCCGAAGCTATCCCTTTGCTGACTCATCTCAGCAAACCCCCAAGACATGCGTGGAGTGATGAAGAAAGTGGGAGGCCGGGCCCTGAAGGGGACTCACCCCAAACCAGCTAGCAAAGTAGAGGAATCAGGTCTTGTTCTCCACGCCCCAAGATACCATGGCCTGTTTGGGGGTCTTCGTAAACCCCAAAACATGCATTTTCTACCATGATCGGACCCTATAGGAACAGCATGAGAATTCACAATGTGAATATGACATGAATAATTAAAAATGTTTAAAAAAAAAAAACTTCCCTGAACTTCAGAATTTTAAAGAAGAAATATCCCATGGAAGTCTGCATAGACATAAACAAGGGTCAGCTATACTGAAAGATAATTGACATTTTTTGTGCATATATTTAGCAACTTATTTTGTTTTGTGTATGTTCCACCTAAAGAACATAAGGAACTCAGAGACAGGCTTTCTCTGTGTAGTCCTGGCTGTCCTGGAACTCACTCTGGAGACCAGGTTGGTCTCAAACTCAGAGATCCGCCTGTCTCTGCCTCCCAAGTGCTGGGATTAAAGGAGTGAGCCACCACTGCCTGGCATGACTCTTTAAGCCTGAATGCCCCTTCCCCCTTTTGTTTAAGTATACCAATTGTTTCTATTATTCCATGAAATGTGGTGTGATAATTTTAGCCCTGCATGAATGCCAGCTACACCATTGGAGATGATCTGAGGTGGTGTTCTCCCCAGCCAGGCACATCCCAAAGGAAGATAAATCCACCAAGGTAACCCTGGGGATGAGTTGCAGAATGAGGTTGATTTTCCTTGAGGTTGTTTTCTGTGCCAGAATCTCCCAGCCAGGAATAGTGGGGAATAATCATGCTCCCGCTTCTGCTCAGAGCATCCTGCCTTCTGTGGAACTCTGGCAATTTGCTGGCCTCTCCAATTCTAGCTTCTCTTACCAGTGGATCAAGAGCAGGAACTGTAGCTATGCTGAGATGGCTGTGAAAGATGCATCATGGTTTTTTTTTTTTTTTTTTTTTTTTTTTAAGGCACCAGAAACATTGAGGTCATTGTGTCACTGGGGATTAGCATTAGGATTGGGTTTAGAGGTCAGAATGGACTTGGGAGTAGAGTTGGGGTTGGAGGTTGAAGTTAGAATTGGGGTTGAGCTTTGGTTAAGAAGTTTGGGTATTAGGGTTAGAGTTAAGACTAAGGTAGGGCTGGAGTTATAGTTGGGATTAGGATTAGAGTTAAGGTTGGGGTGAAGTTGGGGTAGGGTCAGAGGCTGGAGTAGGGTCATATGCTAATTTTAGACTTATTGTTAGGGATTAAGGTTTACATTATGGTTATGGATTAGGGTTAGGGTTCAGGTTTGGGTATTAAGGTTAGGAGTTAATGGTCAGGATGTGGGTCCCAGCTAAAGGCTAGGATTAGTATGGTTGTAGAGGTTGCCTCTAGGGTTAGTGTTTATATTAGTATTTAATATTAGGATTAGCAGTGTTTGCTTGCTTGTTTTTACACTTATTTTTATTTATTTCATGTCTGTGTGTAATTTGCTTGCATGTTCTTCTGTAAACCACATGTGTGCTTCATGCCTTTGGATGCTGGAAGAGGGCATCAGGACTGGAGTTACAGATCCGGAACCATCTCTCCAGTCTCTCATTTGCTTGTTTCTTTCTTAGAAATTTATTTTTATTTATCTGAATGCCTATGTGTATGTATATGTACACGCATGTGCACATGCACGCGCATGTGTTTGTGTGTGTGTGTGTGTGTGTGTGTGTGTGTGTGTGTGTGTGTGTGCGTGCGTGCGCGAGCTCTTAACTGCCAAACTGTTTGTCTCTCCAACCTGGGCCTAAGGCTATTGATGCTGCTTCTGGCATCTCCCTGATCCAAACTGGGAGCTAACATGACAGGCTGCTGCACTCTCTTCAAAATCCATCTTGAGTATTTAGAAAACACAGAGATCAGTTCCATGTCTCCTGGCCCACCTTCACAGCCATCACTTCTGGCTGCAAGATCAGAGCATCTGTGTCTCTGGGAAACTGAGGCAGTCTGCCCTGAAAACACACACTTGAGCTGAAAGCAGAAGGGAACTATATCCACAGGTGGTTCTGTGAATGCCTGCATCTGCTTCTTTCACTGGATGGATGTTTATTGAGATACTTCCCCATGCCTTGCACTCGCTTCCAAGTTGTGTGTGTGCTGTCTGCACCAAAACCCTTCTCTAACATATCTCCGGGTCTAGAGACGAGAGGGAGTCAGGGGACATATGCTGTCCCAGTGATGATAATTGATGACATTGAAGTAGGGACAGGAAGGGCATTGCGATTACATTTTGGCAGTTGGTCAAGTGTTTTTGGAATAGTGACATGTGACAAGCTCTGTGGGAGGAACATTGGAGACAGAGGAGCCCTAACCTGGCTTTGGACGCACCCTAAAGTTGTGACCATGGTCTTGAGATGCTGAGCAGGGTGTGGAAAGGGACAATGGTGGGTCCTATCAAAGAGGAAAGTCAGGAGCCGGCAGTGACTTGATTGACAGAGCAAGTTTTTCCTGAGAACAGGAACCTCGTTATTTGTTGTTACTCTGCTGCTGTAAAATCCAGATGCACGCGTGTTTTTTATGCCATCTCTTATAAAGCCAGATGTTAAAACCACTAAGGAGCTAGTACAAGTCCTGCAGAAAAGACTTTCCCCGACTGACGGCAGTGAAGAGCTCTTTAAAAACAGCAGATGCAGATTTGCTATGCAAGGAGTGAAAAGGGGTGGGTTAGAAGGGAGAAAGAATGATCTGTCTTCCTTTATATACCAGACAGTTTGTTGGCCAGATGACAGGAGGATAGCTCCCCCTAGGTGCTGTGCACAGAGGGGGCTGTGAAACCCAACAGGCAATTTGGTCAATAAAGGCAGTCAGCAAACACCTGTGAAGGAGAAAGGATAACGTCAGAGGGTTTCATTGTCTCTGTAGAAACTTATTTGCGCTGGGCTCAGATTAATTGTTCATTGTCTTCAGTTAAATGGGGTGGGGGTTGCTTACACAGCTGCCTCGAAAGAGGCTTGCTAGCTTTACCTCTGTTGCCAAAATCATAAAAGGGGAGTGGAGAGAGACATTCAATAAAATCTAAAACCAACTTCAGATGTGCTGGAGTCGTCTCGGCCCACAGAGTCCCGGGGTGAGTGCTTTTTGCTCTGCTGTCTCTTTGATCAGCTTTGATGTCCTTTTCTGATCATCTTGCCCCAGTGAGAAGAGGAAGCAGAGATGAAGCCTTAGTTGTGACTGTATTTAAAAGGAAAAATCGGAAAAAGTATGAATTATCCAGCGTCTGCTGCCAGCGTTAGTTTCTTATGGTAAAGCCTCCACCACTATCACCAAAAATACAGTGAAAGAAGACATAAGGACTGAAGAATGATCACACACACACACACACACACACACACACACACACACACACACACACACACACCACACCACACCACCACGGTCACACAATCATGTTGAACAAAGAGCCAGCCACTTTCTGACATTGCCCTGGCTCACAGCCATGTAGACTGTGTGTTCCGGTGTTCATTTCCTTTCCAAATAATTAACAACACTCAGCCTGTTTGTGAACCCTCACAAATCTTGTTGTGACAAGCTTGAGCTAGACTGCCCCAACCCCCCCACCCCCACCCTCCAGATTTCAGTTGATTTTTCTCATTGTTATAGGTGGGTTTGTTGCCCTGATTGACGTCCTAGCTGATTCACAGAAGCCAGATGACCAAGGGGACAGGCTTTACCTGATTTGCTACAATGTGACACACAGAAAGCAGAGCTGGGGTTGACTTGGTGGCCCTGCAAAGCCATCAGGGACCCACACTCCTGTCCTCTTCAGGCTCAGCAATCTTCAGCATGAGGGTCCTCTTCTCTCACATGGAAGGTGGTGTCAACCTTTGAGTTCCAGGGGAGGATGGGTGTGGCTTAAGAACCTGGTACAGGCTGCTGTGGCTGCCTCTTCTAATCAGAAAAGCAAACTTTTCTCAGAAGTATACCTCAGGTCTCTGGAGCCTGCTGGCCAGTCAGTCTAGCCTGTGGTAGCCAAGGCTACCCTTCAGCCTTTGTATCCATACACATCCACAAGCAGACATGATGGTTGGAGCTGTTGTAGCAACTTTGAGCCTATATCAGAAGAGAGAGGTCAGTGCTCTGGGCAGGGTGGAACAGAAGCTTAAAGGATTTGATTTCCCTTGCCAGGGCCCCCAACTTACCATCTGAGCGCACCTGCCTTCCAGCCTTCTGATGTGGTGAGAAGACACAGCTCTCCCTCACTTGTTCAAGTCTGAGGTTAGGTTTCCAGCCTGTTCAGCAAAAAAAAAAAAAAAAAAAAAAAAAAATTGCTGTAACTGACACAGTCTCCCATTGCCCTCTATCACACCTATATAAATGAGAGTGCCTTGTTAATGGAATTTTTTATTATGGTAAAATATATGTAATATAAAACTTAACATTTTTAACCCCACTTAAGAGTGCATGGAGGAAAAATCACATCGCCGCAGAAACATTCATCTCCGGCCTTTCCACCCTCCCAAAGTGACATGCTGACACTCGGCCCCTCACACCTCACACACACACCCTGCTCTTTCCTATCTCTGTGGATCAGCCTGCCTCAGGTACCCACTGGCAGGATTTGTCTTTCAAAGGCGAGTGATCCCACAATGGCTTTGGAGGCTAGAGGAGACAGGAAGGAGCTGGCATTTTTAAGATCTTTGTGGAGGTTTGCTGTGAGGGGAGGCTTTGGTGGATTTCTGCTGACGTGGGACTTCTCCACCAAGAGTGGTGTGGCCTCTCCCTGCCCAGGGTTCAGTGGGAGGCAGGGGTTTTCCTCTCCTCGGTAGCAGGCCTTCATCCTGTGAGGTAAAATCAAGGAGAAAAGAGTCCGTCCCACCTGCTTCACTCAGTGTTTTGAAAGTCTCTTTTAGGAGGCGTGAGAAGGTGAAGGACGGAGAGCCACTGGTAAAAAGAGGAGCGTCCATTCTCTGGAGACTTCTCTCCCATGTGTGTCTCCATGCACACAGAAGCCCTGTCTAGGCTGTCTTGAACACCAACAATCTGGCGCTTCCCCTAACTCGTGTTTACCCTGCAAAACAATGTTTAAAATAACGTCATAGCCAAAGTGCAGCTTGAGTAGACTATATGCAGCTAGAAGGGGGGAGGGGCTGGAGTGGCAGAAGACATGTGGTGTAGGAGCAGAGTGGGACCTCCTAAGGAGAGGAAGGGAGCAGGGGGGAGGGCAGGAAAGGTGGGGGAGGGGTGTGGGCAGATGAATCAGCAAAAATGAAGGTGTATGAAAGTCATTGCTTTGTGGCTGGGGAGATGGCTCAGCAATTAAGAGACAATACTGCTCTCACGGACAACCTGAGCTTGGTTCCCAACACCCACATAGGGCACCTCATAACCACCTGTAACTCTAGCTACAGGAGATCTGGCGCCCTCTTCTGGTCTCTGAGGGCATTGTCCTCATGTAGACACACACACACACACACACACACAGAGAGAGAGAGAGAAGAGAGAGAGAGAGAGAGAGAGAGAGAGAGAGAGAGAGAGAGAGAGAACTTCTTTTCAAAGAAAAAAGCCATTTCTTTGTTTGCCTACATACAAAACAATAAGAAAGGCACAATTTTTTGTACAAATAATGAATAGATGTCAGAAGTTCAGTGAATAGTAACCAGTGGAGGAATAGGCAAAATGTTATAACCTTTCAAAAAAGAATTTAAAAGACAGATATAGACAGGCACATATAGACACGCCAGGAACCTAATTCTCAGATAGGTAGAAACTAGCTTTTCAGCACAGACGGGGGAGAGAAATCAGCCATGCTGGCACTGGGTGTGATGTGTGTGTGAGCATATCTGTGGTGAGAATGGCAGATATGGCTATCGGTGATTCACAGTAGACAGATCTACTGAGGGGAGGAGCAGTGCTTCCTCGATGATGTGACAAAATACCTGGCAAAGGCCGCTTAAGAGGAAGAAAGGTTTATTTTGCACCCCAGTCCATCACTGGGGCAGGGGGAGAGGGAGGGAAGGCAGCAGGAGTGTAAGGTGGCTGGTCAGTCAGGCATCTGCAGTCAGGAAGCAGAGAGATGGTTGCTCCTATATTTCAGTCCAGGACCCAAGCTCATGGGATGGTACTGTCGACATTCAGGGCGTGTCTTCCCTCTTCAGTGAATCCTCTCTGGAAACACCCTGGAAGATAAGCCCAGAGGTGTGTCTCCATGGTGATTCCACTGCAGATACCCAGTCATCTTCTGGTCCAGCTTGAAGCCTATGACAGTGCTGACATATAATTTGTGGCCACCGGATCATGTGAACCCGTGACTGTGTAGCTATCCTGATCATCTTCTTATGTCCCTTTGGGATCATTTATGGTCAAAGTCTACTCCATATAGTCAGCTGTAGCCCAGTGTCTGGAAGGACAGAGCCAAAACTGCCCCCCTCTACTGAGAGAAATATGATGAAATAAGAATACGGGGATCATTATTATTTAGACTCACACTCTGTGACCAGGGCTGACTCAGAGTCACAAGCTCCACACCTGCTTTGAGGCTGTGGCATTGCTCACATCCATCTGGTCTCCCTGAAGACCCCTCGCACTGAAGTAGGACTGGCTCTCTCAGAAACAAGCAGGTCCTGAAAGGACAGACTGTGCTTGCCCCTGGCACCACTTGCCCTTATTAACCACCCTCTTCCAGCCTGGCATGCCCTATGTGGCCACTGATCTTTTAAAAGTTTGATGATCCATCCTGCATTAACAAAGAGAACGGCATAGCCTCCCACTTCCCCCAGGGATCTGGGATGAGTCCCCTGACTCTCCAAGTAGCCAGCCAGTTGTCTTCCCGTCCTGCCACTCTCACCACCTTGGAGAAGATTGGCAAAACCCTCTTACGGCCCTGTTCCCAGTCAGAGATCCTACAGCACTTCAGGAAACCATCCCTTGTGTTATCTGCTGTAGATACAGGCACCAGCACCAGACTTATCTAGTTAGTGTCATATATTGAAGCCAAGTCAGCATTTTCTTTTCCATAAATGGATACATTTCAAGAGGACACTTGAAAACAAACAAACAAACAAACAAACAGCATCAGCTGCCACAAACAGAAAGAAGCCGTACAAATAAGTGCAATTAAACTCCTGGCCCAGGGCCCACCTCTCTCTTTGCCAGTGAAGATGAGTAGCCCTAAATGGCTCTCTCCTTGCCTCCAAGTGCCCCCACGAGAACCCTCATCCCATCCTCTTTTGTGCAAGCAGAAGGATGCATTTGAAATCACAGTATCACTCATGCTTTGGATGTAGGCCAAGTGCCCAACCCCCACCTCCCAACCCCAAGCTGATCCACAGAGTCACCTTGACAGCCACCCACTGCAGAAAATGCCCATCAGCCAATAGCTGACTGTCCTATATTCAGTGCTGCTGAGGACGTGTCAATATGTCTTCTTGGGTCCTTCTCTCACTAGACCATCTCTCCCCCCAGGTCTGAGTTCCTTGGACATCCCCCCCACACACACACATTATTATTTTTGCTCTTTCTATCCCTCTACCTGTGTTCTTTCTTATCTACTCAAAATCACCCACATGTTGAGGGCCAGCGTTTCTCTATTGTAAAGTATCAGATGCACACAATTTGTTAAGTAGAGCCCCTTTCTCCTTGAGGGGCTAGAGAGATACTCAGTGGTTAAGAGTGCTTGATGCTCTCGTAAAGGACCATAGCTTGGTTCCCAACACCCACATCAAGTCGCTTTCAGCCTCCTGTAATTAGTTCCAAGGGGATCTGATGCCCTCTTCTGGCCTCTAAGGACAACTGCACTCAGGTATGCTTGCCCTACACAGACACACATACACTTACAATTAAAATTAAAAATAAATCTAAAAAAAAAAAAAAAAGCGTCTATGAAAGTTTACCTAAGGATGGGAAATTTGAGTTTTATTTTTAAAGAAATAAACACAGTTATGATTGTAAGAAGAAAACATGAAGGCATGGATGTGAGTAAAAGTGGCTGGGGACTTTTTTATTTAGGGCACTTGGATGGCTATTGAAAATGCTTGCCTAGCAACAATTAAACCAATGTCTTGAAATCTGTTAGGTGTAACATGCCAAACAAATAAATATCACTGGAGACAAGGATAGCCCAGTACTCTTCTCTGGCAAGAGGTGTTGTTATCTGGTCTCACCAGCAGGGGATGCTCTGAGGAGCTCAGGCCCTGACTGCATCACTAGTTGCATGGCTACACAGACAGTGGGCTTGAGTTGGCATTGCTCTTTAATCCCACTGCCTCATAGTTCAGCATGGTGATGTCTGTAACAGGTTGGTCCTTAAAGGTGAGTCAACCCTACTTCCGTCAAAGGTCTGTTGTTAAAGGCATGTCACTGGGCATGCCAACTTATTACTTTAAAATTTGAGAATCATGGTCTGCTGTGCAGATGGGTCATTCAGTAAGGTCCTTGCTTTGCAAGCATGAGGTCTGAGTTCAATCCCCAGAACCCTTGTAAATCTGGCATGGGGGTGCATGGTTATAAACCCAGCACTGAGGAGGCAAAGACAGGCAGATGTCTGGGGCCTTGCTGGCCAACCAATCCAGTCCATCTGGTGAGTTCCAGGCCAGTGAGAGACCTGGAGTAAAGTTTAAGCTTGGATCAGGGCAGGTACAAAATGACCACAGGTGATCTCCAAAGCTGTGTGCTAGTTCACATGCCATAGCAGCTTGTGAGAACTCGGTTGGATCCTCGTTCTGGGAAATCCTCCTCTTCTTCCTCATCTCCTTCCTCCTTCTCCCTTCTCCCTTCCTCCCCTCCTCCTCTTCCCCCTTCTCTTTTTCCTAAAATACACATTAACGGAAGCAGTGTTTGATTTGCAAATCACAGTGCACTCCTAAATACAGTGAACCCTTACATACATCACATAGATCAGCAGCAAGGCCCACGCCAGCCTCTGCCTCTGTCACTGTGGGAAGAAGCCCATTTCACATCGCTTGTGAAGGCCACATAGCATCAGTGGGCTCAGCAATACTTCACAGATCACTTTGACTTTCCTTTGAAGACAATCGATTCTCGATTCTCATCCCAGTGGTTACAAAGCCCCAGGCTTCATGAATCAGAACCTGTTTCCTAGTCTTTAAAATGCAGAGCTGGCCATTATAACGACAGGTCGGGATATTAGATACATTTGAGACCCAGCTGGAGCGTATTTCAGAGCTAGGCAGCTGATGTTGAATTTGCCGACTTCTCATCCGCTCTTTACTATATTGGCATGAGGGTGATGGTTCAGGGCATCCGCATGGTGCCAGACTATAAAGGAGTGAATGGAGAAAGCAGATGTCTGATTCGTGCTCCCAGAGAGATGAATCTGCTGTGATGTATAGCTAACCGTTTTACGCCACTGAGCAAAGGCTGGAAAAGTGTGTGCTGTGGTGGTAGGGAGGCTAAGCACAGGCTCAAGCATGAAAAGGCATGTCCTTCATGTAGACCCCCCAGCTGGGACAGGTAAGGAGCGAGGAAGAGTTACCATGTGTTAATGGGCCTGAGTAAGTGCCTCTTAGGGAGACAAACATGTACGAGACATGGAAAATGTTTCTGCACGTGTGTGCAGGTTTTGCACATATGCTTGCTGATGAATGTGAAGGTGCAGGCCAGGGGATGACCTTACGGAAAAGAGTCACCCCCTCTCATTGACCCATATTTTTTCCATATCTGTCCTGTGTGCCCTTGGTGTATTTTTGCATGAGTCTTTCTTTCCAGTCTATCATAGGTTAAGGTTTCTGTTGCTGTGATGAAATGCCACGACCAAAAGCAAGTTGGGGAGGAAAAGGTTTCTTTAGCTTATACTTCCACACAATGGCCTATCACTGAAGGAAGTCAGGACAGGAACTCAAACATGGCAGGAATCTGGAGGCAGGCGCTGATGCAGAAGCTATGGAGGGGTGCTGCTTATTGGCTTGCTCCCAGTGGCTTGCCCGGCCTGCTTTCTTGTAGAACCCAGGACCACTAGCTCAGGGATAGAACCACCGGTGATTGACTGGGTCCTCCTCCATCACTCACTAATTAAGAACAAGCCTTATAGCTCAGTCTTATGGAGGCACGTTCTCAGTTGAATTTCCCTCCTCTCTGATGACTTTAGCTTGTGTCAAGTTGACATAAAAATAGCTGCACAGAGTCTTTCTCGCCATCTGACCCTGACACTAGAGGCTGAAGTGGTTTTCCTAGTTCACAAGCTTCCCTGCTTGGGAATCTTTTATGGAGATAATGATTGCTGCTGGCAGGCAATCCCATCACGTAGCTTCATCCACTTCTCCAAGGCTTGTAACAGGTCTGTCCTTAGGGTCTGACACAACTGGAACTGTGCCTGTTGCTCTATGTGACATTCAGTGGGGGCAGATCAGTGGAGGCATGTACAAGGCGGGCTTGTTTATGTGGTGGGCGGACTGGGCTTAGCTGAGGTTGGTGGGAGACAGACAGGGTGAGGAGACTCATCTTGCTCATGCTTGTCCTGTGTCTTCCCACCACCGATCCCACCACGGCAGCCTCAAGTGGTGTGAGGCTTCCTTCCCTAAGATGTGACAGAGTTGCCTACTGCATCTGTTACACTGGCCTCCATCCAGGGGAGCAGGGAAAAAGACCTGAGCCCAGGAGACATGGTTCACTGAGGGCCACAATGAAGACAAGACCTGGTTCGCTGTCTTCATTCTTGTTGTTAGGAGATGAGCAGATTCTCATAGGCTGCAATCAATTCGCCATGGGAGTTAGGGTCACAACCTCTGCTGCAGCAAGCCAGGCTCACCCACTCACCCTTGATAAGACAATTAAAAGTCTAATTTTTTTTCTTAAGCACAAAAGGGAGATTTCTCCAGTGTGGCCACACTGAGATGAGGGACAAAGAAATCGAGCCACCCCTCCCCAAGTCCATCATCAGGACATCAGACATGGGATTGGGGTTTAAATAACAAGCAGTAAATATGCATAATCAAGCAGTCTTCAAGGTGTCGACCCTGCCCATCAGTGTCCCAGCTCCAACGTTTCCTGGAAGGACAGATATCAAGCTGTCAATCTTTTTCCAGGAAACAAGTTCCTCTTCTAGCTGCCCTGTGGGCGTCAGCTTTTTCTCCTCCCAGGAAAAGATTCCTAGGGGGCCCCAACATCTGGAGGTCCACCATTTTGACCTTTGTAACCAAAAAGAGAGTCCCAAGGCAGACCCAGTTAAAACATTGAACTTCTTTGAAGCCAAGTGAGGACTAATGTGAGAGCGCTTTGATGCACCCTCTCGGCATGATTAAGTTGGTGCCCACTCTGTGTATGTCATTTTCTTTCATGATAGGAAATTTTAAATGCCCAAACCCTACATCACAGTGGACCTCTTCATGGGAGAACACCTTGTGATAAGTCCACACGTGTGTTCAGACAAGCTTATCAAGGCACTGTCTGCAACAGATCAGATGCAATCTGACATTTCTATTAAGTGGAATAGTGTGCAAACATCTGAAATGAGCTGTCTGTATCAATTGGTCTGGAAATTTCTCTAAGAGGTATTGTGAAGTAGGAAAAGAAACAAAGTGTGGAGGGGTGTGTGTGACTTTTAACTCTCTGAGAGCGAAGGGAGGGAGAATGCCACAGCATGAGTGAACCTCAGGGACCCTCTCATACCCAAGGAATAACGCCTCAGATTTCACTTGCGATAGGTCCTTAGGGCACTAGCCTCAGAGATAGGAAGTAGAGGGTAGGTACCAGAGGCAGACAGTTATCCAAGGTAGCAGGATCTGTGGAGATGGATGTGTTGAGGGCTCCATACCTCACCACGTGTGTAGGACTTCAGCTGGGCTCGCTGTGTGCACTGCATACTTACAGGTGGGATCCCACAGAAAATTACACTAAATGTATTTTCTTACAATTAAAAATAAAGAGTTACAAAAGATCGTCTGGTGAGATGGTCCAGCAGGCGATTGTTCCTTGGTCTCCACACATGTGCTGTAACATGCTTACACACACACACACACACACACACACACATTCTCACACAAATTAATACATGACTACATGGCAAATGTTTTTAAAAAGTTATAAAAGAATATATTTCTGAGTCAGGATGATGTCTCAGTGGATAAAGCATGATGACTAGAGTTTGGGGACCTAGAACCCATATCAAAAGCAGGGATGTAGACACAGGGGATGCCTGGGGGTATACTGGCTAGATAGACTGGTTGAACTGGGCCCCTACTTGAGTTAGAAACTCTACCTCAGTAAATACTGTTGAAAGTGATTAAAGGAGACATTGGGACTCCACATACATACACCCCCCCACACATGTACCTGTACACATAAAACATAGATACATACAGGCATGCACACCACATACAAAGACTCAAACTGAGAAGGATACGTTTGCAAATGCAGAGCTGGCCTCTGGGAAGCTCCATAAGAAGATTTGAGAAATTAAATGTTGGGAGTAGGAGGGGAGCTTAACTCTCACCCTCTTGTTTTGTGTAGTGTTTGCAGTTTTATTTGTTACCCTGTGAGCGTGCTACATTTAAAATTTTTTGAAATGTCAAAAAAAATGCTAAATAATTACCATAGCCAAATATATCTGCTAGAGCCGTACATAGTAAATATATGCTACATGCTTACATGTGATTTATGGTATATATTTATATAAATACAGTTTTTGTAAGTACACAATACGTATTAGAAAGATATATTTAGCAGAATATATTTAGCAATCTGTGACCTACTTTGCAAAGACTGGAATTTTGTTCTGTTATGGTTAAAAATGACTATTAGCTACAGGGAGAGACGGGATTCATTCGGGCCTGTACTTTTCCACTCTTACATAAGCAAATCAAACCTCCACTCTGCCACGTGTATTTAACTACTCCAGAGTGATATATGAGGCTTATTCTCCGCACTGACTCTATTTTTCTGCTCTCTCTTTTTCTTTTGTGAAAACTCGCCTTTTGTCAAAAGAAACCAAGGTAAATATTGACTGGGTAGCCAAGTTGATGGTAGAGGGATGTGTCTCTTAAAAGCCTCTTGAAGCCTTGTTACTAAGTGGAAAGGAAACACCCTACAGGCCACACTCTGTGTCTCTGGCTTTGTTTTCATGAGTCTTCAAATTATCTGTAGCTGATGTCTTTGAGGCTATCCTGCAGCCCTGGGTTTACACTTGCTATGTTAAAGGGAGCCCCCTTCCAGGCTTGGCTGTTACTGAGCCCCTGAACCTCTCCTTGGGAGCTGCTGTTCAGCTGAGGTGCAGAAGCTGTGGGCATAGTACACATAGTGAGAATAGGTGGATCCAGGGGTCTGGGGACCACAAGTTGAAGTCCTCACTCTTCATTTCACACCCCAGAGTTTGTTGAGGCACACTAGGGGAATTCTATCATCCAGTTCTCCCATCACCGTGATGAAATTGAAATATCCAAGGTAGGCAGTTAAGGGAGAAGGTGGTTATTTTGGCCCCACTTTCAGAGGCTTTGGTCCATGATCAGCTGGCTCTGTTACTCTGGGTGTGAGATACAGAAGGCTGTCATGATGGCAGAGCATGGGGTACAGAAAGTCGCTCACTTTCTGGTTGCCAGGAAGCAGAAAATGAAGCATAGAAAGTAGCTGGGGACAAGGCTCATCCTCCAAGGACACACCCCCATTGATGACTTCCTCCATCTTGACCCCACCTCCACAACTTTCCATTGCTACCCAGAAACACCTTAAAATGTTCCTTGGGTTCATATATGGATTAGGTTAGAGATTTCATGCTCACTGTCCACCCATGACATCACTTAGTGAGAACCAAGCCCTCATCAAATTGGTCTTGGTAAGTATACCTCATGTCAAAAGTAACCAGAGGGAGGATTTCTCTGTGTGGAGACACTGTATGTGGTTGTGTTCAGACCTGTGTCCTTGGGCCTTGGTGACAATGGTCATCAGAGGCCAAATAAGACATCACCACCCAAAGTACGCGGGAAGATAATGCCTCAACCCACTCTAGCTGCTCTGACAGAATTGCCTATGTGTCTCGTGAGTAACAGGATGGAGGTGCTCTCAGTCCACAGCTGGGAGAACAAGATCAGGGTCTCAGCAGACTCTGGGTGTCTGGGGACAGTCTCTTCCTCCTGGACAAAGCCTTCCATTCTAACCTCAGGGAAAGAAGAGCATGCAGCTCTCTGGGTCCCTAAATTCACTCATGGGGAGGAGGTCCCCATCCTCGAGACCTAACCCCCCAGCACCCACCTCTATCCATCACCTAGGAGATGAGATGTAAGCATATGAATCCAAACCCCAAGAGATGGCTACATTGGGGCTGTTTATACAACAGCACTAACTCCATAAAATCCCAGCATAAGAACAAACCTCATCTCAGTTCTCTCCAGATGTTTCTGGTGAGCCCTGATGAGAAGCAGCCTGTGGCTCAGGGTTCTTGAATAAGATCTCATGAGTGCACTCCCTGACCCTTCCACATAGGCTCTGAGTCTTGTGTTCAACTTAATGCAGTAATACAGAGTCTGTTAAATGAACAAATAAGTTTAGCTAAAGTGTGTGTGTGTGTGTGTGTGTGTGTGTGTGTGTGTGAGAGAGAGAGAGAGAGAGAGAGAGAGAGAGAGAGAGAGAGAGAGAGAGAGAGAGAGAGTATAAGGAAAACCAAAGCAAACAACAGAACAAATGGGTCCTAGGAGCTGTGGCTTTGCAGTAGGGGGTATGGCTTTGTTGGAGGAAGTGTGTCACTGTGTGTGTGTGTGGAGGGGGGGTGTTGCAGTTTCTTATGATCAGCATACTGCTGAGTGCCTCAGTCGACCCCCCCCCCGTTGCCTGCAAGATGTAGGACTCACAGCTACTACTCCAATCTGCTTGCATGCCACCATGCTCTTGCCAGTATGATAATGGACTGAACCTCTGAAACTGTAAGCGAGCCACCCCATTTAAAAGTTTTCGTTTATAAGAATTGCCATGGTCATGGTGTCTCTTCACAGCAGTTGCAACCCTAAGTCACTCCCCTACTCTTAGAATCTATTAGTTGCCAATAGGTCACCAATAAGTGGTAGGGCCAGATGAGCCCTATACTCATCCATCCGTAGGTGGCTATTAAGGGGACCTACAGTAGGCTGGAAACAAACTGGCCTCTTTACAAAATGGCTGCACCAGTTTTCAATCCCAGCATCCTCTACTTGTTTCATTCTCTTGAATTTACTATCCGCTGAAAACACTGGGGGAGTTTTACTTACAAGTCCAGATTCTTGGCCCCTATGCAAAAGCCAGAAGTCTGGGAAGCTGGTGGTTGCTCTTTGACTGGAGCCCTGTATGCCACAAATCTGCCATCTCTAGCACCAAGGCTGCTCAGTACCATCTCACACCACAGAAGGAGACTTTGTGTGCATGTATCCTTCCCTGTACACATACCTGGGCCCCTCCTCTGTTCCCATCCTCCTATGGGTCATTGGGGAGCTGAATATTGATTGAGCCTTGGACCCAGTGAGGTAGCTTCTGGTTTGAATCTTGCTGGTTCACCACACACACTAACAATCGCTGATGCATATAAGTGCTTAGAAATGTGCACTAGGGGTGGAGCTAGATAGATGGCTCAGTGCTTTAAGAGCTCTGGCTGCTCTTCCAGAGGACCCAGGTTCAGTTCCCAGCACCCACATGTCACAACTGTCTGTAGTGCCAGTTCCATAGGACCCAATGCATTCTTCTGGCCTCCATGGGTACCAAGCATGTGCATGGTACACACCCGTGTATGCATGCAAGCAACACACTCATACACATCAAATTAAAAAATTATAAATCTTAAACATTTAAGCGAGGCGGTGGTGGCTCATGCCTTTAATCCCAGCACTCAGGAGGAAGAGGGAGGTGGATCTCTGTGAGTTTGAAACCCATCTGACCTACAGAGTGAGTTCCAGGACAGACTCCAAAACTACATGGAGAAACTCAGTCTTGAAAAAAACAAGAAACTTTAAAAAAAAATAAATGCTCAGTGGTCAATTGAATAAATGGATGAATGGATGGATGGATGGATGGATGGATGGATGGATGGATGGATGGATGGATGGATGGGTGAATGGATGGATGGATGATAAGTGAAAGAAATACCCCATGGTCTACAAAGGAGGTGAATTCCAGAGCTCATCTCTCTCACACAGCCTGTTGGCTGGTATGCTCAGAGCCCAGGTTCTGAGCGCTGAGACCTGTATATTAGGGGAAGATGCAGATTCCTTTCTGTACTCCCAAGGGCACATTTCCCGAGTCCCCCATTAGGAAAACAGCCAGGTGCCAACAGCTGGGAGTCACTTTCACTCCACTCCATACAAAGAGGAGTTTCCAGAAGCCCAGGCCACCCACAGTGGAACTGGCTTCCTTGGGAGGTACGGGGTTCCCTGTCACCCCAGAAATATCATCCGAGGCTAGAGAATCACCTCTCAGATGTCAAGAAAACCAAAGAGGGACAGCTGCCTTTGGGACTGAAGAGAGCACATGGCTGGCAAGCTCTGACCTCCACAGTGAGAGCCCTCAGATCAGAGGGCTGGTCCGTATGGACCATTTCACATCACGGTCCTGGCCATTCCCTTTGTCTTTGTCCAGGGTCAGAGGCCTGTGGCCTTCTGAGGCTGGGGGCAAGCTTTCCTCAAGCTCTAAACACCAAGTTTTACCGTGGCAAGCCTGTGTCTGCAGTGGAGTGCAGTGGGTGACAGTGTGCATGCAGGCACACACACACACACACACACACACACACACACACACACACACACACACACACCACAGAGGCATAGAGACACTCTCCCAGCATTTCAGTCACTAACAGATGCCAAGTGTGGTGGCACACACTTGCAATTCCAGCACCAGGGAGGTGGAGGCAGAGGTATCAAGGGTTCAAGGCCAGCCTTGTCTACATAAAAGTTCGAGGCCAGTCTGAGCTATATGAGTAACCATCATCTCAAAAACAAAAAAAAGAACCCAAACAAGCTAAACTCCCAAAGCAAATATATCAGGACTAACAGCATCCATATTTTCCCCTGCCTGCATCAGATATCAGTATGGGAAGTGGGCGGAAGGTCTGGGTTTGAGTCCTGCTTCAGGAGCTCTGGTCCTTGAGGCAGGGACTTGACTCTGTGCAAGGCTGGTGCTCATTCGTTTGACTTGTTTCAAGGGCTGTGGGTTAAATGCCCAGCATAGTATGTGTGCCATAAATGCTTGTTCATAACCCTCTCCTACTTAAACCACTTTCTACCCCCTAAGAATACTGGGAACTTTTAACACAGAACTTTTTGCCTCCCTGAACTGCCTCACAACATTTGGATTCTCCCTTCCTCTCTCTCTCTCCCTTCCCTTCCCTTCTCCCCTCCCTTCCCCTCTCCCTCTGTGCCTCCCTTCCACTCCCCCTCTCCCTCTCCCCCTCTCTTCCCCTCTCCTTTCCCCTCTCCCTTCCCCCACCCTCTCTTTCTCCCCCACCCTGTGTCTCCATCTCTGTCTCTCTCCATCTCTCTCTGCCTCTCTCTGTCTTTCTCTCAATGTGTCCTCCACTCTGTCTGTCTGGTGGACTTAGAGCCCAGGTTCTCATTGTGTTGATACTAAAGCATTAAGGATATGGGGGGGTCCTTTCTCTAATCTAAGATAAATATTATTCTGAGACCAGTTAAGAAAATAAGACAGGAGAAAGAGTGAGGCCAGGTGTGAGCCACAGCCTGTCATTACAGGCTCTGGTGCCTCTGTGGGGCCTGGGGATCCTTCTCTGCCTGCATTCTCTTTTCATGCATAGTGTTATCCTCTCCCAGCAGCCTCTGCAGCTGCAACAGCCAGGCAGAATGGCCAGTGCACAGGATATGTACTCAGGAGGCCATTACTGTGGCTAGCTAGTCTTCTGTCAATAAGTATTTCCTCTATCCCACACAGACACTTGAGCTGAGAAACAGCCATCAGATTTGCTGCTGGTCTGTCTCTTCTCACATTGCAGATAGAAGTTAATCTTTCTTCAGAGAATACACACAGCCTGATGCCGATGAAGGGAGCCAGAGACCTCCCAGCCCAGCACCTAGAGGACCCACCATTGCTATCCCTCCCAGACAGGGAAAGTGCAAAGACCCAGCTGTCACGGCTGCTTTGTCACACTTCAGCATGAGGAGGGCCCTGGGACCAAAACCATTTTTCAGCAGGACGACGTTTTCCATCTCTAGTGTGAACACAGTATTATCCAATTCCCCACAGCCGGGCAACTAGGAGTCCCCTAAACAGAGTTTGCTCTAAGCCAAAATTACAGCCCTGTACCTGATTTCTCAAAGGATGCGGTTCATTTCAGCCTCTTTTTTCTCCATACCAGCTGCTTCCAAGACACCTAAGAAAGGCTTTTTCTAAATTGTAAGTCCCATTGGACAGCCTTAGCTAAGCAAGGACAGCTTCCCCACTTCCTGTCTCTCTCAATTATAACTGTTCTGGAAACACTAGGCTTTCTCTGGATGTGGTGTGTAGCTTGTATGTTTTCTGCCAGCCCGCCCACCACCGGTCTGGGCCCATGGCCGCGCCAGCCCCAAATAACACACTGAGACTCTGTATTTGATACAGTCCTGTTGGCCAATTACCATTATTGTTTATGGGCTAGCTCTGTCTTAATGATTAACCCATTTCTACTTATCTAAGTATTTCCACGTGGTCATCTTATCAGGGAGCCGCGGCAGGCATCTTCTTTCTCCATGCTCTACATCCTGACTCCTCCTAACTACTTCCCCTTTCCTCCTTGTCTCCTAGCCCCGCCTATCTTGCTTTCTCATTGGCCACAGTGCTTTATTAATTAACCAGTATGAGAAACATATTTACAGAATAACATCCCCCATCAGTGGTGTTCCAGGTTGGAGGGGCTGCTGTTCAGGGGACACAACAGTGCGGGAAGATTGTTGGATGCTGTGTCTACTTTTCCATCTATTGCATTTTTTTTTCTTACGACCTGATTCTCACACAGGGTTTGGTCTTCAGAGGGCATTTGTTTAAGGCATCTGATGCCTTTGAAGCCAGGCACCCTGGTGTCTGAGCACTAGAGTGTTTACAGCCCAGGAAGTATGCTGTGGCTTCCAGGAGACCTGGGAAGAAGAGACTTTTTCCCAAAGTTACTTGGCAAAATTCTAGCTTACCAGCCTGTTTCTGGGGGCATGGGGAGGCTGAGTGTTAACACACAGTCTTGAGGCCACCTGGTTATTTTCCATAGCTAACACTTACAAAAGGGGAAATGGTGGCCCAGGGAGGCTCAAGAGTGAAGGACAAGTCTTGGTGGTGTGTGCCTTTAATAGCAGCACTGGGGAGGCAGAGACAGGTGGATCTCTGTGAGTTCAAGGCCAGCCTGGTCTACAGAGTGAGTTTCAGGACAGTCAGAGCTACACAGTGAAACCCTGTCTTTAAAAAAATGGACAAACAAATATAACAAAGCAACAGAAATCAAATTAGTAGCATGAAATGACCAGGAGGAAGCAGAGGTACAAGGTGGAGACCCCCCACAGCACAAACCCCGTGTGTCTGTCCAGGCAGCATCCTCTATGCAAAGACCATTGTCAATCGTTCTTTCTCTTCTTTTACTGCGTGTGTGTTGTGTATGCACACTGCATACAGAGACTAGAGGACAACCTAAGCTGTCACTCCTCAGGTGCTATCCATACTTACTGAGTCCCACAGCTCTCTGAGTAAGCTAAGGTTCCTGGCCAGTGAGCCCCAGAGATCAGTGGGTTTCTGCCTCCCTAGAACTAGGGTTATGAGCGTATTTCACACAGGTGGCCTTTTTATTTGTACGTTCTGATAATTGGACTCAGGTCCTTGTGTGCAAAGCAAACAAATGCCCCACCAGCTGAACCATCTCCAGCCCCTCATATCTTGGTGTGTGTGTCTGTGTGTGTGTGTGTGTGTGTGTGTGTGTGTGTGTGTGTGTGTGTGTGTTTTACAAGAAGCAGGGAGAACAGGTAACTTCCAGTTAGCCCCACTAGCCAAGCAGAACATGGAGGAGTCAGAAACTTGCCCATCTCTCCCTCAAGGCTCTCTACAGTAGGAGAAAGGAGACACCTAAGAAGGAAGTCAAGCTAGGTCATCCAGCCCAGGTTAAGCACCTCAAATAGGAGGGCAGAGATTGTTGGTACAGGGTGAGTGGGGTGCATGCCCCAAACTCATCAACACACCAAATACAACAAATTTGCAGTCACAATAAGATAGCTTTCTCCCCACTAAGTTACTCTTAAGCTTATTCTGGCTCATGGTCTGAGGAAGATACAGGCAAGGCAGAGCAGGAGCTGTCTTGCAAGGGGAGCTGTGGCAGCTGTTTCCATCATGCTGTCAGTCAACAAACAAAGACAAGACAAAAGCAGGGTCAGGCTATCATCCTCAAGGCTCACCACCCCCAGAACCAACTTCTTTGGGTGAAGACCTGCCTCCCAGATGTCTTAAGACCACCTACCACCCAAAAGAGCATCTCCTGCTCAGAACAAAAAGTTCAGATGTGTGAGCCTGGGAGGTGGGGGTGGGGACAGTTCATGTTCACACCACCATTCTTCTCAGCCCTAGTCTAGTCCCTGCTGCTTGGAAAATGCCACTACACTGGATGCAAATGAAGAGAACCCTGGGACAAGAAAGGAACCCCAAGGCTTGCTAATATGCATCAGCTGGGCCACTCTCTGTGTCCTTAGCCAAGAGACTGGGGCATGGACAGCAGGCATCTGGGAGGTCTCTGAGGCACTCTCCTACCTACTGTCAACTACAGGGACTCTGTAGTGTTTCCTACACTCAGCTTCTGAGTGTTTCCAATGGGTGCCTGGCAGGAATCTGCTTGCTAAATGCTTGATGGATGGATGACTGGAGAGTGCATGGGTAGAGGAAGCCTTCTGTTCTAGAACTAAAATCTTGCCTTTATCCCCCTTGGGGCCCTTTCGATTCAGCAGTTAGAGCTGCCACAGAGACCCGCAACTCATCAATTACAAACATTAACTGTAAATTACACTTTTGCATAGTTAATTCAGACTCCTCATTATGTACTTAGCAGAGCTTAGCAGGCGTAAAATTCAATAGCAGGCTTTGGAGTGGATCCAGAGTCTGTCCTCTGTGATATTTGAAAAATGCAAAGTTTTAGGAGTGGACCTCGGAGCGTGTCTTCTCTGGAAGGTCTCCAACAGACTCTTTTTGCTATTTTTTTTCTTCTTGGAATGGGTTCAGCCCTTCTGGAAAAGCCGATAGCTTCAAAATATGTCTTCACCCTCCTTTCTAACAAAATGGAGGCTCTCCCCCTCCTGAGTAGAAATTAATATTAACATGACTACTGGAAGGAAAAGTGTGAATATCAGGAAGCCAGACTCTCTTGGAGCCATCACTCATCTATTATTCATCCAACAAACATTCACCTTGTGCCTCTGATAGGTCAGCATGGCAATATGTCATTTGAAGGTAATGGAAGAACACTGCAATGTGAACCACAAAGATATATATATATATATATATATATATATATATATATATATATATATGGGAAACAGACTCATGCATATAGGACAAGATATATCCAGTTGCAGAGTCCTTCAGTTTTTGCCCAAGGGAACTTGGGACTGACCATACATTACTTCATGCTGCCTGACTGTATCTTCACCACCCAAGAGAGCTCCTCTCTCTCTCTCTCTCTCTCTCTCTCTCTCTCTCTCTCTCTCTCTCTCTCTCTCTCTCTCTCTCTCTCCTCTTAAGTGATATCCACAGACAAGAAGCCATGCCCTAAGGCTGGTACCCCAAGGCTATTGGCAGGATGAGTTCCCACAACACTTCCCTTTTTTGTCAAAATAAGAAAGTTCTAAACATAATCAAAACTATATACAATAAGAACAATTATCAAGTATTTTCCAGGAGAAAGAAAGGGTAACAACATAAACAAAACTGGAACTACAGCAAGAACAACATCAAGCAAGAAACACACACAGAGATTATTCCAATAGCTGTCCTATCCTGAAGTGTATAAGTCTTGGTCCTAGCTAAGATATGAGAGGATAGTAACTGTATTTAGTCTTCAACACCATCAAAGACCTGAAAAGAAAAGTAACATTGCCTGAGCAAGCAGGAAGTAAATAACTTTCAAAAGATGCAAGATAAGACAGAAATAGTTGGCTACCTGGACAGTCACCCAAAGTGTCTCTGCAATGTTGGGACCACCATCTTTGGTTATAGGTCTAGAATATCTGACAGGCCATTTTCAGAATCAGGAAAAGTGCTCCCTGTATAGCTTTGGAGGCTGTCCTAGAACTAGCTCTTGTAGACTAGGCTGGTTTCAAACTCACAGAGATTCACCTGCCTCTGCCTCCCAAATACTGGGATTAAAGGTGTGCTCCATCACTGCCCAGCTCAGAAGCACGAAAATTTGAAAGACTGTCCTACGCTGTCTTGGCAAGGTTCAGCAGTCGCTTTTCCTTGTATTCTGCTTGTCCAGAATGGACAGTGGGCTTACTGTCAGAAGCTGAGACAAGGGTAGTTCCTCCCCAATAGACCAGTTTAGCCAAGAAGAAAAGAAGTTCTACCTGAAATAGACTGCCAGGAGCAGTTGTGTCTCACATCAACAGAATTCTAAGTTATTAAAACATTTAAATGCCATATTCTGTAGGTCTTTAAAGTGTTTGAAGTTTACCTATCTATGTGGAGTACATCTCTGTGCACCTAGAGAACCTAACCTAACTATAAGTATGACAAAATGGGTGACTATCAATCAGCTTTTTAACCAAACCTTCACATTATAAAAATAAACAATCTTTAAACAGATGTACAACATGAAGACAAAGACCTTGCAATTGTAACAATATATAAAAATATCTTAAACAGAGGTAGGCAGAAAACGGAGATGATGTGGGATGTCCTTCTGTATGCTGTGAATATGTCTTGTTTTTATTGGTTGATGAATAAAGCAGTTTTGACTATGGCAGGGCAAAGTATAGCTAGGTAGGAAATCCAAACAGATATGGAGATAAAGAAGGCAGAGTCAGGGAGATGCCATATGGCAGCCAAAGGGGTAAGATGCCAGAACATCACCGGCAAGCCACAGCCATGTGGTGATACACAGATTAGTAAAAATGGGTTAAATTAATTGCGAGAACTGATCAGTGATATTCCTGAGCCACTGGCCAAGCAATTGTAATTAATATTGAGTCTCTGAGTGTTTATTTGGGAACTGGCAGGCAGGGGAGAAATCTCCATTTATAGACTACCATAACATTGCTGCTAGAGAGCTTAAATTGGTGATGGAAGATGTGGACATTGAACTACCAAGTGCAGATAAATGCAAACTGAGAGGATGGGCATGGAGGGTGCAGGGTGACAAGTGATACTGTGGGGAATAATTTCTTCTCAGCTTGCTCACTTCAGTCCCCTAGGTTGAGACCTACTTTATTGAGTATATTACCTAAGCTCTCCCTTCAACTTCATAGCAAAACCATAGTTCAGGCACCCACGTATCTGCTTCCAGAACCTGTGGTTATAACATCTACTTATCCCATCTCCATACAAACACCAAGATTTGGAGAAATGAAATTTAAGAGGCTAGTGCCCACCAAGAAAGCTTTTTGTGCACGGCTGCGATGTCTAACCTTGACTATCTGTTACAATAATTATTTTTCAGTTCCGAGTGTCCACTCCTAACATTTTTATTATCTTTTTGTAGAGTATTCCTGGGAATACATTGCTTCTCTCCCAGCTTCCCAGGTAGTTAAACTATTGGTGGAGCTTTAGCCTGCATTGTAGTGTTGGAAAGCTCTGGTTTCTTTCTAGGTTTCAGATCCCTTAAGCAAAGTCATTGTCATCTACATAATGTGCAGGGGATGACTCTCTACCTACCTACCTATCTATCTATCTATCTATCTATCTATCTATCTATCCATCCATCCATCCATCCATCTATCTATCTACCTACCTACCTACCTACCTACCTACCTATCATTCTTGCTTGCTTGATTGCTTGTTTGTTAGTTTGCCTCCCTATGTAACCCTATGTAAGTTTTTAGACTTTGGAGTAAGAGATAGAAGTAATAAATGCTCATTTGTCCACTTGGTTCTCTCTCTCTCTCTCTCTCTCTCTCTCTCTCTCTCTCTCTCTCTCTCCCTCTCTCTCTCTCTCTCTGTGTGTGTGTGTGTATGTGTGTGTGTGTGTGTGTGTATGTGTGTGTGTTTGTACAAAGTATAGAGATGTGTGCATATGTATGCACATGTGGAAGCCACAGGGCACTCTCTCCATTATCATTTATCAGGGTGCTTCCCATGTTTCTTTTATTTAACTTTTTAAAAAATTCTCTCTGTGTGTTTTTGTGTTGTGTGTGTGTGTGGGGGGGTGAGTATGGATATGTTAGTATGGGGGCCAAGAAAGTCAGAGGCATCAGAATCCTTGCAACTGGAGTTATAGTCAGTTATAAATTGCCTGATGTGAGTCTTGAGAATTGAACTAAGGTCATTTGCAAAAGAAATACATGCTTCCAATCTCTGAGCCATCTCTTCAGTCCCTTCAGTCCCTTCATCTCTTCAGTAGATTTATTTTATTTCAATTACGCACATGTTTATGTGTGTTTATATGTATATGTGCATGTATGCAAGTATCCATGGAGACCAAAACAGGGATCCTCTGGAACTGGAGTTACAGGTAGTTGCAAGGACCCCTATCCAGTTATCCACAAAGCCTCTCTTATGTTGGTCTCCCAAGCACAGGGATGTCAGGTGTGTACCACTGTACCCAGCTGTTTTAGATGGCTTCTGGGGATCAAGTCCCCATACTTATATGTCAAGCATTTTACTAACCAAGTCATCCCTCCTGCCCTTTTTAATATTTTTTAAAGATTTGGTGTGTGTGTGTGTGTGTGTGTGTGTGTGTGTGTGTGTGTTTTGCCTGCATATGTGTATGTGTACCATGTGTATGCCTGGTGCCCACAGAGACCAAAAGAGATTAGATATCAGATCCCCTAGAACAGACAGCTTAGAGCTGTCATGTGGGTGCTAGGAACTGAACCCAGGTCCTCTGCAAGAGCAATAAATGCTCTTATCCACTGAGCCATCTCTCCAGCCCCACAACTTACTTATTTTTAAAGCTGAATCTTGGAGTCAAATCTAAGCGTGCTGCCCTGTTCCACAGGGCAGACTTCATAAGCTTCTCCCTCCCCTAAGCTGCTCTCATGTCATGGGTTCTGTATTCTGTCTTTTGTACTAACTGAAGACAACAGTAGGGGAGGCCAGGTCCTTTCTCTGTGCTAGTGTGTTGAATCTCAGCTGATCAGATATCCTCCCTCTGTATTCTGAATAGAAGCCACTGACACAAAGGATCAAGACAGCAGTGTGTGTGTTTGAATGTGAGACATAGACTTCCCTCAAGCTGCTTTTCCTAGGATTCTAGCTTTGCATCCCACCCTTGCTTTTGGGCACCTTCCCTCCATCTCTTTCTTTCCCTTATCCTGCTTATTGGGAGGCACTTGTTCTGTCCCCACTTTCTCAATCAACTCAAGCTCAGCCTGCAACTCAAATCCATACTCCTCAGCACCATGGAGAGCTCATGGGAAAGATGCCTCTGTGGGCAGGGTGGGAAAGAGATGTTTGGGTTCATGGCAGCATTTGAAGCAGAAGGGGTTAAATACAGCCCACATCAGACTATACTGTTCTCCTGGGAGAGGCTTACCCATTCAGAAATTCATTTCTTTATTTTGTGAGTCTCTTTGCTTCCACGGGCACTGAGCTGCCATGGTGGCTATAACGTGGGTATTCAAAGCTCTCCCCCACCCCCAGGCTTGGAAGCTAAAGTCACTTTGGCTTTTAGCTCATTTTTAGGCTTCGTTTTCTTACAGATGACTCCAATGGACAAGAGGTTTGGAAAATTGGGTTTCCAGTGGTCTGAAATTTGTTGTGACTACTGGGGAGATTTATTTACTTTGGAGTAACTACTTTATTTTAAGCCAATTTTGAAATTTTCGTTCAAGACTTACATCTGTAAATCCACACCATTGATTTTTATCAAGCAGTGGTTCCTGACACTCTCTGGGGTTGCCTAAGTGTTTAAATCTCTCTCTCTCCATTGCTCCAACATCACCACACACCCAATTAAGTGGGGGCTCTTGGTCTCCTCAAGGAAGATGCTCAGAGACAGCAGAAAAGTGCTGGCCACAGGATAAACTGGCTTCTTTATCTCTATCTTCAAGCCACAAGCATAGAAGGGGACATCTGATGGGGACCAATTCTGAGTGAGGCTGTGGGATGCAGAGCTGAATGAATTTGGCTCATGCATGACACTGAGTTTGTTAGGAGGGGGTCAGAGATTGTATCACTTTCACTTTTTACAAGGTCACATGTATCCCAGGTTGGCCTTAAAATCATAGTGTAACCCATCCACCTGCTTCAACTTCCCAAGACCTGGAATCACAAGCCTGATAGATCCAGTACTGGGAATTGAACCAGCGGCTTTGTGCATGCCAGGTAAGCACTCTACCACTAGAGCTATATCTCAACTCTATGGGTCAGTTTTAAAAATGCATATTTATGGCAGTTTCCTGCCTGAGCATGACTTTGGCGTTTAATCCTGCTAAAAACAAAAGCAACGAGTGTTATCTGGGCATGGTGGTGCACACTAATCCCAGAACTCAGGAAGCCAAGGCAGATTTCTACACATTTTAAGGCCAGCCTGATCTACAGAGTGATCTCCGGGCAAGCTATGACTATGAAGTAAGCCCTTATCTAAAAAACAGCCCAATGGCCTCATCCTTCCACATACTGATCAGTGCTTAGTATGTAAGAATTTCTGCTCAGGTCTGTGGCTTGTAAGTGACACACTCTATCCTAGCTCGCCACTCTAACTTGAAAGTGACATCATGCTTCAAGTGCCTGAAGCTGTATCTCAAAGCTGATCTTTTTTTTTCCTGTCATTCTGAGCAAAATTGTAGGATTGGGGGTAAAGGGAGGGAGCAGGATCCCTCAAACAACATCACATTAAAGCTGACTCCTTTCACTTGCTTCCAGAAGCAACAATCTATTCAACGAGGTCATGCAGATGAATTTCGAAATCGCCAGTTTCAGCAGCCTGTCAGGGACACAGCCCATCACATGGCAGGTGGAGTACCCAAAGAAGGGGACCACAGACATTGCTGTGTCTGAGATCTTCATCAGCCAGAAGGACCTGGTCGCCATTGTCCCCCTTGCTATGGTAAGTCATGCTTTCATGACAACCCTTGCTTCCTACTGATTAACAGTACCCCTGCATGCTCCCAGGTCAGCACTGCAAATATTTTATGTGTAAGTGATCCCATTTTTTTCTACACCCTGAAAGTGGCATTACCTTTCATTAGCTAAGCTCCTCACAACCACATACCAATGTCCTTGTTGCTTACTTCTAATTTAAACCACTTCAGTTCTCTTTTTCATATACACACACACATACATACACACACACACACACACACACACACACACACACACACACACACACACACACACACACACCTTTAGTCTGTCATGTATCCTGGTCAGGATAACCTGAGCTAGGCTATGGCAACAAGTGACCCCAAATCTCAGAGACCTGAATCTGAGTCAACTGAAGTTATTATTGATTACATGGCATTATGTGAATGGGAAAACATGCTGGCTAGTTTTGACTTTCAATTTGACACAACCTAGAATCACCTGGGAATAGAGTCTTAATGAATAATTGTCTAGGTGAAGTTGGCCCAGGGGCATGCATGTCTGTGGGGGATGTCTTGGTCAGTGGAGGCAGAAAGACCCACCTTGAATGTAGGTAGCACAATCTCATGCACTGTGTAAGAGTGAAGAAAGTGGGCTGTGCATGGGCGAGCAGCACAGGTGAGTGTTCTCCTCTCTGCTCTTGACGGTGGATGTGGTATGTGACAAGCTACTCGGGTCCTTGCCTTACCTCCCCTCGGTGATGGACTGCAACCTGGAAATGTAAACCAAATAAGTCCTTTCTGCTCCAAGTTACTTTTGTTAAGGGTGATTTACTACAGCAATAGAAAGGAAACTAAGACAGCAGAGAACCTGTGTCATGCAACTCCTGAGAAATATTCCCAGCTCCTCCCTGTTCCCTGCTTGGAAGACTACTGCTTTGTCCTATTTCCCTTGGACCATAGCCAAGAAGCCACTGGGAAATGCACAGTAGGAAGGCCACATTGTAATCACAAAGCCTAGTGCTTCTCCATCCTACCTGTGACAGGGTGGATTGCAAATTGTATGTTGAGGTCTGGTTACTCTTGTGTGTAGTTTCATATCAGCAAGAATCCTATTTAATTAATAAGAAATTATGGGAAATGAATCAATCAGAATTCTTGCATATACATTGGAAACAAATCCAACCTAATTTGAACCTCAAATACCTTCGAGTGCATGTTACATGACTTAGAAGATCTACCTTGAGTCTTTTAAGACCTCCTAGCAAACATTATTGGTGCTGGTTTGCAGACCACACCCTAGATGCTCCCAGTCATGAGTCTCTCTGTTAGAATCATCAGATGGCCCTTGGCGGAGCCATAATGGTGTCATTCCAGCCCACGGGTTGTCTGCCACAGGATTTGTTAACATAGAGAAGGTGGAGAAAATTTGCTTATGATATTATTTTTTGGATGTTGTGGACTAAATCCAGGCCTTGTACACAGTTGACAAGCACTTGACTTCTGAGTCACAAGAGTCATATTAGGAAGGTCAGCTTCCTAATGAGAGCTCATTGTATAACCCAGACTCACTTCAAAGTCTCAATCCCCTTCTCCCACCCCCTCCCCGCCCCGCCTCCATACTGCTGAGATTACAGGTGTGCACCACCACACCTGGCTCCTTCTTGGCTTCGAATGTGTGCCATTATCCCAGGCAACCCTCCATTTGAAGCCTGACCTTGACTCCATTTTCAAGCCTTCATTTTAAATGGGTTTGCGTGTGTGCTCAAAAACTCTTAAATATTTGCTGTGTGGCCCTTCGGTGGGGGAGGGGAGATTGCAGATCTGTGTCTTAGAATTATCATGCCAACATCCATTATAGAACATAAGTGCCCAATTCTTACCCTGCCTATTTCAGAAAGATGGGACATGCAAATATGTTGAAAAGCAAAACTATTGTAAGGATATAAGGTATTATTACAGCCCTTTGTCAACACGTGAGTCCTCCTTGAAATGAGATGTCATTATTGTGGTTATGGTGTTTTTACAATGCTTTTAAGACAAGAAGAAATCACTCCTCATGTCATAACCCAAATCCTTTTGTCTGCAAGTTAGCCCAAGAGAATTCAGCTTGGCTTCATGCCACAGTCGCTGACAGTGACATCTCTACAGGGCCAGCATGCATACAGCTAGCATCTGACCTCTTGGTCCCAGTACTCATCTGTGTTGTGCTTACCTGGAGTACTTAGGGGACTTGACTTCTACTGTGGGACACAGCTGTCAGTGGGGTGAAGCTGTGCACGCCTGTAATCCTGGTACTCAGGCTGATTGATACAGGAGGACTCTGAGTTCAAGACCAGCCCTTGTTACCAAAATTAAACAAGAAGCTATGCTAATGAAAGGGCTATAGATGAAATGGCTCCGAGGCACTTAAAAACTATGCTTGGGAGCTGGGTGGTGGTTTTGCATGCCTTTAATTCCAGCACTCAGGAGGCAGAGGCAAGTGGATCCCTGTGAGTTCAAGACCGGCCTGTTCTACAAGAGCTAGTTCCAGGCCAGCCTCTAAAGCACAGAGAAACCCTGTCTCAAAAAATACTATGTTTTGGCATGACCATTTTTAGGTTACAAAATGTTTGGGGGGGGGATTCAGTTATTCATGAAGAAAAGAAATAGCCTTATTAGAAAGTGTTTTTTTAACTAACATGAGATAAAATATATTTATAACTACACCCTTAAAGTCTTGATAGTAAGTAGGAATAGAACTGCACATACACTCAAAGATGAGAAATTTTATTTCATTTCTTTTAGTGCTAAGATTAAACCTATGACCTCATGCATATTCTGCAACACCCCTACCACTTAGCTATAACCTCATCTTTTTTATTTTGACACAGGGTCTTACTATGTTGCCCAGGTTGGCCTTGAACCCATTATATAGTCTATGCAAGCCTTCAATTTCAATTTGCAATCCTCCTTCCTCAGAATTCCATGTAGCTGGAAAAATACAGGCCTAGCTAAAGGTTTTTTAAAAGAAAAAACAGAGAAAAAAACAAACACTGTGAAACAAGCCCCCTGTTGCCTTTGAAATAGCTCAGGGGTTAAGAGCACTTCCAACTCTTGCAGAGGACCCCAGTTCAGAGTGACTCACCACTGCTTTTAACTCCAACTCCAGGGGATCCAACAACCTCTTCTGACCCCATGGGACACCCACACACATTCGAATATGCACACATATAAAAATAAAATAAATATTCATAAAATGGAAAGGAAGCAAGTAAATTTCCCAGGATGCTGTTCATCTGAAAGAAAACAGCCTTCGGAAAGGTTGGATGGGGAGTTATGAAAGAGGAATTTGCTTCTCTTGAATGTTCTTGCCTTAACATCACATCTTCTCAAGCCTTTCTTCAGTGCAGGGAGGAAGCTGGGGGGCAGGAAGAGTCACCAGCAGACTGTACCAACAGGCCTCAGTGTCTGACTCCCCCCAAACACTGAACAGGCTGCATACATGGGTCTGTAAGAGCCCAGTCAAGGCAGAAGCCTGTCCGTCCCATCCAGAGCCATTTGCTCTAAGGAGCTATGACTATTAAACCACAGTAGCTGATCCTAATGCAACTTGCTCAGCACCTTCTGCAGACAGCTATAGGCTGCTCTTCCCATCCCCATCGGCATCCTTTCCATGAAGGACCCTCTCCATCCTGGGGTGGGTAGGAGACAGATACTCTTGCTTTGTATAGCCTGGAATGCTGGTGGGACTGCCCACATGGATAGGTCTTTTATAGAAGTCATAGGGTTTTACCAATGCTGGATGAATGTAAGGGGATCTGTTGTCCCAAAGTGTCTCCCTACAAAAATCTTTTTATGGGAAAAAAATGCCCCAACTTTGGGCCAGGTATGATGACATATACCCTTAATCCCAGAACTCAGAGTTCAAGGCCAGCCTGGTCTAAAAAGCACATTTTAGGCCACTCAGAGCTATAGCTACACTCAGAGACAGTAGGACCCTGTCTCAAAAAAATTTTTTTAAATAGAAACCTTAACTTTTAGACCTAGTCTAGACAGAGATAGCTCTTAGCAGATGCAATAAATTGTCTCTCCTATGACTGAGGTATTTTGGTTGGACTTGATGTTGGTTTGGTTACTTGTAGATTTGATGAATTTCAAATCATCATCCCTTTACTGATATAGGCTTAAGATGAAGTTGTTTTTCTTGATCTGAGCATGCAGAACTTGAGGTTGTGTCCCTGAACTTTCTATGACACATCATAATCTCTGCATAAGATCAAACTAAAAATAAAGTGTCAGCCAGTGGGCTGAGTAAAGGGATCTGAGTTTGTGGACCACTGAGTCCTCTTCTCTAGGGGATCAGGGGCTCCACGGGCCATGTGGGATGCCAATGCCTGTGTATGTGGGTGGTTTGTGTTTAGCAGCCCATAGCATGAGCTATCTAAGACTCACTCCATCTCAGTGACATTTACCCACCTGCTGGGAGTCTGTGTGAGCCAGGCTGACTGCACTGCGCCCCCAGTGCTGAGAACATTGCACCCACAGAATTCTGATCTCAGGCTTGTTGGTGGGTGGCATTCAGAGGTAACTAGTGGGAATAGGTTAAATATCTTATTCCCCCAAAGAGAATCCATTGCAATCCAACTCCCTAATTCTTTATTTCCATCAGAACATGAGTTTGACCTCGTTTGGAGAGTGTGGATTTAAAAGCATAATGATGTTGAGCTGAGGCTCTCCTTGATTAGGGTAGTCCCCAAAGCTAGTGATCGGTGGTGTTCATGACTGGAAAATTTAAAAGGCCAAAATGGAACCAGCCTTTACACCTGCTGTATGCTATGCCAAAAGCCAACTCTCACCACCCAGGTTGTGTCCTTCCTTATGCTGGTCAAGTCCCTGCTTAAGTCTTCTCGGGTCTTCCTTAACACCTTACTTAGAATAATGTCCCATGGGGCTGGAGGAGTGGCCCAGTGGTTACGAGCATTGGTTTTTCCAGAGGTCCTGAGCTTAATTCCCAGCAACCACATGGTGGCTCACAACCATATTCAATAAATAAATAAATAAATAAATAAATAAATAAATAAATAAATCTGTAAGAAGTCACCCGACACCCAGCCTGCTTAGGTTTTCTTTCATAGGATGGAAGTATTGCATTGCATTTCTGCATTCATTATCTGGATTTCCCCAGGGCAGGATAGGGATCACTCTATACCATGTAGAACAATGCTTGGTAAACAGTGGGTGCTTAATGAGAAGTTGTTGAATGAGTAGATGGTAAGTTGGCGGGGTAGGGAGAAGGTTCATTTGTTCATTCCTTTTCTGTTGCTGTGATAAAACACAATAACCCAAAAGTGACTTATAGAAAAAGGAGTTTGCTTGTGCTTATGGTTCCAAAGGGAGAGTCCGTGATGGCTCGGAGGTATAGAAGCAGAAAGCCAGAGAGGGAAGCTGAGAGATCATATCTCAAACATGAAGATGAGGGGGAAAAAACAAAAAAACAAAAAAGAAAAGAAAAGAAAACTAGAAGTGAGGTGAGGCTATGAGTCTGCCCTCAGCTACATACTACCTCCAGCACTGCTCCATCTCCCTAAACAGTGCCACCTACTGGGGAAGGAACCAAAAGTTCAAATGCATGAGTCCATGGGGGACCTTTCTCACTCAAACCTCCACAGATGGATGGATGGTTGGATGAATGGGTGGATATTTGAAGAGATGGCTGGATGGACTTAGTAGGTAAGGTGCTTGCTGCAAAAGCATGAGGAACTGAGTTTAGATTCCCAAAAGCCATGTACAAAAGGCAGGCATGGCAATGGTAATAACCAACACTGCAGAGGGAGAAACAGGAGGATCCTGGGGACTTACTGGCCAGCCAGCCCAGCCAGCCCAGCCTAGCCAGGGAGTTCCATGTTCAGGGATACCCTGTCCCAAAAAATAAGATTAACAGAAATAGAAGACAGTACCCAATGTCAACCTCTGGCTTATATACCTACTCAAAAACACAAGAACAGGTAGATACATAGTCACATGTATGCAGGCTTGCAAAGGCAGACTACACACACACATACACACACACACACACACACACACACACACACAGAGAGAGAGAGAGAGAGAGAGAGAGAGAGAGAGAGAAAGAGAAACAGAGAGAGTGTCCTACCCCTACATACAAACCACACACCCACAAGACACACACACCACACCTATAACACACAAAAATGCACATATATACACAGACACATCACATATGCATCACACACACACATACACACACACATACACACACCCTGCTTATATTATACAGAAACATTATGCCTCTCATTCATCTTTATAATATTTTAGAACACAGAACCAAACCAAGGGCTTTCATCTCTGCTTTCTTTATACCATTATGAGTGGCTTATGACTCAGAGTGTCCCTCCTCTTTTTATCCCCTCCTGAGGGGGGGCTATAAAAAGAGGATTGGGAGAGACATGCTCATAGAACAATAAAAACAAAAACAAAAACCACCACAGGATTAATCAGGAAGCCAGTGCATAAGCCATGTGTAGCTTCCTGCCCAAGTGTTGCTATCATGGATGCCCAAGTGCACCACCCTTGTCCTGAAAGACACCAGAGGGTGAGGAGTGCAGCCATCCTCGGAAATGAGAGCCATTCATTACTCAGAAGGAGATTTGACAGCGTGGTTGGGATCAGACCTAAAATTCACTTCCAAGGCTGTGGGGTTTTCAGAGTCCAGCAGGCAAGCTACTAAGCTAAAACACTGTTTCCTAAGGGGAGAGGAGAGCATAGGAGAGGAGGGGAGGGAAGAGGAGAGGGGGGAGGGGAAAGGAGGGGAGGGGAGAGGAGAAGTTCTCAGAGACACAGAAGCCCTGCTATCCTGGGTCTCAGCATAGTAAGCATTCTTGAAGGTAGAAACCCAAGAGAATGGATAATAGAATTTTATTCCCGAAAACCATAGATGGGTACAGATTTTAATGAGAATTAAACCTGGTGTTTTGCCTTAGAAATGAATACAAAAATGGCTAGATGAAACAAGAACCCCAACCCCCCCCCAAAAAAAATCTGGATTTTTCCAAGGAGTTTTAAAAGGTCAAAAGCAGCACATTCATTTATTTTATGGAAAAGCATTCCCTTTGCCTTCCAAATACACAGGTGGGCTGGTTCCTCCTTCCCTTTAAGTAGTCCCCTGCCACCAGGTCACACACAAGCTTCAATTTCATCTACATTAACCTCCGGCCACTGGCAGCCTCCTAAGATGCTGCACAATAATGGAAAATGCCCCGGGCCATTTCTGAGGCTGGTTCTGCCTCTCAGGGGACCTCTGAGAAGGCAGGGCACAGCCTGAGTCCTACTCCTTTCTGAAGCTGTCCTCTGGTGGCTGTCTCCTCCTCCCCACTCTTCCTCCCCACCAGTGGTGCAAAGATTAAAGCTGAGGGTGGAAGTCCCAAGTATTATCACCCAAGCGTATCCGCTACCATCACCAGAGCTCTCTCCAGACATGCCCACTCCATCCCCAGGGAAGGCAAGCTCTGCCTCTTCCTCCAGCCTCATGGGGAATAGTAGTTTGAATAAAAATGGTTCCCATAGGCTCACAGGGTGTAGTGCTATTAGAAGGTATGGCCTCGTTGGAGAAGTGTGTCACTGAGAGTGGACTTTGAGATTTCAAATGTTCAAGCCAGGCCCCGTGTCACTCATTTCCTGCTGCCTGTGTATCCACGTGGAGAACATTCAGCTACTTCTCTAACGTCCTGTCTGTCTGCACACCACCATGCTTTCCACCATGGTGACAGTGGACTAAATCTCTGAACTGTAAGCCAGCCCCAATTAAATGTTTTCCTTTGTAAGAGTTGCCATGGTCATGGTGTCTCTTCACAGCAATAGAACCCATAACTAAGACATGGGTTATTCAAAATTTCTCACCACCTTTGTTTAAAAAGTAACTTTGTTGAATTATATCACTGTCTCCCAGGATCGTTTTTCTGTTTATGTCTTGGATGACTGTCCCCAGTGGCATGTTCCCCAACCCATAACACTGCAGGGGGTAATGGAACCTCTAAGACGTGGGGCCTACTGGAAGGAAGTTAGGTCATTGGCCAGGGGTATGGGACTTCCTAAAAGGGGCTATGGCAACCAGAGATGCCTGTCTTTTGCTTTGTTTCCTGGCTGCCATGAAATGAACAGGTTCTTAGAGTCATGCCCTCCTATCACAACCTTGCCTCAGAGCAGAGCAGAAGCAATGGGCCAGGACTTCTGAAACCAAATACCAAAATAAACCTTTTTTGTTAGTAAGTTAACTGTCTCAGGTGTTTTGTCACAGGATCAGATGTTGTGCCTTTGTTCTTTGTTTTTAAAAGTTGTGCCTGTGGATGTGTGTGTGTGCACATGTGCACACAGGACACTTAACGTGAGGTGTCTTCTGTGCATGTATGTGTGCTTGCTAATGTATGTGCACCCAACATGTACATTCTTGAATGTGGAAGCAAGAGATCAACTCCAGGGTCCATTCCTGGGGAACCATGAACCTCATTATTTGAAGCAGGGTCTCTCATTGGTTTGGAACTCACCAACAGGCCAGGCTGGATCAACAACAAGCCTCGGGGATCCTCGTTTCTGCGCCTCCCCAGCCCTGGGATTACAATTGTGTGCAACCACTGTTACACCTTTAACCTCTGTACTCAGGAGGCTGAGGCAGGTGGAGCTCTGTGAAGTCAAGGCCAGCCTGGTCTACAAAGCAATTTCCAGGCCAACAATGGCTACAGAATAAGACTCTATCTCAAAATGAATAAAATATAAAGGAAGTGAGGGAGGGAGGAAGGGAGAGAGAGAGGGAGGGAGGGAAGAAAGGAAGGAAGGAAGGAAGGAAGGAAGGAAGGAAGGAAGGAAGGAAGGAAGGAAGGAAGAGAAGTGTGTGTTATCGTGCCCCAGATCTTTAAAGTGAGTTCTGGGGTTTGAACCTAGGTCCTATGACTGTGAGGCAGGCACTTTGCTGAGTCAGCCATTACCCCCCCTCCCCCCGCTCAGAATATATACCCACAGCATCCTTGTGGCTAGCTACAAACACTATGTTATACATCACGTACCTGAAACCTGCCCTTGCAGCAAAATTGGAGCCTCATACCCACTGATCAATACTCCCATCACCTCTCCCAGAATCTCTACCAATAATGACCCTCTTTTCTCTCCTTCTGTGCATGGGGGCATCTCAGATCACTCCATGAATGAAGTCACACACATCTGATCTGTGTCTGGTCTGCTGGAGTAGCACCTCATCACCCAAGTTCATCTACACCAGCATTTTTGTTTCTGTGGCTGAATAGTGTTTCATACCCATGGACCAGATTTTCCTTATCCATTCAAATTTCAGGAGCGCTGCAATTGGCTTCATGTCTCAGCTGTCACCATGTTGCTACAATGCACATGAAGTGCAGAACATCCAGAACATCTCTTGTTCTTGCATTTCTATTTCTGAGTGGGTAGACATTCTTCCCATCTCTTACAACCCCACATAACATCAATGACTTGACACCTTAGAGTCTCAGCATCTCTCATTTCATCATTCCCCAAGGTGCCACACTTTCCTCCCATTTTTCAGCTGAGAAAGTTGAGGCTCAGAGAGGTAAAGCCAACCACTCAAGAGCTTATAGCTGGTCAGGGCATTCATGGAGCTTGACTTCACTGTTACATTAGTGTTCTTCTCTGTACTCAGAAGCTAGGACTAGCTGAGAGCCTGGATGTCCAGTCCTGGCAGTATTCATTCTATATCACAGCCCTGTTGAAGCCAGGTGTGTGGCCTCAACTCTGGGAATTGTCTCCAGTCCCTTCCCATTCTCCCTGCCTTTGCAAAAACATTGTGGCTAAAATAAGACCTCTCACCAGCCACAGAGTCCCTACAAAATCTCAACAGTTGGCAGAGTGGAAATTCTCTACAGGACCTTTGCCAAGTTTACCATGAATATTTGCTTCTCTGTGGCCTAATTTTCAGTGTCCTGGCACATCTAGACAGGAATGGTGGCACTATCAGAGTCAGCAAAACAAAATGTCATCCATAACTTAGGGGTATTTTGATTGAGGTTATTTACAAAATGAGTATCCTACTGAGGTACCAGGGGAAACATGAGACTGCCTTCATTTTCTCAAAACTTTTGGAAGCTTCCAGCCCAGCACAGGGATTTGAATTCTTGACTCATCATAGAGGATGATTCACAGCTAGATTGGGTTCCCCTCCTGGCCCTTCAAAGGTCTACTGGCTAGATACACCTACTCCCCTCACATACACTCAGGATTCTACAGTTTGGGCAAAGCCTTTATAGATTCATGGCATATAAAGATACTTTTGTTGCAAGCTTTGTCCATGTCCATCATGTAAGTCTTCCTCAGAGGCAAACATCATCATCATCAACACATGACTGAGGCTATGTGATCCTGGAGTACCTAACCAAAGAGGCAGAGCCAAAACTAGCAAGAACAATGTCTGGAGATCAGAGCTGCCCAATTTAGTACCTTTATGACGTCAAAGGTATTAATGTTGTTAGTGATGATGATGTGAACATGGTAGTGGCATATTGATGACCATGATGGTGGTGGTGATGCCGATGTTGCTGACAATGTAGCCATAATGATAATGATCATGATGACTTTGTTGATGAAAGTAGTGTTGCTGACAACTGTTCTCATGACAGTCATGGTCATAGTGATAATATTGTCTTTAGAAGAGTCAAAATATCAAATCTGACCAGTGAGGAGACAAAAATGGCAAAACCCTCAACCTTCCTATTGCCATGGCAGTTCCTCATGTTGTGGTGACCTCCCAGACACAAAATTATTTTCATTGCTACTTTATAACTGTAATTTTGCTACTGTTATGAATCGTAATGCAAATGTCTAATATGCGAGATTCTGATATTTGGTCCCTAAGAAAGGGTCATTTGATCCCCACAGGCTTGGTGGCCCACATGTTGAGAACCACTGCCCTAGAGAATATTTCAATGGGTGGAAGATGCCAAAGTCTTTCCTTTGTGTGTTCAAATATTCACTCTGAGGCGTATGTCCACAAATGAGCAGCCACAATACCTCAGGTGGGGACTCCTCAGAGGAATCGCCTGTGACTGTACAAGGCCAATTATTCCAGTGTGCTAAGCACTGAGGAGGCACCTGGGATATAGGGTTTCTGGTTTTAAGAGCAGGACAATCTATGTGGACCTGAGTGGGTTGGTCACCTTGGTTTCCCAGTTTGACTCTGAGATTGTTCATGGGACATGTGTGACCCAGTGTGGTCACCTTAAGCCATTGTCGTAGATGTGAAGGTAGCTGTAGAGAAGTCATTCTTTGTCTGCATTGCCTTAAGATGAATTTTGCTGCTTGTGTTTACCAAGTGAAAGATTTCACACAAATAAATCTGGTTTCTTCCACCCACCGCCACCTCTTCTGGTTTTTTTGAGACAAGGGTCTCTCTGTGTAGTCCTGGAACTCACTATATAGACCAGGCTGGCCTCAACCTCAGAGATATACCTGTATCTCCTGGAATTAAAGTTACGATCTACTATACTCAGCTCTGGCTTCTCTTGAAAGGTATGGAGTCCCTAGTAATCCACAACCCTCAAGGCAGTCATTAGCACTTCTGAGTGGAGGCTGCACCCCACCCTTCTTGGACCAGGACTGAGCCAGCACTTGTGATGGTTTTCCCCAGGTCCAGAGGACCCATTTGTTTTTCCTGTCCAAGCTCTGAAGGCATCTCAATTGAAATAATGTGTGTAATTAGAACAGAGCTTGGATCCTAGGAAGTGCTCAGCGATGTGGCCATTTTAGTTTATGATTCCCACTTGGTAATTGCACCACTCAACTCAAGAGCATAGCAATCATTTGGCAGTTAAAAAAAAAATGGAGTGCAGGCATGTGCTAAAGCAAGGCTGGGCTTCAAAACCACCATCCTAAGTGAAAGGAATCAACAAATCCACAGACACAGAAAACAACTTAGTGACAATCCAGGGTGGGGACAATGGGATAACAGCAGGAGGAGGCAAAATACCTGTGGGGTGATAAACTGTGCTCAAACTCATTGTAGAGATGGCTGCATAGCTCTGTGATCCCCCCCACACTCCCTGCAAACAACACTGACTATGTATGTGCCACCAAGTCACTTGTTTCAAAGACAAGAGCAGGGGGAAGGAATGAGAAGGAGGAGGGAAAAGGAGAGAAGAAGGAAGGAGAAAATAGAGGAGGAAGAGGACGAAGGAGGGGGTGGGAAAAGAAGGAGGAGGGGAAGATAAGGGGGAGGGGCACTGAATGAAGAAGGAAGGAGAGGCAGTCACAGATACCCAATGCCCTATGCTCAGAGGAGATTAGGTTAAATCAATAAACAGAAAATCACACGTTCTGAGGGTCAGTAACCATGAAACAGCCCCTGGCTGGAATCCAACCTCTAGAAAGATCTTCCTGGGTTCCTGTCCTACCACACACACCCTCATCCCAGCCTCATACACACCACCTGGGTGGTGTACATTCCACATCTCCCTCTGACATAATAACACAGCAGCCACAGCCTTTCCCAGCATCTTGCGAGATTTGCGGTCTGGTGAGTGTGTCTCTCAAAGATGTGTCCACTGGTGGGTTTGCCCGCAGTGGATGCCCGCACAACCATGGGTATATGGACAGCATTGACTGGACTCAGTGGGTTACTGAAAAATAAATAAACAATAGTTGATGAGTAACAGTTAATAGGTAAGGACCCAGGGTGGGTATAAGGTCACCTGGGACACGAAAGAAGAAAAGAGAAGAACTGGGTGGGTGGCTGGGTGGGGGTGGGGGGAGCTGAGGAATGAGACTAAAGTCATTTTGTTCAAAATTGCCATAATGATGCTAATTTAAAGAAACATAAATGGGTCATCACAGATGTCAGAGCCTGCCTGCTGCTGTCCCACTCCTCATTATGGACATCCCTTGTCACCAACCCTCAGAGAAATCCCCTTGGTTCGCAGGAGCCCACATACTAGTTCCCCTTCCTTAATCATTTGCAGGAAAGAAGCAAAGATCCACTCCTGTCCCTGGGCTCCTATTTGTCTAATATAGTGCAGTTCCCTGTAGGATGAGGGTTTTTACGCTGGGATTACTGCCGCACTCAAAATTAAATGTAAAGCGGGCTGGGGTGCAGGAAACTGAGCAAGGTCTTCCTAAACAGTGGGGCTAGGGGGACAGGGGGCAGCTTCAAGGTGTCCGTCGGTACTTTATAGTGTGACCTCACCCTCTCAGGCTCCTTGGAGACATGTTCTTTAACAAGCAAAGAGAGAGTGTAAATTTTCTTAGAAGACAGCAGCTGACAGAGCTGGGAAATATCCAAGTAAACAGCAGCTTGGCCACACACTGAGCAGCCAGGGCCCAGCATCCCAGGGCCCGCATCCCAGGGCCCGGCATCCCAGGGGCCGGCATCCCAGGCATCCCAGGGCCCGGCATCCCAGGCATCCCAGGGCCCGGCATCCCAGGCATCCCAGGGCCCCGCATCCCAGGGCCGGCATCCCGGAGGCCCGGCATCCCATGCTTCCCAGCCTAAATTGCAAATGCTGTGTCTGCTGGTTTGAGCAACAGGTGACTATTTTCAAACCTGGGGGGAAAAATCCTGTTTCCACAAGGACTTCTAAGGGTACACAGTTAAGTACTTCTCATAAGTAACTCAAATGGCTGCTGACAAAGATTATTCATTATGTGTTCTACAGTAAGCCTTCTACAGGTAGGAATAGTGACTCATAACCTGGGGTCTCAGCTACCTAGAGGGCTTGAGGCAGAAGGACTAAAAGTTCAAAGTTGGCCTGGGTTGCAGAGTGAGTTCAAGGCCAGCCTGGGCAGTTTAGTGAGACCTGTTCTCAATAAAATGTTAAGAGGGGGGCTGAGATATAGCCTAATGCCTGCACAGCACCTGTAAAACCCAAGTTTCAATCTCAAGTTATATACAGTGGTTTTTGTGCCTTAGAACTCTGTATCTGTCTGGCTGGCTGGTATATATATCTCTCTTTCTGTCAACTATCTCTCATTAGTGATCAGCCATACTGTTTCCTTGTTATCTATTGCCTGAGTTTTTACATTTTCTCTTTACATAAAAAATAAATTTTGGCCGGGCAGTGGCAGCGCACGCCTTTAAACCCAGCATTCCGGAGGCAGAGGCAGACGGATCTCTGTGAGTTTGAGGCCAGTGTGGTCTACAAAGGAAGTACCAGGACAGACTCCAAAGCTACACAGAGAAACCCTGTCTGGAAAAACAAACAAACAAAGAAAACCCTCAGTTTTGGGGACTGGAGAGATGGTTCAGTGATTAGGAACACTGGCTATACTTGTAAGAGAACCCAGCATCTACACAAGGGCTCACAACCAACTCTAAGTCCAGCTCCAGGGGATACAATGACCCCTTCCTGCCTAAGTGGGCACCAAGCATGCCCATAGTGCACAAATGTACATGCAGGTGAAAAATACCCATATACATAAAATGAATTTTTAAGTTAAAAAAAAGATTAAATTTAGTGTTAACATAATGGCTTAAGGGATCTAAACCTCAAAATGCACAGGAGCCAAAATTTCAATTTGGAATGGTTTGGGAAGTAGAGGGGATTAATTTCATTAGTCCCCGAGGAAGTACAGAAACTAAAGAAAAAAAGAGTAGCCACCTTACACTCAAAAGCGTGGCTGAAAGGCAAGACCAAGTGTTGTTATGGTACGGAGAAAGTGGACCACACAGTCCCGGCTGCTGGAAATAAGAGGCAAAATGACGATGAAAAGCTATTGGAAAATGGCTTGGCGGTTTCTTCCCATGTCACATGTGTACATAGCACAGCCCCGAGTTTCCTGGGGACCCAGGCGGGTGAGAACTGTTGCCCATAACGATATGGGCAGGCAGGTGTTAGTACATAGCAGTTCTCATATCCCGCATAAACTGTACTCCTCAACAAGGGAAGGAATTAACAAGCCACCGTGTAGCCAGAGGGTTAAACGCTGCTTGTCAAGGTGCAACAACTGCTGATGCCCCTCTAGGAAACTGGGCTAGAGCTCAGCATAGTAACTCATTCCTGTATCCCCAGCAAGTCTGAAGGGTGAGGCAGGGGGATTTCTACAAAATCGAGGTTAGCCTGGGCTACCTAACACACACACACACACACACACACACACACACACACACACACACACACACACACACACACACACAAGAAAATAACAGGTATCAGGAGATAATGCAATTGATAACAGACATGTACCACAATGCCTGTTTTATGTGTCTGTTATCCCAATGCTGGAGGGTAGAAGTGATTGGTGACTGATGGAGTCCTGTGGCTTGCTGGCCAGCCAGTCTTCTTGGCAAATTCTTGGCCAGTGAAGGATGCTACCTCAGTAAACCAAGTGGTTGGCATTCCTAGGGATGATGTCTGATGTCCTCTGGCTTTTATGTGCATATGTGTGCACACGCATGCACACATCTACACATGAAAAAAACCTGGGATGAGGGAAACGAAGCATTTAAAACTTAGGCTTCTGTGGATCGTTTCTAAAAATGGCAAAATGACAGAGGCAGAACAGTCAGTGATTGCCTGGGGCTGGAGCAGAGATTAATTGGAAATGGCCCAGGGGAGCCTTTGAAAGACGGGATATTCTAATACTATGAAGTGGCAAGCGTACAAAGCTACATGAAGTTTCTCAAGTTCATTGTACTGGGCACTTTACAGAAAAGTGAGTCTTGATGCTGTGTTTCATCTGAGTGGGCTCAGGAACAGCATTGTCGGGGAATAAACAACACTCCATTCGTTGAGTGTGCTGTGTGCTCTGCAGTTTTCATTAGCTGGGAAAAGATCATCACTGCCCTCTCTCCTCAGAAAGAGATGGGGGAGGTGGCAAAATTTCCAGCTAAGTTTCAGCTGGACTTTTCTGTGTGGCATCTTCAGTAAGTCTTAACCATCTAGTTATAGTGAGCTGTCAAGAAGAAAGGAATCAGTAGGAGTGAAAGAGAGATAAGAGAGAGAAATCGGGGTAAATGCAGTAGCAAGACAACTGCATATGTGTGTGAAATTGTCAAAATTTTCAAAATTAAAAGCAATGTTTGCAGGATGTGCTGTTTCCCGTCTCTGCCACTGGCGAGGTGCTATGAATGATTGTTTATGCATCAGATGCTGGGCTTTTCTCTGGGATGGTCAGGTTGGATTCTGGGGTTCGGGATAGACTTGGGGAGGCAATATTAAATGGGAAATGAGTTCCTTGAGCTGTGTGAAGGATAGGAGCTTCCCGGCATGTGCTGATGATAAGCTGGAGCAGTCCACAGGTCTTGATAGTCTGCAGAGCCTGGAGGTTTCACTTACCCTCTCCAGAACCTGGGGAGCCACCACCCACAGAGTATCTAGTAGAGCACAGAACTGTAAGCACTTGTTCCCATGCCAAAACCTGGCTCACTGCCCATTCAGCCAGCCCTGGGTGCCACTCAAACAGGGCCAGCTGGATCCTTCCACTCTTGATTGGCATGGTATAGGAACACTCAACCATCTGAAATGCACTAGTTAGCATTTCCCAAGCACAGGGGGAGCAGAACTGGCTGCCCGTGTACAATCATAGTACCCAGACTGTATTCGAACCCACGAGTACTTAAGCTCTCACCCACACCTAAGCTTGCCTCATACCTGAGTTCACCCACACCTGAGCCTGCCCTGTCAGGCCTTCTGGAAAACTCCCTTCTACTCCTTTCTGTGCTCCCAGTCAAAGCCCCAAATGATAAAGGAGCTGTATGTGATTGTAATGACATCAAAGAAACTTGCCTGGAAAGCCACTCCCCTGATAGCCTCCCAAACATTGGCTCCCAACTCACAGTCACCGACCCACAAAACTCTGCAAGCATCTCCCACTGGCTAGCATCCTCTGAAATGCTAGAGCTACTGGCAGAAACAAAAAAAAAAAAAACTATCTGGACCGATATGCCTGGTGCTGATCACCTTTATTGATTCAAATGTTCTTCTTCCAAAAACATACAGACACACACAGAGGAGAGGGGAGGGGAGGAAAAGGGAGGGGAAGAGAGGGGAGAAGATAGAAGGAGGATCAGAAAGGATTTACATCATTTGTACTCCCTATCCTTAGCAGCAAGGGACCTGTGATAGACTCTTCCCCATAGCTTAAGAAAGGCAAGTGGCCTAGGGATGAACACATTGGGGTATGTCTCTGCATTCTGTGCCTTATGCAAGGCAGAGGGCCATGAGCAGTCGCTCTTGTTTCCTTCTCCCTCCCTCATGACATGGCTAGAGCAGGCTCCACCTAAGGAAAAACCCTTGGTTTGCAGCAGCAGCAGCAGCAGCAACCATGTAATTAAGGAGTGCAGGAATCTATAAGCAGAGAAAGTGGCCATAAGTTGACCGAAATAAAATACATATTTCTCAAGTGCTTCCTTTCTTGGCAAAATTGTATAAAACAACTGACTTTCTTTGGAGACATTCCTGCAACTTATTCTGTGTGCCACCCCAAAGGATGACTTGTTTAATAGCTGAGTTACCGCTCCGGACCTTGTGGATGGTGCCTAGCAAAATTGAATTGCTTTCTTGTTTTAAATGCACACTTTAGACTAGATCCTCCATCTTGCCTCAGAAGCAAATTGACAGCTAAGTTAAGTCTGCCTCCCACACCTCAGTTTCGTACCACGAATAAATTGGAAGTAAATGAGGTGGGAGTTGGGTTTCCCCACAGAGACAGGACCTGGAATTATTGTTGTGTGGCTGTGAGGCCCGCAGAGCTGTTAGCATGTGTCCTCGGGGAGGGAGGGAAATTTGCTGGGCTACTTTGGAGAGCAGCCATGACTCCCTGGGAAGGATGGGAAAGTGGCTTGCTGTCGAGCCTCTACGTTCCTCCAGCAGTGGCAGCTGGCACAAATGCAAAGTTTCAGGGCAGAGCAGGAAAGAGGCTGGCTTTGAACTCCCTGTAGTGAATACAGACCGTGTAAAACACTGTGTGTCTGGACTCTGGCTGGTCACTATGACAAGGGTAAATCTTGTCTACTCTGACTGTCCATGTGCCCTGAAGTAGCCAATGGAGATCTTTGCAGAGTATTACCAAAGATTTTTACTAGGAGTGAGGGAGATGGCTCAGTAAAGTGCTTAATGTACAAAGCATGAGGACCTGAGTTCAGCTCCCCTGCACCACTTATATACTGTCAAAGGGTGTACACTTGTAATCCCAGCACTGAACAGGTGGAGACAGGAGGATTGCTGGGGCTCACAGCCAGCTAGCCTAGCCCCAGTATTGATGACCCTGCTCCAAACATATATTAGCAATTGAGGAAGACACCTAATATAAAACTCTACACTACCCTACCCTACACACACACACACACACACACACACACACACACACACCACACCTTTACTGAGTTATTTACAACTAAGGGATCACTTAGAAGGCAGCACTCTAGAAACGACAGAGAGAATCCACTGATTACTTGAAATTTCCTACTTGCATAGGTACAAATGAATGATGCTCAAATTCTGCCAGATGGAGTGATGAAGGCTCCAACCAATTAGAACAAAGCAGAGGGTAGTACTGATCAATCAGAAAGGAGGTTGGCATGCAGGTGGGTAGCCTGCCAGTTCCAGGTGTGATTCTCCAGCCATTGGAACAGGTAGCCAGGCTCAAGGGATCTCTGCTTCCGTAAGTCACCCTAGAAACTCCACAAGACAGGAAAAGCTTCTGCCCTCCACACTGCTGCTGTAAAAATCCTGCTTGTCTCTATCCCAAGCCAAAGCTGATGTATGGTTCTAGTGTATCTTGTCACTCTATACCATCCTTCACTCTTGAACTGTGGTCCTTGAACCATGCATGCTCTGGTCTCACTTCCAAAGATGCAAACATGGAACATCCTCTTCCAGGACTTTAGTTACATATCCTGAAGAAGCCAACCAAGTACCATCTCCCAAATTCAAGGCCTTCAAAGGGGGCTAGGCTCCAAATGACCAGATATCACATATTGAAGTCTATTCTCAAGCTCACTACACATTCAAAGATGTGTCTGACATTATGATCTTTCTGCCTCTACCTCCTGAGCTCTGGATTACAGGTGTGCACCACCGTGCTTGGTTTATGAGATTCTAGAGATTGAACTCGGGGCTCTGTACATGCTAGGCAAGTAAGCGCTCTTCCTCCTGAGCTAAATCCCCAAACTGGAAACGCAAACTGGAAAGGCTTGTAGACAGTTTCTATTTTTTAAGCTCTGAACATATGTTTGTAGCTCAGAGTTCTTCAGCAGTAGCTGTTCTAGCCAGTGAGAGAGAGAGAGAGAGAGAGAGAGAGAGAGAGAGAAGCGGGAGGACCCTCCTTCTGTAGAGTTTTAGTCTCAGAAAGAGATAGGCATAGACCTAAATCTGAGTAGAATTGTCTTGGGAGTCACTGATGAGCTATAGAGAACAAAGCTTCCATGTGAATTACTTTTCTTATGACCATGTTTAAATCCATGACAGATCTACTGTTGGCTCATGTTTCTGAAAGCTCAATGGTAGTCACTTAGTCCCATGCACTTAGGCAGCAAGCAAGTGTGAGCAACGGCAGCTTCTCACAGGCTGCCAGGCAGAAAGCAGAGAAAGTATACAAAAGGGGACTGGGAGAAGGACACAATCCCATGGGCATGACCTCCAGTGGCCTGCCTCCTTCAATTGGGCCTCATTTCTCACTCCTCAGCCTCACTGCCATCGGATTAGTAATCCATCCAGGAATTAGTGTCAATCAGTCAGAGGTCTCAGGATCTGGGTATCTTAGGAGCTGTCTCCCCAACACACCCAGAAGTGTTCTTCCCTAAACTTAGGCATCTCTTAATATTAGTACATAGAATATCGTGATGAATCATTCTCCCAATCAGCACTGCAGGTGGCACAGGGAACAGAGGCTGGAGCCCTGAGGTTATGTGAGGGAACAGCATTCTGCATAAGAGGAGCAAGATAGGTGAAGAGTTTAAGTCACAATGGCTAAGAAAGTACAGTGTAGGGAGGAAAGAAGTAGACAGAAGATAAAGGAAGATGTTCCAGCAGAACAGGAACAGGGTCTCCTCATTCAGATCTTAAAGGGCTCGCCTTGTATGGGCTCTTGAAATGTGATCCAGCCAGCAAAACTGGAGGATGGAGATCAGCTTCTATACCGCTATGCTCCTGGATGGGAGTCCTTACTGCCTGGGGCTTCGAATAAGAGTTGGAAACAGAGCTACACCAATCACATGCAAGGATTCTTGCCTGTTCCCCTGAATGAGAAGTGAGACAAGCCCAACCTCACAGCATCCTATTGATCCTGGCCCTCAAATTGGAAGAGAAACAAGATTGAAGAAAGAGAATCTGTGCTGGTGGGGGATGATGGGAGAGCCTCTCATTGAGATAGGGTTGGAAAAGCATCCAATAAGCAAAAGCACACTAAACAAGACACTGTCTAGGAATGCTCGCTGTTAGGACACGGAGTCCTCGGCATCACAGAACACTGGGCCCTTGGTGCCACAAAAAGCAGCATTCACAATACAGGGAGAAGGCTCCTGTGTGGCTGTGAGCACAGCATGTCCTAGGGACAGGGAGTCCTGTCAATCTCTTTTCAGCCTCTGACCCTGACGGAGCCTTCTGGGACGACAGTGACTTTATGAAATGAAATGGAGAGGAGGTTGTATATTGAATGGTATGCTTTCTCCTCTATAGAAGAAAATCTGTAAGCTCATAGTTATCCTAACGTTATCAATGCAGAGGGCATAAATAGATCATTCACCATAGAGAAGTCTGTGTCATGACCTTGTTCAGGACCTTGTTCCAGAAGAAGGAACAAGAGAAAGGAAGTCCTCTGACACGGTGCCCTCACACTGTGGCCATGCTGGCTGGTTTTGCTCAACATCAACTGGGCAGGGAACTCTTACTCCCAGAGAGACCTCAGGGGCAGATGGCTTGGTTGCCAGGAGATGAGGCGTTCCAGGATCCAATACTGCAGTGACACCAACTTTTTTTTTTGCTTGAGATGTACCAAATGAAAGCTCAAGTGAAATAGTGAAGTATTTCTGTGGAGGGTGGGGAGACTTCCGTCCCCTGAAGATGCTAAATCATAGGCTCAGCACCTGTCACGCTGAACTGGGATTGAGTGCAGACCCCTGGCTGCTGTCGCTATAAAGAGAGAAATATGGGTATCTTATACGTACTCACTGGCAGCCATGGAGGAGGTTGATATAGGTGATAAGGATGACCCAGAGGACAGGAGCCTACAGAAGGTGGCCTTAAGCCAGGCAGAGAAGCCAGTGTCTAGCTTTGGGGTAGAGGTGTGCCTCTACCACAGCAGGCTCAGGCACAAGCCCACTGCAGTGAGCTGATACTTCCTCATGAACATATCTGAGATTACGTGCAGCCAGTATGGGGTGGCGGGGTGGGGGTGGGGGTTACTACAGGTCCTATTAGCATTGCTTGACATCCAAGATCATCCCAGCTTCTTTTACAACCTGCAGGCACTGCAGGGGTCTTGAAGACCTTTGACCTTCTACATGAGCTCATTCAGAAGCTCCTAGAAGAAAAGGTAGTCACTGAAGAAGAAAAAAGAGGGATGGAAACTGTGGATCCCTCACAACAGGGTTACATAACCAGGGATGTGGGAGAAAGCATTAGAAATATCCTCCAAAGACTAAGAACTCAGACAAGGTGCAAGGAAGGAGCAGACCAGCAGAAGGACAGTGATATCACACAGGACCTGATGGCCCACAGCAATCACTCCAGCCCCAGTACCACTAAATGGCTCCAAATATAAAACCTCAGTCCCAGGTGGCCATAGAAGACACCCGTGCTTCAACCCTGGGTGATCGTGGCTGTCTAGCTGGGATGCTTCAGGGAATCCTGTCATGCCATCAGACTATCAGAGCCCTGCTGGACCTGGAAGACCAGGGCACACCCTGCTTGGGTGACGACACATCTGAGCCTGCCACTTAACTGGAAATGTGCTGCCATGCATGTGATTACAGCATGCAATGCTTCCATATAATTCTACAAGGTTCAGTCACCAGGAAGGAAACCCCACACTCATCTACAGCTGTAGTCCCTGCCCCAGCCCTGGGAAACCCCAGATAGGTTTCCTGTCCTATGGTTTGGCTGGATGTAGATTTACTCACCTGGTGTCATGATTTCTGCTCTGCCTGCCTGGTAGCCTGTTAGTGACTCCTCAATCCTTGCCATAGCTGAATCATACTCCACCCTGTCTCTATCACACCCAGAATCTCCCTTCCAGAGAACCCCAGGGATGCTCCCCACAGACACTCCAGTGATAAGCACCCCAGGCACAATAGGTCACTCCCCTGTCATTTTTATCAAGTTTGCATCTAAGACTTTTTAATGCATCTTATTTGAAAAGGTAGGATTATGATTTGTCCAGAAATGGTCATAGCAGTTATGTAAGAACAAATCCCATGGGAATCGTTCTTGTGAGCTTCAGACTCTTACAGAATTCGAAGGGGCAGGAGTGACTTAATGTGTCCTTGTTGCTGATTCTTTTCTGCAAAGCAGACTCTTTACCTAGTGTATAAGGGGAATGGCAGAGGGGAGGCAGGGAAGCTGAGAGGCAATTACTAGCTTGAAACCTCCAGGTGGTGGTGACATCTCCACACCCACTGTGAGTCTCTGACAACCTGTTTGTGAGCCCCTGTTTGATCTTCATGTAGTCAACAGGATGGCATGTTCATAGAGGGTCCTCTCTCTCTCTCTCTCTCTCTCTCTCTCTCTCTCTCTCTCTCTCTCTCTCTCTCTCTCTCTCTGTGTGTGTGTGTGTGTCTGTCTCTCCCCTCTTTCTCTCTTTGTCTTTCTCTGTGTGTCTCTCTGTCTCTTTTTCTCAGTCTGTCTCTCTCACCCACACACAGAGACAGAGAGAGAGAGAGAGAGAGAGAGAAAGAGAGACACACAGAGAGATGCACAGAGAGAGATGCTCCATGTCCAGAAGGGACAGAGGGGACAAGGACTGGTTCTGAGACAGGAGACAGGTGGCATCCCTGCTCCCACCAATCCCTGTGAAAAACATGCTAGAGTCTGGGTTTCAGGAAACATTCTGATGTTAGGCTCTTAAATAGTGTGCCACTCGCATCATTAAGAACTGTACTCCACTGGAAAGTTCTCTGGGAAATGAGGAAACAGCAACATGTGCTTAGTCCATAAGTATTAGACACACAGGTGTACATACACATACACACAGACAGACACATACATGGGCACTTGACACACACACACACACACACGGGTACACACATAGCCCACACACACATGGGTATACAGACATGGGCACACACACACATGGGTACACACACAGGCACACACACACAGGCACACACACACAGGCACACACACACAGGCACACACATGGGCACACACACAGGCACACACACACACACAGGCACACACACACACACACACATGGGTACACACACACACACGGGTACACACACAGGTACACACACACACACACAGGCACACACACACACACATGGGTACACACACAGGCACACACACACACGGGTACACACACAGGCACACACACACACACACAGGCACACACACACACACATGGGCACACACACAGGCACACACACAGGCACACACACAGGCACACACACACACACACATGGGCACACACACACACAGGCACACACACACACACACACATGGGTATACACACACACACACACACACACACACAGAGGCACACACACACACACACATGGGTACACAGACACGGGCACACACACACACAGGCACACACACACATGGGTACACACACAGGCACACACACACACACAGGCACACCTGTGAATGTGCACGAGCATACACAGCTCTAGCTGTTTGCCTTCAGCAGACCTAGGGTCAGGATTTGTCATTGCAGCTGCCAGCACTTTGAGGAATAACTTTATTCTTTGAGACCACCTCGTCTGTGCTATCCTATACAGTACCCCAAAGGAACTCAGAATGACCAAAGTCTGGATTTGCCACTTCTTGAATTTCTCAGAGTCACAAATGATATAGCTACCTCAGCATGAAAAACCTTGATAAATGTGATGCAGGCAATTCTGAAGTTGATAGAAAAGCCAGGGAAGAAGCTAGAATGCCAGACTCTCTGCCCACATAGCAACAAACTGGTGCTGAAGTTAACTGGTCAGCAGAATGGCTGTTAAATACAGAGAACTTCTCCCATGAGTATGAGCCAGGGTATTTCACAGATGAAAGGTTTCTTGTTTCTTATTTCTGTGACTGTTAATCCTTGAAACTGATAGGGGTGGTAAGAATTTGCTGATGTCCAACTATCCTTGACCAGAGATGAGTGCTAAAGTGAGATGATGATGATGATGATGATGGTGGTGGTGGTGGTGGTGTGTGTGTGTGTGTGTGTGTGTGTGTGTGTGTGTGTGTAGTTGTGAAATGGTAACAACCATTTAGGAAGTAAATTACAATCAGTCCATAAGGGACCACACTGCTTAATGAAGACATTCGATGAAGACCATTCGGAGAGAGAAAATGAAAGACAACTTTGAGCACATTACCTGTAATGAACTTGACTTGGGGATTTCCACAGTATTCTTGGCATCTGCAATAGCCGTGGTCGGGGCCACCCATAATTGGAACCTGGCTTCAGAATTCCCATGCGCCATGTAGAAGCAGGCAGAGCCTTGTTCAACTGCAGGGTGATGGGTCTGACTGTCTGAGGAGCTGGGGCTCCACTTATAACAGGAGCCTCTCCTTGCTGTGTGCCTGCTTCAAGCAAAAGGTCACCCTGAAGAAAAGCAGCGTTTGTGGAGAGGGACTAGGGAGGAATTGAATCCTAGGTGAAAGGTGCCTGCAGATCCCAAAATTTTAAGGTCTGTTTGCATCTTTGAGTGACCATCAAGAGGACTACCAGCCAGCATGCAGGTGGTAATCACCCTGCAAACTAAAAAAGAACAGTGTTTTCTCCATCACTCAGCAGATTGTGTGTATGATTTTACAGAACATTGACATGAAGAGACTAAGCAGCGATGGGTGTGGTGGAGTGGGCTCTCATGGGACAGCAGAGAGAGACGGTTTGATTTGAAAAAAAAAATCCCCAAAACAAAAAAAAGCACTTCGAAGAGGAAACTTGTGGGCTAGGGATGTGGCCCCATGGTAAAGCACTTGCCCAACATGTAGATGCTCCCAGGCCCATGCCCAACACTGTGAATAATGGCAGGAAAAGGAGGCCCCTTAGTGGGTAAAGAGCCACTTGTAGCCCCAGCTACTCCACATTCTGAGACATGAGGAAGGATTCATCCCATCTTCCTTCTGGAGGGCAGAGGTTTGCAGTGTGAGATGAAAGCCAGCTTGTAACAGGGCCACGCCCCTCCTAGAAAGTATCCCTAGGGAAAAACTCCCCTTGCCTTTCCTGTCTTTAGGACCACTGGGGCTGGTCACTCCCATGCTGGCCTCTCCTCCATCAACACAGCCTGAGCTCTTCCTCTGAACCCACACGAGTCCTTTCTTCTTCATGAACTTTAGGATTCCACTGGGGCCACCCCAGGGGATCCAGAATGATGCCTTTTCTCAAGGCCCTGAACTTCATCCTACCTGCCAAGTCACTCCTACCAGGCATTCTACTTTGCTTTCTCTTGCTGTGATAAATACCATGACCAAAGCAACCCCGGGGAGGTAATAAGTTATAACTCTCAGCTGACAACTCTCAGGTCACACTCCATCACTGACAACAGTCAGGGTAGGAATTCAAGGAAGGAGCTGAAGCAGAGACCATGGAGGAGTGTTGGCTTACTGACTTGTTCTTCCTAACCTGCTCAGCTCACTTTTGCAAATGCCCATTGTGGTACCATCACAGTGGGCTGGTCCCTCGCACATCAATCATCAATCAAGAAAATACCCCACCGGTAGATTTGGGGGATGAACTTCTTCAGTTGAGGTTTCCCCTTCCCAGGTTAGGGAGCTGACAAACAAGATTAGACATCACACCAAGTGTGACGACATGCTCACAGGCTCTGGGCATCTTTTGCAGGTGGAGATAGGCATTAGTCAATCCAACTTGGTACCTCTCTTCACAAAGTACTCAAAGTTGGCTTCCGTTGCCAGCCAGCTGCTAAGCAACTCTGCTGGGTCTCTGCAATACTAAAAATAATACATATCCTTTATTGTTGTTGGAAGCAAGGAAGATGACCACATGTAAGGCAAAAGTCAAGCACCCTTAGGACTCTGTTCCAAAGAGTGTTCTGAAATAGTTTCTAAGGACAGTGCTCCAGTGTGTCTAATAGGAGCTGCCCCACTCTTAGCTCAGGAGCATCTTTAATCATCATCACCTGGTACCAGCAGAATGGAGACTGTCTGTTGATCTGGTGTGTCTGGTTCTTTGGCAGGACACTGAACTCCTGAACACAGCCATCCTCACTGGGAAGACAGTGGCCATGCCTGTCAGGGTGGTGTCAGTGGAGGAGAACAGCACAGTGAGGGACATCTCAGAGCTGGTGGAGTGCAAGGCCATGGATGAGGATGTCATCAAGGTATGTGGGCCTGGTGGGGCTCTGCTCCAGCCTTTCAGACACTGGGAGAGTATGTACTGAGGTGAGAGATTCAAACAGGGTTCAGGTACCCAACACTTGCAGTGGCTTTTCCTCACCTCTTTGTCCATGTAATTGTATTTTTTCCCACTCATCATCCCTCCTATCCTTTCTTCCTGCTCCCTCCCTCTTTTCTTCCTTCTTTCTTCATTCCTTTCTCTCTCCTTCCTTCCTTTCCCCATTCCCACATTGATTTAATTACCAGATTAAACTTAAATCTATTTATCATAAAGAACACTATTTCTTAAAATCTATAAATGCCTCTGACAGGCTAAGAACCCATGCGTCAACTCACACCACTGTTACTTAAAAATTTCAAAATAATCATGATTATTCACTATGTTCACCAATTCCCCACACAGTGCAGGAGACCTCCCAAGTTTTCTCTGAGCTGAATTCAGAGAAGCAGAGAGCAGAGGTTACCACTGAGCTGGGCTGGTAGTGGGTGAGGCATGAGAGATGTTAATGGAACAACACACAATCTCAGTTGGATGGGCGGCAACTTCTTGAGAGGACCATCTCACATCCGCTCAATTTTCTGGAGGCAGAGAATCTGCCTCTCAGCCTATGAAAGCCAGGTGGGAAGCAAATCCAGAAATAAATGCCACCATGGTTACACAGAGAGCAACCTTTAACTTCACATAAGGGGCAGTGACGTGGAGCCCGTTGCTGATATTTCCAGGAATGCAATCAGTATCTTTGGGGAAATAAGTGTGTTCAAAATGAAAATTGCCTCCTGGAATGAATAGAGAGGTGGCCATCCCCTGGCTGTTGACACAGCACAGCAGAGTGTCCAATCAGCAAGAGCTGGGGGAGGTGTGGAGGGGACAACCTTAGTGTAGGAGTGAGTTCCTGTAGTCAGCCCCATCTGCAGAGTTTAGCTCTTCCCTCTGGGTCCTGGGCTCATATCCGCAGGACTTGTGCTCTTTTCCAGGGCTTAGGTTCATCTCCTAGCCTCATCTCTGGGACTCAGGCACTAGTCCGAGGTCACCAGTCCTGCAGAGCTCCTGTGAGCCACTTGGCATACAGCAGGGAGAAGTGGGGAGTGCACTGGGCACGAATAACCAGTGCCCAGTCTGTAGCTTATACAAGAGTTTGGGTATAGATGTTTTCACCCAAGTGTGACCTGGCAAAGTATCATGACTTTATATGACAAAATGGGGTTCCTGGGTCAGGAATAAAGCAGCCACCATTCCAGCAGTTTCCTAAACCCTTATCTTGAACGCCATCACATAAATGGACACAGAGAGGGTCCAAGATATGTGAGTAGGAGGTTAATGGTGTCTTGAGGGAGGAACCCTAGCTCTGCAGAACTCTGGCCTTGTGTAATGGTCAATAACCAACCACAAGTCTGGAAGTTCTCTGGCTCTTGGGAGAGCCCAGCATATATGACATAGATCTGCGTTCCCCCATCCATGCACTCAAGGCAATGTCCCCTAAGCAGATACCTGCCAATGAGCCAGTGGCTACCACACCCTGTGCCTTGTGTCTGGGCCACTCAATCTGTCCAATCTGTCAACTTGGCCCTGTGGGGAGTGTGGATGTTCTCATGTCTAACATGTGTAAAGCAGTGTTTCTTCTGTACAAATAGCCACACATTTCTAAGAACGATATCAAGCCATCCATAGTATTTTTCACCATGGACTTTTTAATATGATATTTTGTTTTTAACTATGTTTACTTGTGTATGTATGTGCTCAAAGAGGCTCAAAAAGGGTGTTGAATTCCCTGAACCTGCAGTTATGGATGGTTGCAAGCCTCCATGTGAATGGAGGAACAAACTCTGGTCCTCTATAAGAGAAACCAGGTCCCCTAACAGCTGAGCCATCTCTCCAGCCCCCATGAACTCTTTAGAATTACTTTTAATTCTTTAGAATTATTTTAATTAGCATAAAAGGTAATGGGTTTCCTTATATATTTTCCATATATATTATGTATTTTCATATGTATGGTGGCATTCATGTATCATTATTCCTGTTCTTATCCACCCCTCCCCAAATCTGCTATCCTTCCACCCCGTAGAGGTTCTCTTTTTCACTTTCTGCTTTGAATACCTTCTCTTGTTCCCCTCCCTCTAGACCTCTTCCTCCCCTCTTAGTCTCCTTTGTACTCTCATGTACTACACACATATAATCAATTCACAGACATATATGCACACTCATATACACATATAATCAATTCATAGACATACATGCAAACACATAATCCATACACAGACATATACACACACACACATAGTCTATTGACAGACATACATGTATACACATAATTTGTGCACTCACACACAGTACATTCACAGACACATACACACATAATCTATGCCCACAGAAATACTCTATAACGGGCATACACACATACACACATAACCTAATCACAGACATATACGCATGCACATATAGTATATGCACACACTCTCAAGCCAATTTCGCTGGGCCTCAGGTAATTTGTGTGACAGTGTCCCAGGTTCCTTTGTGGCTTCTTCCACAGGTACATGACATGCACACACTTATACATAAATGTGTGTAAATGCACTCAATATACACAAGGGCTTTTCAGCCATGGTTTGTTTTGTGGTAGCAGCAGTTTCTTGCAGCTTCCTCCCCTGATTTCCTGGCACTGTGCACTGTGAATCCCCACTCCCCACCCGCCCCCTTCCTGGAGGTATTGGGAAGTGAAAGCAAGCCAGCAGGCCTGGTAAAAAGTCTCCCAAGAGTGAGGGATCTTTCCACTCTCTGCCCTGTAGCTTCATCAGCACCTCAGCATCAGCCATCGAGGACTTCACATGCTCATTGTTGTGGGAATTCATTCTGCCAATAGTTTTGGGGAACTGGTCTTAGGGCATGGTTTCTGTGTGTGGATATGATCTCTTATAAAAAGAGGGGTCTCTCTTGCTCTCTTGTGTGGTGGTCAGAGATTCGATCACAGCTTCCATCAACTCCAGGGCAAAAGAGACTCTCTACCTTCTTGTTATTCATGAGAGTTCTCCAATAAACATTTGATTTCCTTTTATTTGGGCTCTCATGGACTCATGTATGATTGCCTACAGTTCATATCTACCTTGATGCACCTTCAGGAAATGAAGGGTCAGAGCACTGGAGAAGCGCAGTGGGCAACTAACCAACAGACACACAGAACAAAAGTTGGGAAACAATACGGATGCCGCATCTGTATTTTCAATGTCTCAGTGGCATCAGGAAGTATCTAGTCTCCTACATTTGAAATAAAGCTGTCTCACAGTCAGTGACATGGTGTGGATCATGTGCCTGCAGTCATTCTATTTGCTCCTTGAATCATTTGAGCATTGACAGTGTCTTCATAAATCACAAGCTAATTCATTCAGGGAAGATTGATTGCTGTCCTGAGACACACAGATAACAGTAAATAAAACAGTTGTGGGCCTGCCCTCACAGAGCCTGGCCACTGGTGGAGGACACCAATGGCAATGGATGCAGAAATGGGATGTCTAGGCATTGTGTTAAACAGTCCTGGGGTGACTTTGAACAAGGTGACCTCTTGGGAAGAGACAGTTGAGCTTATTAAAAGGGGCTTATGCACCAGTTTGCACAGGGCTGTCTGTACCTGCTCCAGGATGCCTGTGATGGGCTCCCTAAGGGTGTCACCTTAGTCCATAGCGTAGCATGCCTTTTCTGGGTGCTCCTGTGGCCACAGATTGCTAGGCACCATCAGCGATGCACTGATGATTGGGTATTTAATCGAGGAATTTGTGGGATTTCCAACATGGAAATATTTTCCATGACCTCCAGGCATAAAGTCAATGAGTGGATTACAGGGACTGAGCTGCGAACTCGGGGTACAGATGATGAGAGGGTAGATTGACCCCTGTGAAATTAGATCCCTGCTCAGGTCCTGGACACAGGAGCAATTCCCTTGGGTGACAGCCTTGGTTTGTCCCAGGGTTCCTGTTGACACCCAACTTTTCTGAACTTATTACTATTTCACAGGCTACAGGGCCTCAGGAGAGTAAAACTTTTTAGTAACAATCCAAAGTTTCTGGATTCACAGATTTGTGTTAGCTTCAGGGGGCAAAACCCGCCAAGCAGGAAGGAAGCAAACTTCCTCCCACAGAAGAAAACATACTTCCTGACTAAACTGCTATTAATAGTTGTGTTTCTTGTTGCTGTATCCTGATGTCTGGGTGCAAAGATTTGTTTGGCTCATGGTTTCAAGGAGTATAGTCCATTATGGCGAGAGTAGGTGTGGCCAACACTTTCAAAGCTAGCTCTCAGTGTCCCATTTCCTACAGCCACACTCCACCTCCTAAAGGCTCTACAACCTTCTATAACAGCACCACCATCTGTTCAGACATATGAGCCTGTGGGGAACACATTAAAACCATGACCACATAAGTGCTCCTTGTAACACAGGCTCTTTGACCTCAAAAGCAAGTGGTGGCTCAGCTTTTAGGAAAATGAGTTAGGAGAGTCGCCACAACTCTGAGGACAGTATGGGCTACATTGTGAATCCTAGTCTGGCCTGGGCTGCAGAGTGAAACTGTCTTGAAACCAAAACAAAGAAGAAATCAAAAGGGGCAAAATGGCCATCTAGTTCCATGAGGGGAGGGGAGGTCAGAGTGCAAAGCAGTTCCCAGAATCGGGAGGCCCTGTACCCTGTACCAGAGGGTGACCAGGGGTGATGCTCAGCCGCTACCCTTGCTGGACCTTGAGTCCTCACTTGAAAGTGTAAGAAGCTGCTTCTCTGTTGGGTTCACCCAACTCTAGAATTCCTATCATGTGGGTTCAATTGTGACCAAGCCACATCAGCAGCCTCTTCTGCTCTTTATGGAGCCTCCATTGTTTCTTAATTATTATTTTGACATGCTATGACATGTGTGTGGAGATCAATAAACAACTTAATGGATCAGTTCTCCTCTCCACTTTTATGTGGGTTCCAGGGATTGAACTCAGTCAGCCAGGCTTCTGTGGCAAGCACCTTTCCCCACTGGGCCATCTCACTGGCCCCATTGTTTCCTCTGTGCCTTGGGAATGTTGTGCCTCCCTCCTGGTGCTGTTCTAAGTTCTAACAGATCTTCAGGGATGAAGCGTCACTACTGCTTGGTGGCCCTGGATCTGTGGCTCTGCCAGATGGCACCTTTCCCCCAGAAAATACCGGGCAATAGCTGAGACAGTTAGGCTGTGGTACATAGTGTTGGGACCACTGACATCTAGGAGTACAGATAATGTTCCTAAACATCCTAAAAGACACATCTGTCAGTACTAGTCAGCAGGGATGAGGTTAAGGCATATGGCCAGTGTTGGGCAGACATCAGTGTTCTTCAGGGTGTTGCTCATGTCCTGAAAGTGTCCAGTGTGATGTGTTAGTATGTAGGCTGGAGTTAGAGAGAGACCCTGCCCACACCTTTGCTCTGTCACTTATCTTCTGAGTGACTGACAACAGGAATACTGAGTGTCTGCATCTGTATCTCATCCATAGAACTCCCAAGACCCATGTGACATAGACAAGCCTCCAAAGTTAAAAATAGGTGTGGGGGCAGTAAAGATAGATGGGTTAATAAAGTGCTTGACTGGAAAGCTTAGGTACCCTATTCAAACTCAGTTTCTCAGTGTCGGTACAGATGACATTTATGGTGCACCCATCCTTTGGCTTGAGGTGTCACTGAGCCTTGCAGAGTATTGACATGCAGCCTTGGCCTCTTCCACAGTATCTGCCAGCTTCAATGTTCCCCTAATCCATGAGCACCACAATTTCCAGAAGGGGCCAGAAGCTGGGACAAAGAGAATTTAGAAGCACAGTGGCAATGGAAACAGGACAATGAGTATGCCCATCAGTTAAGGGCTTTTACAGAGTTTAGGAGGTGTCTAGGACTCAAAAACTTAGTGGTTGTCCTGGGGTACAAAGTGAAGATCTAGGCCATGTTTAAGCCACGATGGTCTCTTCCTTCACTAATGGCATCTGCAAAGACCCCATGTCCATCAGCCATAACCGTGTTTGGGGATGAAGTGAATTCTGAGCATGCTTTAAAGCTCGCTCACCTCCCACCACATTGCAGCGCTGGCAGACATCATCTCCTCCCACTGGTCTCCTTCAACCCTGCCCGTATCTTTACCCACTTCCTTGGGCTCACACTATATTTTCCTGACCATCTGTCCCTTGCCTGAGCTCATAAAGGCACAGCCTGTCCAAGCAGACTGGCCTGGGGTGGACCAAATGGACAAGGGCCAGAGCAGCCTTAAGAAGGGTTCCGGCATGCTGCCGGCCTGGCTGAAGTCCACACCACACTTGCCAGTCAGCGGCTCCTCTCTAAGCCTTTCCCTGCCACCTCAACAATGGAAATGACCCAGAGAGCCATGTCACAGGAAGGCCAGCTGGGTCAAAGCCACAGTCTCCTGTTAGCGTCTGTTAACGTGCAGGGTTGGAGCAGTCTGGGTGAGCTCTGAACTTGTAGCTATAAATGGAATTTGTCCTCTCTGCTGTGGGCAAGCTGCCCTCCTCAGCAGGCCTCAGGGTTCTCATCGGCAAAATAGGATGCTGTCGGTGTGCCAAGCTCCCGTGAGGTTTCTGCGGCAGTGGTGGGAGGGCATATTGCAAGTGGAAAATGAGATCTGGTTGCATGGGAGCCATTGGCATTCTATATGTACAGAGCTGGCTCATGAATTCGGGGATATCCAGGAGGCAATTTTGATTTCCCTATGTCTGAATTCTACTCATACACAGTGGCAGTCACCAAAATAGAAAGGAATTAGGCCAGGAGTCTGATTATTGAATTTGCTGCATTGGAAATGTGCATTATGTAATCTTATTTTGACAAGGAGGCTGAACAGGGCTAAGGTTTGCGAACCTGCCTCCAGCAGAGACATGGAAGAAAACAGTTGGATATTCGAAGATAGGCTGTTATTGGAGATGACATTTAAAGCATTGTAATTAGTGTTTAGAACAATGACAGACATAATAGGGATAGAAGATGCATAGCTGTGTCATTCGGAGGAGTTGATTCTCAGAGTGGTCCCAGGCTAGCATCACACAAGACTCTGAGATATGCGAGAGTGGTTCCACCACAGTCCTTGAAAGTTGGAGGCTATGATGAATTCCAACAGGCTCTGTGTCCACAAAACCCTTCAAGTCCCTAGTGGCTAGATGAGAGTTCCCTAGACATCAATTGTTGGCAGTGGGGACCTATGCTTTCTCCATGGAAACTGACTCCCAGGAAGGCAGGTGCTATCAGAAAATGCCAACTCCTGCAGGACATCAAAATAAAACAATTGGCTACGTACTCCACAACCTAGTCTTTCCCTCCAGGTCTTCATGGATAGGTCCCTAATGCTGGCCAGACTGCCCACAAAGCATTCAGTCCACGTGTGCAGCCCACTGACAGAGATGAAAAGATTCAGAGAAACCCAACCAATGGGCTGGAAACATTCCTGCAGGAATCAGTCTCTTTTCGTAAGAGAACCTGTTCATTTTGTGTGGTACCTTTATCCCCACTGCCAGCCACTTAGGACATGATTAATTCGCCTGGAGACTTCCCCAGACGTAGGTGACACCATCAGGAACAGTAGGGACGATGACTCTATCGTGTGTAGCACCTCTGTACCTTTGATGTTCTTCCTAATCATTTATATATTCTGGAGAGGCAAGGCTCCCACCCACCCGAGCGCAGAAAGGTAATAAATGAGGAAAGTCAATGGTCTGTAAATTACAACATTGATTAAGGATGTGATTAGTGATAGACTCTATGCTTGGCTATTATGCTAATATGTTCCTCGATCCGGGACGGTGTTTCCATGCTAATGATAAGTCTGGGACAATGGCTGAAATTGCTTCCCGTCCTCACACAGTGTGGAAACTGTTTTAAACCACTCTTGACCGGTGAGTGAAAAGACCCTTTCCTGTGGCCCCTCCCAACTGCTCCATGCCAGTTCCCAGCAGATGGAGAGAATTCTCTCTGCCCAGCCCTCACCATCTGCCCTGCAAACAGAAGAGATAAAAGTGAGGCCCAGAGTAGCTATACATGGTTCTTCTACAGAAAGAGCAGGGGGACTGGTCACAACAGCTACTGCTCAGCACAGGGTGTTATTTGGTCAGGTCCGGATACGCACATGGAACTCTGCTCTTTCCAGAGGACACTGTCTAGTAGGAGACAGATATGCAAATGGAAGTTAGAGTGCAGTGTGGTGCCACGTGGGTGACATCATTAGCTTGGAAATGGTTGGCAAACTGCACACGTGTGGATCTTGCCAGTACAAATCATCTCTAAGTAGATTCTCATTGGAGCCAGTGGACCTAGAAAGGTTAAGAGTTTGCTGGAAACTTCAGATTAAATTCTTATGTATGTGCCACAGTTGCTTCCATCTCATTTTAGGGTCTTGCTCTCTCTCCTCAATTGTTTTGACTGTCTTGAAGCAGGTGTACCCATAAAGGGGAGGATGTTTGTTCTTCCAACCACCCACCTATCTGTCTACCTATCTATCTAGTTCACCCTTCCATCCCCCTGTCCGGTTATTTTTATCTTTGTCTATTTATCTATAATCATCTTCTTTCTCTATGCCCTCTCCCTTCCATCTATCCATCCATATACATTTCTACCTCTACCCTTTAAGTCATTTTCCAACAAGGCTGTTAGTCCTTACATACATATATTCACTCCTCTGTTTACCCATAAATCCATCTGCACATCCACCTACCCATCCATCTATCCTTCCATCCACCTGTCCACCTAACCATCTATTCTCCTATCCATCTTCCAGTCCATGCACCCATCTGTCAATCCACCTATTTATCTAAGCAGGTAGTCATCTGTACATACATACATACATACATACATACATACATACATACATACATCTTCCAATCTGTCCTGCCTTCCATCTGTCCCTCCACTCATTCATCCATCATCCCATTTGTCTATCAACTTACCCACACACCTATCCATCCTCCCATCCACTCTCCCACCGACCCACCCACCCATCCATCCACTCACCTATCCATCTTCTCATTCATCTACCTATCCACCTATCTACCAATCATCTATTCATCCACCCCTCTGTCCATATGTTTAGCCAACCCCCTAATCATTGCCAACTCTGCTGAGCCTTCATCTCTGGAGCAGCTGCCATTAAGGGCCAAATAATGGAAAATGAGCATAATGTACATTTTCCATCAAGAATATAGCAGTTTCAGTGGTGATACACATACAGAGAGCCAATTTAAATCATATCCCATAAGCTTGGCTATGTAAGATGAGTCAAGTTGCCTCTCTATAACTCAACTTGGTTTCTATTTTCAGTTCATTAGAATGGCACAGATAGAACCCTGGTCTGATTGCCAGGGAATTTAACTATTACCTGGACACTGGGGGAGGGGATGGCTGGTCTAATCTTCTTCTTATAGCTCCCAGAGATGTCCATTATCAGTCACGTGCACACAGCCACTGACCTTGGCTTCGAGGATAGGTGTGTCTGCTGCCTACTCATTTCACTGGGCTTCATTATAGATATGAAATGGAGTGTGACTGTAGAATGTGCATGAATGCATCATTGCCTTTGGAACACAAAGGCCAGGTTGCTATCTTTGTTTTATCTGCCTGGTTCTTTTCTTCTTTGGACCATTTCCTTCTTGAGGACAAGGATTCTAAAAGCAGAAATGGGAGGAAAGGGGAGGGAAGGCAAAGAAGAAGGACAGAGACAGGGACCCAGGGGGAAGGGAGGGGAAAATACAAGGTGAGGACCCAGGCAAAGGCAGGAAGTCACCCATGATATCCCACCACTAATGCGATTTAATAAGGATCAGGATAAACAATTAGGCCGAATAGATGTTTATTAAGGGTGAAATAACTCACAACATAGGCAGATGAATGCGGCGGGTTCCAGTGGATCCTAAGCCTTCCAGCGTCCACCAGCAAAAGAGAGCAGCTGGACCCTTTCCCAGCCTTTTCCCCCAGCTCATGTCTGGCCCTGTCTCTGCCCCAATGGGCGTGGCCTAAGCCACAGGTGTAGACAAGGTGAATATCTCACTACACACCACTCTCCTGAGAACAGTAGTAGTACAAGTGTAAAGATCTCAGAGGCTCTGGGTGGAGCAGCATCCCAAGGACTCTTGACATGCTCAAGCCAGGCAAACTGGGGTGGAAGTGTGTCCCTAGACAAAGGACTGAGAACCATGGAGGACCAACAGGGCTGTGGGAGTAGGGGAGGACTGCAGGGACTGAGAGAAAACATGGCGGGAAAGGTGCCAGAGCCCTTGGCATTCTTGGAGGCTGGGCCATAGGGAAGCTGTTTCCCTTCTGAGCAGACAACAGCCTGCATCATGCTCCTGGTGGCCAGCGCAGGCCCTGTGCACATCCAGGTTTCTGCCTCAGCTACAGTTCTCTGCAGATTCAAGTTCACCTAGAGCTTGAAAGTCCTTACCTCAATTTCTTCTCTTCTTTCTTTCCCAACAAAGACACCCTCAGCCTGGGAGCTGGGAACTGGGAAATACCGTGCCCCTTGCCCATGAGATGGGCAATTCTGGGCGCTTTCGTGGGGCACCCAGTAGCAGCAGGGCAGCTTTCCACTGGTTCCGCTCTTCCTTCCAGTGCCCGGCTCTGCTTCTTCACTCTTCTTCCTTGGTTTCAGTTTCCCATTAAGCCAATGGCACTGAATCCTTGTCTCGGACTCGGCACTGGAAGTGAGTACACTTTACAATACAGTAGAACAAACTGGAGGCAGAGAGCAGATGGCTCAGTCTATAAAGTGCTCACCAAGAAAGAATGAGGACCTGAGTTTAGATTCCCCACACCCTGACAAAAAGCGGGCAAAAATGGTGGCACATGCCTGTAATCCCAGCACTGAAGAGGCAGACACACGGGGACGCAGAGGCTATTGGCCAGGTGGCCTAGCTGAATCAATAAGTTCTGTCTGGTTCAAGAGACTCGTCTCCAAAAGTAAGATGAAAAGTGATACTGGAGATACCCAATGTCAGCTTTTGGCTTTTGTGTACATGTGCTCACATGCTGTGTGTACCTACAGGCATGCGCGTGTGCATACACACACACACACGTGCATATATATATATATATATGTATACATATATATATATATTAATAAACTGCCAGTTGTCAGCACAACCATGTGACCTCCATCCTCCCTCTCTGTTTTCACAGGTGTCAGACCACTGTGACTATGTCTTTGTCAATGGCAAAGAAATGAAGGGCAAGGTGGACTCTGTGGTAAACTTCACCTACCAGCACCTGAGTGCACCCCTGCATGTCACCGTGTGGGTGCCACGGCTTCCCCTGCAGATCGAGGTCTCTGACACAGAACTCAGCCAGGTTAAAGGCTGGCGGGTTCCTATTGTGGCCAGCAAGAGGTGAGCCGGGGTGGGACGATGCTGCCAACCCCAACAGCGCTGCCAACTTGATTCACAGATCCCATTGAAGGGACCCAGGCAGGACCCAGGATGCCATAGAAGCTGGTGTTCCTACAGCCCAGATCTCTCTAACCCTGACAGCATACTCTTTGGTGGCCACAGCCCCACGTCTATTGGCTAGACCTGAGGGGCAGGTCTTGAACCCAAGTTGTACTCATATACATGAAAGCCTGTATCCATTGCATAGAAATGTCTCCTTTACAACAGTAGACTGCTGTCTCTTCCAGCCCCTCAGTCCCCAGCAGGCAGGGATGGCTTCAGTTTTTCTAAGTTAAGTGAAAACTTGACCTTCATTCTCCATGGTGACAGCATCTCATGTGAGTGTGTGATAATGTTCACACTGGAGCAGGGGCTTCCCATGGCAGAAAGCCACAGACAGTTCTCCTGTGTGACCCTGGGTTGCCACAGACAGGACAATTTTCCCTGAATGAGCACATTTCAGTTGAGTGAGGGCTGATGCTGAAGCCCGGTTTCCCATTAGAACTTCTCCATCACAGACTATTGGGTGGTTCTCAGACAGCCCCCTAGGACCCCCGTTTTCAAGGACAAGCTAGCATAGTCAAGAACCAGTGTCCTAGAGAGATGATTCTGGAAAGTGCTTGCTGTGCAAACAGAAGAACCTGAGATCCATCCATAGAACTTACATTAAAACAAAAATGCTGGGGCCAGGTGGGGTGGTAGAGGCTCATGCCTTTAATCCCAGCACTTGGGAGGCAGAGGCAGATGAATCTCAGTGAGTTCGAGGCCAGCCTGTCTCCAAAGTGAGGCCTAGGACAGCCAGGACTGTTATACAGAGAAACCCCATCTCAAAACAAAAAACAAAACAAAAACAAAAATATGCTGGACATGGTGGCACAAGCTTGTAGTTCAGTGGGGGTGGGGATGGGGAGACAGGTGGGGCTTTGATGCCTAACCAGCCTAGCCTAATCCATGAGTGAGTTCTGGAGCTATAAGAGACCTTGCCTTAAAAGAAGCAGAAAATGTGTCTGAGGATGACACTTTAGGTTGTCATTTGGCTCCACACGCATACACGTGTCCATGCACGCACATACATGCAAACATATATACACACACATGCTTGAAAAATAAAAGCGAATTGGCTAGTGGCTGCTTAAGGGGCCACGCGAGCTTAGGAAATGCCAGCTGTCCTTCATTTGCCAGGCAATGCACTCAAACCTGTGCACTGCCCAGGAATGGATCCCGGGCCCCCAGGGGGGCTGAGACCCCTATCCTGAGCATTGTCTTCTAAGCTTGAGGCACACACCTTCCATCTGTGGTGCCCCGTGCTTCTTCTCTCCAAGTCTGAGAGCATCTCTCCTCCCACACAGGCCCACTCGGGACAGCGAAGAGGAGGAAGAGGAAGAGCAGAGAGGCAGGGGTTGTACCCTGCAGTTCCAGCATGCCACGGTGCGCGTCCTCACCCAGTTTGTGTCAGAGGGTGCTGGGCCCTGGGGCCAGCTGAGCCACCTCCTCAGTCCAGACTGGCAGTTTGACATCACCCACCTGGTGGCTGACTTCATGAAGCTTGAGTCCCCGCACATAGCCACCCTGCAGGACAGCAGGGTCCTGGTTGGCCGAGAAGTCGGGATGACCACCATCCAGGTAGGAAGCAGGGGCTCAGAGGCTCTGTGTCCTTGACTTGTGCCATTCTTCCTGAAACCAGGGGTTCCCTGGGGGTGAGGCAGGTCACTGACCACTTCATTGTCTCCACGATGGCTCCAGAGGGTGACATGGGAACAGGAGTTGGACTTAGACAAGCCCTTCCATTTCCAGTCTCCCTTCACCCATAGAAGCCCACTTCAAGGGCTGCACCCACATTTCTGCCAGCCCCACCTCCAACACAGTTCTCCACACTGGCTTCTATACCCTTGCATGAGACTTGCCTTTGCCATGTATGTACTGCTGATTTGCTGATGCAAATCCGAGGGGAAGCCTGGGCTTATCCATCTTTCTTCTAGACACTGTTATCTTGTGCATTCAATAAACTCTGTATCATATCAATCTAAAGAATGTATAGGATGGTTGGTTCCAGGACGCTTGATAGACAGGTGTAGCTTCTCTCCACCCCTCAAGTCCCACCCCAATTTCACCACCCTTCTAGAATGTCATGGAGGATGCTAATACCACGGTAAATGTTCCATCACTTCACCTGCCCATCTCTGGCCCAACACTTCTGGGCTTGTAGGATGAGACAGGGTGGTTTCCCACTGAGATCCAGTGTGGTGATGGAAGGAAGGAGTTGGCACTAATATAGTTTGGTTACCCCCAGTTGATCCACAGATGCCTTAGAATTTGATTCATGCTGCATCAAGTCAGTCTGTGTGCAACTCTTTATACATCCAGCCAGCAGGATTACAGAGTACAATTAACTAGGCTGTGCACTGTACAAATGGTCCATTACCTAAATGGAAGGGGTCTTTCCTTCTTAAAATGGAATGGGTTTATTTGCATTTACCAACAGAACTAATGTTTCAGGGAAGGGCTGCATTGAAGCCACTACCAGTGACAAAGGCCCATGCCTCCTTGTATTCTTTGTTCAGTACTCTAGCCTGTCTAGGGTAGAGTCGGAAGTCCAGGCAGGGTCCCTATGCCTGGAAATGGGTGTGATGGCTCTTCTATGTCCCTGCTGTCTCCACAGGTGTTATCCCCACTGTCGGACTCCATCTTGGCAGAAAAGACAATCACCGTGCTGGATGACAAAGTGTCTGTGACAGACTTGGCTGTCCAGGTAGTAGCTGGACTGTCTGTCACCTTGCACCCCATCTCAGAGAACAACAAGGCCACCACAGCTGTGGTCACAGCTGAGGAGTTGCTGCGTGCCCCAAAACAGGTAGGGGTGGGGCAGGGAGGCCACAGGGCTGGTTCAACAGAGACGGGAAGGAGATGCATCCAGGTTCACAATTACATCCCTGTAACTGTGCACAAGTGTTCAGCTCACACTTAAGACTCTGTGACATGGGGAGAGGTGTGTCTGTCCTGCAGCGGCTCTGGACTGACAGCATCCTCACACTCCTACCCTCAGCCTACTCCCTCCCCTCACCCACATCCACTCTTCACCCCACTCCCATCCTTCTCAACACCGTCCCCCCCAGCATGCTCCCACCCCAGTGCCCTCTCCTGGGCTGAGGAAGCACTAGGTCAACTCTCTCTAATGATCCACATTTCTTCCAGGGCCCCTACAGCCCAGCAGGTGCAGTCCTGCTGCTCTCTGTCCCTGGTTCACTGCCCCTGGCTCTCTGAAACTCTGGTGTGCTTCATGTGTCCCCGAACTGCAAAGCCCTTCTGGGATTCTACCCTTGCAGTTCCGCTGGCCTGAGTTGTGTTCCCCTGGGCTCACTCACCCCTGAACACTGTCTTAGCTCCTTTCATCGCAATAGTTTCAACCCCGCTCTGCTCATTAACACCATCCTCACAGTCCTGTTATCTCTGCCTCTTCTGACACTTCCATCATGCACTCGCTACACTGCTGAAATTGCTATTAATGTGTGCTCCACTCCTATGCTTGCTTTTGACCTTATGGAAAGGGGTTACGGGATAACTTGCCATGGGGGCAATGCTTTGCAGAGCATGGTAGGCTCATAGCAACTCCCATTTCAAGTAAGTGGAGGCTGGGAGCTGGTAGAAAGGGAAGAGGGAACATGGAGTCCCTTCTACACTGAAGATGATTGGGGAGGCAGAGCTCTGCAAGGACCCAACCTGGATGGCCACGGGACCTCAGTCCTTAGAGGGAACCACTTCAGCTCATGTTTAAGAATTAAACTAATATCAACTATCATGTGCTATGAAGAATGTCTCTGTCATGGTTCCCTCCATGAGTGACAGTCACTATCCATCACTGTTAAGAGCAGAAGTCGTGGGGACCTCAGGACACCACCAGGGCAGGCACCATGTTGGTTCAGGCACTTGGCTTCAAAGCTGGCTCCCTCAGGTGATACACAGCCAGGAGAAGTTGGCGGGCTGCAGTGAAGCTCCCGTTAAACCCCAGTGTGGACAGGATATGCTAGGACTGTGTCCTGCCATGGAGGGGGATAGGCAACAGGCTCTAGGCCCGACAAGGCAGTAGTGTGGGCTACATTCCTTCATGTAGCACAATAAGAACAAAACAGTGTCCGTCAGAGTAGACTTACCACTGAGACAAAACACAGTGACAATCTGGTACAGGCAGAGCAAAGCCAGAGAGGTTTGGTACTTCTAGGGAAAATCCAGAAAATTCCAGATGCCCTGAAGAATTTCATTACTGGCAGACACGGGTTGCCTATTCTACTGCCTATATGGCAGTTCGTGGTGCCAACAGGTGACACGGGCTATATGAAATCCACATGGCCACGTCATCCCTGCTGTGGGCTCCAAGAAGAACCCTGGAATAATACTCAGCATCCATGGGTGTATCAGCTAGCTACTGCTGTGCAACAAATGTGACTGCATAACAACCTGCTGCAACATTGCCCCAGTTCTGTGGAAGCTCAGCTGGGCCCTGCACTCAAGGTGTCACAGTGCTGACTTCTTATCCAGGAAAGGCTCTACTTCCAGGGCTGTTGTGATTGGGAGCAAGATCCTTGCTGTGGATAACTGAAGTCCCCATCTCTTTGTCAGTAATTACAGTTGTCGGAGTGCCTCTCTCAGGCTCTTGTGGCCATCAGTTTTCTCTTCCCCACTTCTCTTCCTCTCTCACCCACAACATATTGTGCCCCAGGCTCTGGCTCCCTCTACCACCAGCATCATGAGTCTTAGAGGAGGCTGTAAATTCACCATCCCCTGGTTAGGTAGCCCGGGGGATGTCCCATAGGCAACTGCATCAATGGACACAGGTAAGAAGGGCATCCCTCACCTATGCCCAGCTTCTGGAAACTCCACCAAGCTGTCTTTGAAAAGCCATCCTGAGCCAAAGGGGTGGTGGCACATGCCTTTAATTCCATCACTTGGGGGTGGGGACAGAGGCAGGCAGATCTCTGTGAGTTCCAGGATAGTCAGGGCTACACAGGGAAACCTTGTCTCAAAAAACAAAAATCCACCCTGCTCAGCACAGTAGATAGACAGTTGCTGCCTCATTTTAGTCCCAAACATCAACTAGAGAGAGTAGGAGTATATTCCAGCCATATTCCAGAAGTGATAGCTTCTCTGCCCTTCTCCCTGAAGGCAGGAATTGATGTGGTATGCTCTGATTTGCAGAGAGAGTAAAAGATTACAAGGTGGCTTGGTCAGAAGAATGCTTCCCTGCAAGCATGAGCACCTGAGTTCAGATCCCTAGACCCCACATAAAAAGCCAAGCACAGTGATACATGCTTGTCATCTCAGCTGTGGGGAGGTGGAGACAGTAGGATTCTGGACTTGCTGGCCAATGAACCTAGCTGAATCAGCAAGCTTCAGGGTTAGTGATATCCTGTATCTAAGGTGGAAAACAATTGAAGAAGTCACTATCAACCTCTGACCTTCATACATACAAGAAAAAAGATGAGGGTCAGAGGAACAGAGGAAAAAGTCAAAAGCCGGAAGCTTTTTGCTAAGAATAGGCCATGGATTAGAATGGACAGGGATTGTAGCCTCTGGGGTATAGGCTAAAGCCACCATCCACATCCAACATAACCCATCTGTCTTCATCAACCAGCAGTAATTGGATGCCCAGCCCAGATGCAGGAGACTCGTAGATAGAGCATCTTCAATTTGCAGGCATGACTCTCTAAAGAAGCAGGGTCTAAATCACTGGTGGCCATGTGTTATTTGAAGTCACTTGGCATTTGTCATCTTGGGAGATATGTGCTGGATTCCCCAGTGAAGTTTCCAGCCTTGCGATAATGAGACGCTTGAAGGGCCGGATCTCAATCACAAGTCAGAGCTGATGGAAATGGCTCTGACCAGCCTCAAGTTGCAATCCAACTGTCTGTCCTTTGAACAGGGCTTGGTTTATATTAACTCACTTCTCCATCCAGGTTTGGGAAGAAAAATTAATTCAAGACAAAAAGCCAGCCACAATGAACAGCATTTTATCTCAGCCCTAAGTCTGTAAAGGCAAAGGCTTCTCTGTCCTTTATAGTTTCCTTTCTGAAAACCCAGAAGAATATTAGCCTTGCTTATTTTTAATCTTGGGTGGAAGAAAAAAGAATAAAGGTGTTACCCAGGATTCTGGTGTAAGTGTGAGACTGGGGTTTATTGGGTAACACAGATGGAGCTCCAAGTGTAGAACCCAAAGGCATAGGACCACATTCTGTCCCCTTCAGTTTTCCCACATGCTGAGGCTGAAGCAAGGACTTCTTGTTTATATGGACAATGAAGTCCCCTCAGCAGGCAAAACAGACTGTGTAAAAGGAAGGGAAGACAGGTCCTATAGCTATGTCACCCTCTCATCCACGGATGAAGACAAGTTCACCCACCAAGGCTGCTGGAGAGACCATGCCGGCTGGAAAAGGTCAGGGATGTACTACGCTTAAAAGAAGAAGGAGCCCATTGTTCATCCAGGACCGCCCCTCATGGGTGTTAATTCCTTGGCGTTTCGGGCTTCGTGCAAGAACTCAGGTTCTAAAGCTAGAGGATGCCTTTGAGCAAAGATGAATAAGATGGATGCAAAGTTGACTGTGGAAAGCTTAGCTAAGAGCTGCTGAGTGGCAGGGTAATTGTTCCACACCACTGTGAGATTTCAAGCCAATGCAGACTCTTAACTCAAAAGTATAACTATTCCCCTTTTACCCTTTTTTTCTCATCTTTAGACAAAGCCCTAAGCATGACCAGCCCTCCTGCTCTGAGCTTTCTCTTTTATTCTTCCTGAAAGCCCACACCCCACTTATAGCTGCTTGCAGACTTCCATTGCTGATGCTAACCCAAAAAGATAAGGGTTGACTTCTCCGCTTTCTCTCTCTCTCCCTTTTCCCAGCAGCTGCCAAGGTTTACAACTTGCTTTGTTTTACTCTCAAATTACAATAAAAAGGTCCTCGTGCTTTAAAATTAGTTAGGAGTGGGGATAGCAGCAATGAGTGCAGCCCCCCTTGCTCTACAGAGCTCTACTCTAGGCTTTCTGCTCCAAACAGCAGAGATTGAGCCACAGTTGACCAAGCAGAATGGAGCGACTCGTGGGCAGGCACTCATGCCTTCAGGAACTGCCAGATCCAGGTGCCCAAACAACATCAGCCAAAGTCTTTCTTTCATTCCTGCCATTTGCCTTCATATTGGATTGTAGTCAACATGCCTAGGATGTTCTAGAATGTTGCCTTCCTCGTTCCCATTTCCTCCTGGAACTTTAGCTGGACCACCAACTAATCTTGCTCTCCTTTATCCATCTCCATCTGCCTTTCTTGTCCTTTATTTCTTCCTGGTCCTGAGGAAGCAAGCTGGCTTTGTTGGCTGGTGAGGCAGCTCTTTCCTCAACCCTGTCTTGTCTGCCATATACAGCATTCCCAGTGATTTACTCACTCGCCCCAGCCCCATTCTTTTCTTTGAGATGGGGGTCTCATGTAGCTAAGGCTGACCTCCAACTTGCTACATCACTGAGACTGTCCTCTGGGACACTTGATCCTCCTGCCTCCACCTCCCAAGTCCCAAGACTGCAAGCTTCTGCCAGCACACCCTGCTCAGTTTCCCATTTCTAGAAATTCTGTGTAGGTCTCCACACATCTCTGTCCTTCCCCACTCACCTCTGACCTCCTAGTGCAGTTTCTGCTTTAATTTCTCCTTTGCCATTTTATTTCATTAGCATTTTTTTCTTGGTTTATTTCAATCCAGTCTTTTCCAGTTGTTTCTGTATCTCCAATATTAGCCTGAACATCTTGGTTTTTTAGTAGTGGTAATAATAGCAGTAGTAATAGTAGTAAATTGTGTGTGTGTGTGTGTGTGCATGCGTGCGCGTGTGTGTGTGTGTGTGTGTGTGTGTATACAAATGTACAACAATGAAGGTGTGGAAGTCAGAGGACATATTTTAGGAGTCTGTTTTCTCTCCTTTCACCTTGACATGGGTTTTTGAGATTGGACTCATTGCCAGGCTTGCACAGCCAGTGTTTTGAACCACAGAGTCTTCCCACAGACCACGTGTGTATTTTTAACACACATTTTGTGACACCTGCCAGCCTACACACAGATGGAGTTTTGTTTTCATCAGGGGAGCCTTGTGAAGCTGTTGCCTTACCTTGCTCTACCCCTAAGGTGCTCTGTGTGGTTTGATGTTCACTTGGGTCCAGTTTCCAATCTGTTTCTCTGCTTGCCTTCCTTTTGGTGCACTCCCTGTGTCACACAGGTAGTGCCACACCAGCCCAGGACACCAGTGGCAGAGAGGAAATAGAATTTTCAACTTGTCATATGTGAAGGGGCTACTTCTTGCTGCCTTCTCTTGCTGCAGCAAGAGGATCTAAGATGGGCGTGGCCAGGTGAGCAACCTGAAAGGCTCCCACAGTCAAGATTGGTCTGGTGGTGAGGGAAGAGCACTGCATTCAGCTTTTAGGGAAAGGTTGAGTATAGCTGTTCTAGGTACTGCTGACCATGAGGCTTTGGCAGTAGCTGATTCCTGGGTCTCCAGCACATCAGGACTCTGATAACTTCTTGCTAACCTGACAGGCATGGACCACATTGCTTGAACTTGTTGTACTGGCATCTGCTTTACAAGGGAGGCATCCTCTAAGTTACACATGTGCTGTTGTGCTTTCAGTTAGAATCTCAAGAATTCCCCGTTTGTTCTGGCAACCTTCACTTTAAGGCTCTGTCCATGGTGCTGAAGGTGAGGACTTCAACAGGAAATGCCCTGGAGCATCCATCATGCCTGTGGCCACCATTGCACTGTATCATCCCTGGACTGTCCAGGAGGCAATGTCTGTGCTTACTGAGAACATAGCAAGCATATGAAGGTGGAGCCAGGACACTTTCAGGCCAAGATCTCTCAAACTCCTTTCCCTGTTCTCCACAATGGAAGAGTATTTATGTCTGTTTGGGCCTTGACTGAATGATTACAGGTCTTCCTAATGACTTAGTCCATGATGCTGGCTTGAGCTTTGTTGGTCTGTCCCAGTGTAGCTGAGCTGAACCCAACAAGTGGCATGGGCATGTCACTGCTGTCTACCCAACTGTCCTGCAAAGAGTGTGGCTGGGCACATCAGGGTTGCACAAAGGGAAGATATTCTTGCTTTCCTGTTTCCCCCAACCAATAATGGTTGTCTTATGATGGAAAGATAGAGAACCTGGTAGTTGTTCAATGCATGACCTTGGATGTCTCTGCAGTCCCAATCTGGCTCAGGAGTTCTGGATGATTCCCAGAGAGTGTCTGGTCTGCAGTCCATGTTGGAAACCTGAAGTTGGATTTAATAACAGCTGCAGCAATAGGATAGATGAACTTGTCAGCAAGAGTGAGGGAAAGCAGACTAAAAGCACAGCTTCCTTCCTCTGTGCCCTTTATCTGGGCTGCCACTAGAGGTGTGGCCCAGGTTTAAGATGGGTCTTCCTGCTTCTGATAATCTGATTAAGAAAATCCCTCCCTAGAGTGTCTGGCAGCAAAGGCTTCTGTTGATTCTGGGTGTAGTCAAGTTGACAATCAAGTTTGCCATCACAGGAGAGAAGAGGGACTTTTCCTTTTCTGAGACAGTGTCTCATATACTCCAGGATGATATTCCTGCTTCCAACTCCTTCCTAGGTGCTAAAATGGAAGGCATGCTCCACCCCCACCTAATGTAAGCAGTGCTGAGAGTCAAACCCAAGACGTCATGCACTTTAGACAAGTATGTTATCAACTGGCTCACATTTCCAGCCCACAGTGTCAGGTCTTTGACTCAGAATTTTCTGCCTTATTTTCCCACCTCTACAAGCCCCTGTTGTCCAATGAGGTTAATGGAGCCCAGGAATAAGTGATTGGCAGATAACAAAAACCTGTTCCAGGACTCTGTGTGTTTTCTGCATGACTTATGCTGGAGCTGTGTTAGGATATCTCAGTGATAGAAAGAATATTTGCTTCTCCAGTACACTGGCACCTGATCAGGACTCCATGTCATCCTTCCTATTACTTTGGTGGTGTTTTAGAAGAAAAAAAGCACCCTCCAAGTGATTCTCATGGTCTCTGTCTCTGCAGGAAGCTATTGTCAGCACGTGGCTCCAGTTCAGTGATGGAGCAGTGACGCCCCTGGACATCTATGACACCAAGGACTTCTCCTTGACTTCCACCTCTTTAGACGAGACTGTCCTGTCCATCCCACAGCCCCTGTCACCTTGGTGGCCTACTGTGGTGGCTGAAGGAGAAGGCCAGGGCCCACTGCTCCGAGTGTACATGTCCATTGCTGAAGCCTGTCAGAAATCCAAACGCAAGAGTGTGCTGGCTGTGGGCATCGGCCATGTTGGGGTCAAGTTTGGATGGGATGATACTGACTCCAGCCAGACAGGTGATAAAGATGAGGAGGAAATAAAGAACCATGCCAGTGATCGCCGGCAGAAGATTCAGGACCTGGAACGCCCAGGCCAGGATGAACGCTACCATGGCAACTCTCCTGGGGATCGTGAGGAAGGGGCCCTGCTGAGTGCCACTGCCACTGCCAAGTCCCTGCCGGATAATAAAGTGGGGAAGAGTGGTAGGCTAGATGGGGCCAGGCTACACAGCATCCCCATAGACTTCACCAATTTCCCAGCCCATGTGGACCTACCTAAGGCTGGGAGCACCCTGGAGGAGAATGGTCTGATGCAGACTGCCCATGGCCTGAGTGACCTGGAGATTGGGATGTATGCCCTCCTGGGGGTCTTCTGCCTGGCCATCCTTGTTTTTCTCATTAACTGTGCCACCTTTGCCTTCAAGTATAGGCACAAACAGATGCCTCTGGAAGGTCAGGCCTCCATGACCCACTCTCATGACTGGGTATGGCTGGGCAATGAGGCAGAGCTCCTAGAGAACATTGGGGATGTGTCACCACCCCAGGATGAACACACGACCATCATAGACCGAGGGCTGGGAGTCTGTGAGGAGAGCAACCACCTGCTTCTCAATGGTGGCTCCCAAAAACACATGCAGAGCCAGGTCCACAGGCCCCCAGGCTCTGGGGGGCGGCAGGGCAGGGAGCTCAGGCAGGAACCTGCAAACTCACCCACCTCCAAGATGAAGAAGGTGAAGTTTGCTACCTTCACCATCCCCCCTGAGGACAGCTGCCCCACAGTGAACTCCATCCTCAGTAGTGACGATGACATCAAGTGGGTTTGCCAAGACCTAGATGTGGGCAAATCCAAGGAACTCAGAACCTACCTGGAGAAATTCCAAGACAATGTGTAGTGTTCTGGCCATCTCTCCAACAGAGTCCTCCTTTCTTCCCTCCCTCAGCAAAGTAGCTGGAGGGAGGGAGCTTGCATTGGACTGAGTGAGGGAGGCTGGGCCCCACAAAATACCAGCTAGCAGTTAAGAAGCTGGGAAAGGAGGTTTTTTTTATATTAAAGGGGCTTTTTGTTTGTTTTGTTTTGATTTGATTTGTTTTGTTTTTTAGCAGTTGAGGAGGATAGGTTCCAGACATTTGAGTCTGACTCCACAGGGAGGCAGAATGGATCCATGACAGAACTGCTCAGAGGTGAGAGGGTTATATTTTATCAATCAAAATACACTGCAGATGAGCTACCAAAAATATTTGTTAAAAAAAATACAAAAAAGACAAATAAAAAAGACACAAATGACTGTTGGTTTATATTTCTAATAAAGGAACAATGTGTAAAAATAGGGCTTGCTAAGAGGCCGCCTCCATTTTAATTCAGTCTTCCTGTTTCTGGGGGCAGCCCGTGTCCATCAACCTGCTGCCCAGGAGGACATTCATCTGGACACTGGTTGCCTCTTAGGAAGAATGAGAACTTTACGTTTGATTCCTTACCTCTTCTTACTTCCGTGTCTCTCTTTTGTGCCCTAAGTTTCCATTTAATTTCATGTTTATTTCTGAGAACCTAGTGGTATATTTTCCTAAATGAAATATAAATTATATTTCTAGTCATTAGATAGGGTCTTTTTCTCTCTCTCTTTTTAGGGAGACCATCAATGAGTCTGACCTTTTGTTGTTGTTGTAACATTAACCTGTTTTTATATCTCCCTTGCTTTGTTGCCATTGTCTGGCTTGTTTGTTTGCTTGTTTTTGTTTTTTAACAGTATAGGAGAGTGAGGAGAGTGATCCCCACAATCTTTATCAGTTGGCTCAGGCCAGTGGATGGAATAGTGTTTACAGTTGTCTGATGTGCCCAGGAGAGCAGAGCGAAGCCTGTGACACCCGGCCACTCCCTGTGAACTCTATCAGTGTGGACACAGGGATGCCTCTATGTAGAGAGATGTTAGTTCAAGTCACAAGTTCAGAGTGTTCAAAGTCAGGCAGATGGGACATGCCTACCACAAGAGACAGCCAGCACTGTATTGAACAAACAGAAAAGACATTTGGGAGTAGAGTTATCTGATTTTATTGGACCAGCATAAACTCAAAATGATAAAAAAAAAATCTATGTTAGATTGTCAATCAAACCGTGGCTTTGCACAGCTGTGTAACAACACAGCACAATATCATATCCACTCAAGCAGAGTGTTTGCATGAAAAGCAGGAGGGAGCAGATGAACTCCTAGGATATCCAGAGCCTGGTGCTCTCCATCTATTAGCTGAGGGAGAGGACATCCGGTACTGTGACCCTCAGCAGAGCAGCACTCATCCATACCAGGGGATGGCCATTGTTTTCATTTTTTTTTTCTATTACTAAAATCAATAGCTAAGAAGAGTTCCTGGAAGCCTGGTGGCCCCGGCTGAACCTTTGGCACATATATTTGTAGCATTTACAATAGATTTAAAAGGCTATTTATTTATACCTGTGGTGGCAGTTGTCATTAAAACGCTTGCCATGGATTCACAAGTCAGTGTCTCATGGGATTTTCTTGTTTCACCTATTTCCTGTCCTCCAATCCTGACAGGTTCAAGCCTGCTGAAGAATTACCCTGTGAAAGAAGAAACAACACACTTGCCCGTCCCTTGCTTCATTTCTGGCCAGTTCTAGAGTCATTCTGACAAAGTACAATTTCTATCACATACCCATTGTCACCCACCTAAACTCAGGGTCACAGCAGGGCAGTTTGAGGCAACTGGTCACACTCAGTCAGGAAGCAGAGAGAACTCAGCTCATCTCCTTTTTGTTCAGTCCAGGACCCCAACCCATGGGATGGTACTGCCCACATTCAAGGTGGGTTTTCCTACCCCAGTTAATCCAGTGTAGAAACTCTCTCATAGACATGCCCAGAGATTTATCCCCTAGGTGGTTCTAGAGCCTAATGAGGCCATCAGTAGTAACCATAACAACCCATATTCCAAGGACCCACTAAGTGGCAACTGTTATTAAAGACTTTCTAGAGACATAACTCAGTGGTTAAAATACTTGCTGTGGAAGCCAGCATCGGAGTTCGGATCCCCACAGACCTTGTAAATGCTGGGTGGGTGTGGTGGCCCACCTGTAACTCTAGCCTCAGAATGACAGAAGAATCACTAAAGCGAATTGGTTTTGTGAGGTCTGGTTTTGATTGGGAGACGTTGCCTCGATGAATAAGGTGAAAGAGTAATGGAGGGTGGTCAACCTCCACATTCATGCACACCCACGTACATGCAAACAAGCACACACATGTGCACCACACAATATACATGAAAACAGAAAGAGACCAACCTTTCTGCTGGTTATTTCAATCATTGGGATCTTTCACCATATCCATACATCTTTTTTTTTTTAATACGAACTTAAGACTCCAGTATGGGGGCTGGAGAGATAGCTTAGTGGTTAAGAGCACTGACTGCTCTTCCAAAGGACCTGGGTTCAAATCCCAGCACCCATATGACAATTAAAAAATTATAAGTCTGGTTCCAGGGTATCTGACACCTTCATACCAATGCACAGAAAATAAAGCTAAATTTTATATATACATATATATGCATATATATATTATGAGTATAATCTCACTTTGGGAGTTTCTGTTGTTAGACCCTCAGTCATCATCTCTATTTTCAAAAAATTCACTGCCTCCTGAACTGCTCAATACTAGCTCTGCCTAGTTTCCCTATGTGTGAACTCAGACTGTCACTGGGTGCAAATGCATGACACCTAACCCAAGGATCCGTGTGTAAGTTCACCATCCAAAAGAATCTCTTTTTTTATGCAGATATTTTTCATCTGGTTCTAGTCATCAAATCAATAGGAGTAACTTGTCTTGAGACTGCTGGACCAACAATCCACTTAGCACCAACTGATGGGCTATACCTTTGCTTGTAAATATACTTTGAGGCTGTCAGTCAAAAGCAGAGTTGGAGAACAGTGGACAGGTGCAGGCTACGTAGCTGCTCTAGTGTTACCTCCTATTCCTAGACAGACTTTGTTGATATCCTGGCTTCTCCCTCTCCCTGGGTCCTGGGCAAATTGACCCCATCACAGGAGTGTGACCCCGAATTCTGACAAGGAGTCCATCTCAAGGCATCCACTTTTAGGTCACAGCTAGATCATAACCGAGCCAGGAATCAGTATCCAAAGAGGATGGTCTTAATATCATGTGAATGCAAGCTTTACATATATTGTCTTGGGTTAAAAATGGAATTTGAGTTATGAAAAAGAAATTCAGATGCACTACACAGCATTTGGGAGATGAAGACAAGCCATAAAAAAATAAAAGAGCCCCCCAAAAGCTCCCCTCTCCTTGCAGAAAGAGAAATGAATAATTCACCTTATAAGATGAAGGTGTCTTCCTCATCTTCAGCATTGTACACAATTGTGTGTGTTTGAGTTCTTAGAACTTATTGTTATAAACAACAGCTTCGCTTAATTTTAAGTTTTAAAGCATTGCTTAAAAACAATGTTTAAAAACAAAACAAAACAAAAAAACTCTTTTAGAGAGACAGAATTGCATTCTGTGGTCCAAACTAGACTGGAAAGCAATGTGTAGCCCAGGCTGAATTCAAACTTGCAGCAATCCTCCTGCCACAGCCACCCTCCCCCCCCCCATCCAGGAATTACAAATGCACACCAACACTATGTTTTAATTCAGAAGGTGCTACACAGGCTGCTGAGGGAAAAATATCATCAAAACTCTTATCGTTGGATGCTACAACACTGACCTGCCAGGTAAGATGAGCCCAGTGGGGGAATAGTGGCAAGACTGTAGAGGGGGTAACCAATTGCTCTCTTGACTGGACTGAGGCCTGCTCCACAGGAGGTAATTCATTCCTGGCACTGTAAACCTGGTCAGCAGTGCATGACTAGGGAAGTCACAGGTCCTAGGGACAACCTCCTGATAATGGTTTTCCGAATGTCCATGTGGTCAAATTGCCTTTTAAATAAGTAACTGTATAGCCTTAGATTCATGCTGCTCCCAACCTTGCAAGGAAGAATTTCCGATTGCAGTGGGTAGGGGCTAATGCAGAGACACAATACTGAGAACAGGAGACTGAGAAGTCAGCCATTAACATTTATAGGGCACGGGGAACACGGAGGAAGAGCAGGCAGAGAGAACGTAAGACAGAGTATGAGGAAGAAGCTGTGAGATGCTGCCCTCTAGATGTGGTGTGGCTGTTGGACACATGACCACACAGCAGCTGTGGTCACCTTCATGAGATGGAGCCAGTTAAAAATTCCAACGTGGAGGAGAAAGGAGTTCTGGATCCACAGTGCTGAGGAACTGTTAGTAGTTGATGACTTCTGGGGGACGGGTCACTTTTCTTTAGGAGTATGACCACTGGTGGATTCCTCATGTCCCAATGGATGTCCCCACACCCCTGAACATATGAACAGTACTAATTGGACTCTGTGGGTTAAATAAACAAATACAAAAAGAAGGCATGAAGTTAGAAAGGAGATATCATGGATGATCATGGGAAGAGTGAGGGGTGAATGTGATCAAAGAAAGGTTTTGTATACACATATGAAAATTTCAAAGGATTTGTGAAAATTAACGTTAAAAATATTAATGGGAGAGAGGTAGGTGGTGCTCAGAGAAGTTTTAATGAGACAGACAGAGCTGGTCAGTGAAGGCCACTTAGAAGAACACAGCTTGACCTGAGCTCATTGCATCTGAGATAGGAACCACTCGAGATGCAATGCAGAGGGAAGTCTGGGAATGAAGCCTTGATACGGACAGGTGTGGAAATAGCGTGGACCGGGACACAGCAGAACCAAAATAACCAAACATAGTGGGTCCACAGAGATAAGTTTCCTGTGTACACTGGACACAGAGCTGGGTTCCATGCATGATTCATTTACCCCTCCCTGCACAACCACGAAAGACTGACCGTGTTGTAAGAGAACAGAGGCCAGGTACCACCAGCATGTGGGCTTGTAAAGCAGGAACATTTATTCCAGGATGCACAGTGCCCAAGTGTTGGACTCCAGCCCTCTTGTGCTGAGTTTGAGGATGCTGCAGTGCGCTTCCAAAGAGTTTGCTGCTCGAGTTTTATTAGTTACTTCTAAACAGCAAAAACTGAAGCAAACCTGGGAAACAAGGCTCAGACAGCTGAATTATGCTTCCAAGTGGACAGATACACTGGAAAACCCTGTGCCAAGAGAAGACAGAGACTGAGGTCAGTTTCTCCCAGCACCACTTTGTAGAACCTTAGGTTACTTTTCAGAGGATGCGACACATGATGACTTTTTTTTCCAATTTATTTTCTACCAACCAAACGGTTTTATCCAAAAGCCTTTTTCTTCCCCTGTCCAAAAAGTCACTAGGTAGAAGGAAATTACCAGACTGTGAAAGTTCATTAATTTCATTGATTTTTTTTTAAGTTCAGGTTAAGTTGAGGGTCAAGGTTTCCCTTCTCCTATCAATTCTGCTGTCTTTTAAAAGTCGTAGGAGGCTCTGAGATGTGTGGGGACCATGCAGAGTGCTGTGGCTAGTTCCCTTCAGCTGCCGCACCAATGGTGAAAGTGTGGAGGCACCGAGCTGTACACAGACATAACAAAGCAAAGACAGAGAGAGGTGAAGTCAGTTGACAAATATGGAACTCATACTTTGAGCCAAGATGCCGTGTAACCAGACTAACAAGAGACAGGAGACTCAGTGGGTTTAGGGCTGACCCAGCAGGATTCATCATGTTCACTAATTATATTTACAATGCCCGGAATCTCAAATAGGGTCACAGGCTGTGGCTGTACGTGGACTTGAACTAGAGGAAGGACAATATCCAGCCAGGTAGAGTACACAGGACTCTACAGCAATGTTTGGCAAATCTGATTCCCTTATCCCTGAGACTCCAGAGGGGATGGTTGTCACTGCCCATGGCTATTCCATGAGCATGGACAAGCCCCAAGCAGACTCCCTACCATATTAGTTCCGTGTCTCACCAATGCACCAAGATCCCTAACAAAAGCAATTAGGAGGGACTGATTTTGGTTCACGGCTTCTGAGGGTCAGTCCATCATGGTGGGGAAGGCGGAATGCAGTGACTCTGCAGCAGTTGAGAGCAGAGGCATCTCATACAGAGGCCACATGAGGAGGGGACTGCAAGTAGGACCTCAGCCACCCTACAGGGTTATCTCCCTCCTGCGTGTTGAGATGGAAGGTGTGCATCACACCAAACTGACATGTGAGTTTTTGTGTTCTTCATTCTTAGCACATCCCTGTCTCCATTCCTGCCTGGAGACACACATGCATGAAACAAAACTCCAGACACTTGCATTCTGTACACAGATGTCACCTGTAGCTTCAGTGGAAGTCAGGTCAATTGTCAGTGAGTCTGAGGTTTAGAGACTACTTTTCCAGTCAGTTCCCTAGATATGGAAGTATTTGGACCATAGACTACATCTGGGCAGTGAGGGCCTCTGGGGTAAGACAGAGACAGGGGAGTTGAGTTAGAAATGGGGAAGTGGGGAGCCAGGGAGACCATGCTCCTGAAGACATCACAGATGGTGCAGGCAGACATGATGCTGGAGAGGGAGCTGAGAGTTCTCCTTCTTGATCCATAGGCAGCAGAAGCAACTGTGTCCCACACCGGCCATAGCTTGAGCAAATGAGACCTCAAAAGCCCACCACCACAGTAACACACTTCCTTCAACAAGGCCACACCTACTCCAAGAAGGCCACACCTCCTAATATTGCCACTCCCTATTGGCCAAGCGTTCAAACACATGAGTCTATAGGGGTCATTCCTATTCAAGCCACCACAAAGTGACAGTGGCCAAAGCCATTCAGAACCCAGGTCCTTCCACTGGTAATTGATAATGATGCCTAGTTTCAAATACCACTGAGGAATGTTTTATTCAGTTTGGTGGAAATAAAACACTTCTCTAGTTCATACACCGCTCTCTGAATCTTCTCAGGAAAGAGTAGCATTGCCAGTCTTGTTGTAACTCCTCTGGAGAACAGCCCCTTCCTTGTCCTCCCTTGTTCTGCCTAGGCTGGATGTAAGACCCCCCCAACACTGGACCAGGCAGGCAGGCACAGACAACAAGGTCTCTTCCTGTGAAGAAAGATGAATTGAGACAGAACGAACTCTGGAGGCGCAGGAGAGACTGGGGCATACTGACAAAGTCAGAGTGGACCTGAGCACCTGTGTTCAGCTCGCCCAGTGCCTCTGAGGAATCAGCTCCTTCCTAATGTTTTGCTATTGGCAAAGGCTCATAGTCTGCTCTCTGGCTCTCTTGCCTTCCCTCCCTCTCCCCCTCCCTTCCCAGGGGGAGGAAAAACATCAAGCTCCATTCAAGGCACACTGGAAGCAAGCTGTGAACGAGAGAGAGAGAGAGAGAGAGAGAGAGAGAGAGAGAGAGAGAGAGAGAGAGAGAGAGAGAGAGAGAGAGAGAGAGAGAGATTTGCTTTCCTACCCGTCACAGGCTGAATTTATTTTTCTTTTGTTCTGAATATGATTCATTGGGCAACAGGTATGAAGATTTTTCTAAGAGCTAACCACAATTGCCCCTAATATTGTCAAAACACTTCTGGCATTGGTGGCAGTGGCAGTGGTGTGTGTGTGTGTGTGTGTGTGTGTGTGATGAAGAGGGCTTTTTGCATTTGAAAAAGACCAAATCTCATGGTGGAATGTGTGTGATGGCCAGGCGTGACCATGTTCTGTGTCATGTAGGAACTGGGAGCATTCCTTGCATGGACATGCTGAGAAAAGAGGTCACTAAAAGCAGGCGATATCAGAGGTTTTTTTTTTTTCATGGTATCCTCTACCCAGCAAGGTGGGCCTGGACCCCCACGTCACAGGGCCTGACCCCTGCCCTCCTCCACCAAAAACATCTATCAGTGTTCTTCCCTGTAAAGAGGCTACTGTAGCAGGATTGTCTCCTCAAACATCTGTCCTAGAACGAGTTTTGGGAAGAGATTTGCAGAAAAGCAAGGGTGTAATGCTGTGAGTTAATGTCCTCTAAATCAATCTATCTTTAGGAGTTCAGCTGCCCCCCCTTGTGGAAGAATCACCCCCAGCTGGGCTTGTAGACTGCATGTGACCCCTGCGGGTGCTGGAGAAGAATATGAGACCCTCACTTGAGTACCCAGAAACTCCCAACCTTGTGTTGCCTGCAGAGCTGTCTGGGGAAGGGGCTAGCCCAGTAAAGACTAGGTGTTTGGGGGTGAGGCACTATCTATTCAGCTAGAGGAGAAAAAAAGTCTCCATCTCTTCTAGGTAAGGCTTTCCAGGTATGGCCTGTTGGGGGACAATCACCCACACCCCTGTAAGTGACCCCCTCACCCACTCTCTGTAAGGAAGTTCAATAGGCTCATTGTTTGCCAACGTTGGCAGAACTGTGCCTCAGTTTGTCATTGGGACCTTAGGAAAAGGGGTAGACATTGCGTATGCTTCCCCCACAAGGAATTTTAGCAACAAATGTGAGATGGTCCCCACGGGGTCATTGCTTGAACACTTATCCCCTGTGGGTGGTCATGTCAACTATTTAACCATTGCCAAGATGAAACACCGGACCCAAAGCAATTTATAGAAGCAAGTTTATTGTGGACTTACAGTTCCAAACAGATGAGAGGCCATCGTGGTGGAGAAGCATGGTAGCAGGCATGCGTGGTAGCAGTATTGTGTCGCAAGTATTGTGAGAATCTTCCAGGGAAAGGAAGATGTCACCAGTGGGTTGACCAAAACCAGCCCAGCTCATGGAAAGCAGCTGCATTACCAGGTCCAATTTACACTCTTATTTTATACTCTAAAACTGCAAGGTGGAGCCGGCAAGCGAGCAAGATTTTACAGAAGTGTGTGTGTGGCGGTCAGCAGGTTGTTCGGGGCACTGACCCATTGTTCCAGCTATTTCTCCAGGTCATTTCGAAAGTTCCAGGTACCAAGAGAAGTGATGCTAGACAAATAGGCAGGGGAAGCAGTGCTTTAATTAAATCACTAAGTAAGTCTATAAGTCAGTGTCTGACAATTGGCCTTTTCACCTCAATCTACTTTGTAGAGCTCTTAGTCTCAGTGCCCACCCTCAGTGATGCATTTCCTCCATCAAGACACCGCCTCCAAAACCTCTCCAAACAGCACCATTAACTGGGGACCAAGTGTTACTTAATACCTGAGACCATGGTGGGGGGCACATTTCTCATTTAAGCAGCCATAGTGGTGCTGGTTTGGAAGGCCCTGGAATCTCCAGAAGGCAGAACCTCACTGGAGGAAGTGAGCCACTTGGGATGATGGGCTTTGAGATGTTATGTCTGCCTCTGCTTCCTAACTGGGGACACAGCTGAGCATCCACCTTCCACTCCTACTGTCATTCCTTCTGTGCCATGATAGACTTCATCCCCTTGAACTGTGAGCCCTTTCTCCTTTAAGTTGCTGCATGGCAGAGGTCACAGCAATGACAATAGTAATTAACATGGCCTCCTACTAATGTGGCCAGTGTTCTTACGTGGAGGGGGGATGGAGAGATGATGCTGTCTGGAATGAAGAGCACTGGTTGCTCTTGCAGAGGACTGGGGTTCAGTAGAGGACCGGGGTTCCGTTCCCAGCATCCGCACTGGGAGACTCACAACTGCCTGAAACTCCAGCTCCAGTGCATCTGCTGCCCTCTTCTGGCCATAATTGGTATTGCATTCCCAAGCACATAGTATACACCCCCACCCACCCACCCACCCACCCACACACACACACATACACACACAATTTTTTAAAAGAAGAAAAAAATGTGAACACAGAGTGTGGCAGCAGGAAGGCAGGTTCACAGAAGAAGGATCAGGTGAGGACACAACAAGAACATTGACACCTGAGTTTAAGGAACTCAGATGATGCCCAAACCCTCTCCTACCTTAATCTTGGATTCTTCAGCCTCGGGACTGAGCAAGAAGCCCTTTCTTCTCTTTAGGCTGTCTATTATGTGGTGCTTTATTATGGCAACCCCAACAGAGGCCAACAGGGTGTGTCACCTTTTGCACCATCCTCCAGTCTGGGTCCAGAATTCTCTTTCTGTACAGCAGTGGTAACCAGTCTATCCCCAGGCTTTCAGCGGCCTCTTCTCTAAGACCAGCTCCCAAGGGTGGAGCATGAAGCTCATATGCCTGCACTAGAAACAGAGAGGAACCTGGGACATGGATGTTTGCAGAGCAATTGAGCACGTCTAGCCAAGCTAACACAGGAAGCTGATGTTTCTTACTGTAACTCTAAGGAGACAGTCTTTATTAGTACTCATCTTTCTGGGTTGGTATGATAACTCGAGCTCAGGGTGGTTCCATTAGCCTATGCAGTAGCCATGTGTACATGTGAGTTGGCTTTGAACCCCATAGCTATTCATACAACTAATATGAAGGTTTGTAGCTCTGTTGGCCTCATGTTCATTTTGCTAATGTCGGTGGTACACAAGGCCAAGAGACAGCAGCTGCAGAGTCTGTGCCAGTCACCTTTCTAGGGATCTGGGCAGGAATGTCAACCCAACATGTCTAACCCTAGCAAGCCACAAGTAATGTTTGTGAAAGCTGATGCAAATGGGCGTTTGGAGATGTTCCGTGCAGGAGCAAGGTAGCCAAAGGGAATTTCAGATAGGGGTGTGGGCTGCCCTACATGAGCAGATCTCCAATAGATGATGGCAGCAGTTAGGCTGTACCATTATCCCAGCAGCATTGCCATGGAAACCCTTTTCTGCCTTAGAGGCCTACCCTCAGCCACTTCTCACCCTCACCCGTAGTGTCCACTTCTGTATTTCATAAAAATTGTAATGCATCTTGATTGTTGTAAAGTTCCTGCCTCTGTGACTCATGGATCACACAGACACAGTTCTCCTGTGGTTTTGTTTGTTTGTTTGTTTCAAAATACACTGGCATCCTTCTTTAAGGCAAATTCTAGGGTGGGCTTGTGACTTGGCCCCCAACCAGAAGACCAAATTTCTTCTGCTCTCAGGGAGACAGAAGGCATAGACATGTACGGCCCATAGGGTGCTAGGAATGAGACTGAAGCCTCAGGATCACTTCCTGGGTTTTGAATAGCCACGAGAGAGGAGACAGAATAACCCAAGACGAGGCCAGAACTCTCCCAGGGGCACCAATCCATGCTGTCTTTCAGTGGAATCAATGTCTCTTGTGACTGGGGAATCACCTTGGGGGGCTGGGGAGCCGTGGTTAAAGATGCTTGCTGCCATGCCTGACAACCTGAGTTCAATCCCTGGGACCTACAGGATGAGAACAGACTCCTGTAAACTGTACTCTGCCCTTCACACATGTACCATGCCATGCACATGTTTAAACACACATATACACAGGTTCTTTTTATTACATTTATTCTCTCTCTCTCTCTCTCTCTCTCTCTCTCTCTCTGTGTGTGTGTGTGTGTGTGTGTGTGTGTGTGTGTGTGTGTGTGTGTGCGTGTGTGTGTGCATGTGTGTGCGTGCGTGTGTATGCATGCTTGTGCCAGGGGTACATGTAGAGATCAGAGGACAATATGCAGAAGTCAGTTCTCTCCTTCCACCATCTGGGTCCAGGAGATTGAATTCAGGTCATCAGGCTAGGCTTCAAGCACTTTCAGCTGCCCAGCCATCTCTCTGGCCCAATATAAGTTTTTTTTAAGTTTCTGGTAGAGCTAGGTCCAGGTGCTCTTCCAAGGTCTTGGTTATGCATCTGTTAGCTCTGACTGTCTATGTCCCAGGCAGCAGGAAGGGAGCCATCAGACGCTTGATGGCTTTTCAGCCCCTCTAATAGCAAAACCAGTTTCTCCTCTGCCCAGATCAGAGAATGAAATCTCTGATCACTGTCTGGGTCAAATGTCAGTTTTAAAGACTCATTCCCCAACATTAATGCTTTCTTCACCCCCAATCAGAGAGATGGATCCAAGGCTGGGACAAGGGGTAGGGAGGAAGATGTGTGGCCCTGTGCAAATCACACCTCTGTTGGAAAGCCAGCTGCCTCTGGGGCAGGAGGCAGTTAAGCATCCTTTGCAAGCAGAGAGTGTTGTGGGTTTGGAAAGAGAGTTCAGCAGCGGCTGGCCATGGCTGGCCATGTATTTTTGACATTCATTAAATATCTTTGTGGAGTTGACATCTTGTCTTTAAGAAACTGGTAAATCCCTCTTCCTTCCTCCCTTCCCTTCCCCTGACTTCCATGCCAGCCACAGGTGCTGGGAACAGATAAGGTTTTGAAAAGTAAGTCCACAGGACGTTGAGATGGACAGTTCTAGGATGTTGACTGGTTGTCAGATCAGTGGGGTGTAAGGTCTGCGAGCTCTGGCCTGGAGTACTGAGGAATCTTAGAAAGTGGTGTTCCACCACTCTCATCAAAGCAGATAACAGCACTTCAAACAGAAAGCAGATCAATAGAGGTGATGTGGGGCCGCCCTCAGTTCAGAGGCAGCCGCTGTTAACACAGCTCCTCTCCAGCCCTTGAACATTTCTGAAGACACAGGGTTATGGGATCTTGAATAGGAATGCTGTGTTTTGGAGACAGCCAAACTTGCTGGTAGAGGCAGGTGTGGTTAAAAAAGATTCTTTGGTTCTGGGTATGAAACTCAGCAGGACAGTGCATGGCTAGTGTTAGCAAGACACTGGGTTCCATCCCCAGTATAGAGAGATGATTGATAGGTACATAGATAGATATGTAGATAAATGGACAGATAGGTATATATGTAGGTAGATTTTTAGATAGATAGATAGATAGATAGATAGATAGATAGATAGATAGAGATGATAGGCAGACAATATATATGGATGGATAGATATGGTAGACAGATAGACAGACAGATAGACAGATGATAGCTTATAGATGGATAGATGATTGACAGATAATGGATAGATGGCAGATTGACAGGTAGGTAGATAGACAGATTGATGGGTTGGTAGATAGGTAGATTATGTAGATAGATGGTAAATAGACAGATGGGTTGGTAGATAGGTAGATTGTATAGATGATAGATAGATAGATAGATAATATATATAAATGGGTGGGTAGATGATAGGCAGACAGCTAGATAATATAAATAGATGGATAGGTGGTAGATTGACAGGTAGGTAGGTAGATTGTATAGACAGATGGATAGAAAAATAGATTGATGGGTAGGTGTATTATATAGGTGATAGATAGACAGACAGACAGACAGACAGACAGACGATAAAGGCTTGAGAGTGATGTGGAAAAAGATGGACTGATACTCAATTTACTGAGTTCCTTGGTGCAGTTTGAGTGGCAGGGCTTGGGACGGCTCAGGACAACAACTCCTGATATTTGCTGGGAAGCCATGAGAGCTCAGGATACAGTTGTCTCTACCTCTGTGTACCAGAGTTTCTGAAATATGAAGTTTCTAAAAAGTGAAGCAGAGAAGATCACAAGCACTGTGATGTCAGCAAATGTAGAAGCTGAATGACCGACAGACATCGTCCTGGCTCTTGTCCCTCCCCTTCCTGTGAGAAAACTGGTGATAAGCAGAATTTTTAAAAAGTAAGGCTGCTATAGAGATGGCTCAGTAGATAAGAACACTTGCTGCTCTTGCAGAGGACCCGAGTCCCAGTGTCACTACCCACATGTGTCCGACACTCTCTTCAAGCCTCTGAGGACACCGCAAGCACATGGTGAAGGCAAAACACTCACACATAAAATAAATAAAAGAAATTTATTGTAATTAAGCTAAAAACATCATAACGAGTGCTACACAAACAACAGTAGTCCATCCACTAATAGAGACAGACCAGGAAGACACCAGAGAGTCATCCCACCTATCTCTACCCCCATATCCCACAGTTACCCACATACCCTCACTCGGTCATTCTAGATCAGCTATAGTGGGAATGAATCCCCCTTCATGTGTCTCTGAATTGTTTGAGTTTTACAGCAAGCGAATATCATATTCCAACAAAACACAGGAGTTGGTAATTTTCCATGGTGTACTGTGTACACCTGTCAGCCCAACCCTGAGACACAGAGCAAGGAGGGTCAGGAGTTTAAGGTCAACCTTGCTCCGTAATGTGTTTGAGGCAGCCTCAATATAAAAAAGAAGGGTGTGTGTGAATTCTTTTCATCCATCCTACAAATAAAGAAGAGCCCCTTAGGGGCATTCTTACATAAAGCCAATGTCCTTTACTGGACCACAGATAACTCTACCCTCTAACCCAGAAGATGCTGCAGGGGCAGAAGGCTGGCCCACTCACCTCCAAACCCTTTCTCTCCTACTTCAAGAAGTCTTCTGCAGCTGGGGCTGACACCATTAGGGTGAATTATCAGCTCCTGGCCCACACATCTTGCACGTGTCCTTTATGCCTTGCCCCTGAGACTTCCTTAGAAGGCCCGTGTAAGCCAATCAGTTACAAATCCTGCAGGTAAGCCCCAGCACGATGATATGTCCGGGCTTTAAATGGATCTCCAGGGGTCTGAAAATTATCACTTTCCTCAACGCACATGCCCTTTGCTGGGCAAAACACTCTTCAGCAGACAGATTTTGACTTCCAAAAGTTTTCTGAGCCTTCCTTGAAGGAGTCTGGAACATTCCACCAACCCCCAAGTGTAGCTCTGAAGTGATTACAACCTACAGCAGTCAAATATCCGTCCAGGTGATTTGTGTCAGGCCCTCATCCACCCCCCCCCCCCCCCCCCCCCCGCGCCCAACAAAGCGATGCCGATAGATAAACACTTTGCAGTCTCACGGGAACAGACCGCGGAGGGAAAAACAGATTGCGGCCTGTGCCCGTCATTGCCAACAAACGGCAAGCTTCAGAAATGAAGGGCATTTTGTTTGGATTTGTTTTGCTGTTGTTTTATTTTCAACAAAAGACTTTGTTTATGGCGAAATTGGTTTGAATGACCTCGTAACTCATTGCTACTCAGAACTGGAGGATTAAGGGGAGGGGCCCGCAGGGACCGGGTCTCCCTTTGGTTCTGTTCAGACACCCTCGGATGGAAGATGGTAACTGTAGTCTGGAAAGAGTTCACCTGAGGCAATTAGGGCCACAGTTCCAGGTAAGGAAATCTCTAGCCTTCCATTGTCAGAGATGTCGGTTTTGCTAAGAGCAAAAGGGGACATGCTTATGTCATTATGCAGCGATGGAGGTGGGGGGACTAAAAAAAAAAAGGAATTGCTCTTCGAAGCTCTGGATTCTCTTGCAAAGGACTGGACCAAGTCACAGTGTTGTGACACTGGGGCAGCTGTCACAACAGCATTGGTGGGGAGGTGGCTGATGTGGACCCAGCTTTGGCCTGCATGATCATGTGACTATGGAGTTTTGAGTCACCCTGGCTCGAGTCAACTTGTGTCTATTATGTGCCTGTATGTGCCACTTTTCTCATGTCTTTGACAAAACACCTGACAAAAGCCACTCTAAGGAAGGAGTGTGTTGAGGTTGTGGTGTGGTCTCTCATGGAGGGGAAGGCGTGGTGGCAGGAGTGAGAGACAGCTGGCCACACAGTGTCCACAATTAAGAGAGAGATGGGGGTTGGTGCGGCTCACTTTACTCAGTCTGGGGCCCCAGCCCATAGGATGCTCTGACCATGGTCAGTGGGGGGTCTTCCACCCACTGAACTGGATCTAGATATCCCCTTGTGGACATGCCCAGAGGTTTGTTCCCCCAGGTGATTCGAGATCCTATAAAGTTGATGACGCAGATTCACCGCCCTTCCAGGTCTTTACTCAAAGACTCCAAATGACCATTCCAGCAGTGTTTTCTGTAGAAACCTCAGGCTGAGAAGTGGAGAAACCACAGTGAGTAAAACAAGCAGCTTGACTAGAATCCGGAAGTACAGAAAGGGTTATGATGCTACAAGCACAGTATGGAAGAACTCTGAAAACACTATGCCAAGAGAAAGGAAAATGGCCACGAAATTCATGTGATAATATATTGGATGGGTTCCAATTTTAGAAAATGCTGATGAGAAATGAATGCACACAGAGAGAAGCCAGGTGGGTGGATGGGATAGGGGGAAGTGAACTAGGGAGCTGGGAGATGAGGAGGACCTCTTAAAGTTGCCTGTGTTGATGGACACCCAAAGCTGGGTAATCTGCCCATGCTTTCTTTCACCAGGCTAGATGCTGGGAAATGTCAGGTATAGAAGGTTCTAGAGGCCTTGGAGTTGGCAGTGCCACTTATACTCCTTAGGCAAAAGCAAGTCACAATGCAAGCTCTGAATAAAACAGTGTCAATTATTTTTTTTGTGTGTGTGTGGAAACCCATCTTTATTTCAATGTGGGTCCTCCAGCTGACATGTTTGTAATGTCAGATAACTCAGCTATTCCATTGGAAGGTGTCTGGGATGGTTACTACCCCAGATCTCCTTTTGAACATGATAATTATTCTTAACTGCCTTATCGAGATATAATTCACATAGCGCCCATTTTGTTCAATTCCAGTGTACATCTGAATGGTTATTAGTCATTCCTTGCAATACATCGACAATGGTAGATTAATTTTCTGAGATAGGAGACTCGTGTAGTCTAGGTTAACCCTGAAGTTGTTCTATAGCTAAGGCTTCAACTTGCAAGGCTGTTTTTCACTTCCTCAATGCTAAGATTACAGGCATGGCTACCATGCTCAATGTATGCCCTGCTGGGTATTGAACAGAGGGCTTCATGCAAACACCCTACCCACTGAGCCACATCCCAGCCCCTATTACAACCAACTTTAGTGCTTTCTCACTATCCCCAGTAGAAACCTTTCACTGTCCCTGATTCCCAGTGTTTCCTCCCCACCCGCCTTCTTATTGTCTCTATGGACGATCATAGATCAAATCACATAGAGTAGGCACCTGTGCTGGCTTCTTTGTCTTAAAAGTACTTTCACCCTTATAGTAGCATGGATGGCCCACCATCCTTTTCAGTCACTACACCATTCCCCATTTCATGATGGCCACGCTTGGGAGGTGTATACCCCAAAGACAGAGCCCACCGCCTACGGATGGGGCTTCAGGGTCATCTTGTCAGGGGCAAGGATGGAGGAGAGGGAGAACTGAGGCCATTTTTACAAACAAGATGCCCAGCTATGTACACTAAACAGTTCTGCACCGGTGACAATGAGTCTCCTACGAGGGGGTGAACCAAACCTGGCTGTCCCCTTCCCAAAGTCAATGACGGTAGGTATGCAGCACCATTTTAGCCAATGACAAAAAAATAGGAGTCCTGCTTGGGGGTGTGCCTGAACGTTTCTTCCCTCATAAGAGCTGTACACAGAGACCTTTTGTCTCTTTGATGGTGTGTGGTTTATCTCTATCTATATTGAGCCAGACAGTGACCCGAATCTCATATCCACTTAAAATGCCAGGATGCAAACTTAGAAGCAGATATGCTGACATGCAGGCAGGTTCATACATGACTATACCTCTCCCATCGCCTAGCTGATGCCTCTCTAAGAACAGAGTGGTTCCGACAGAAAGGCTCGGGTGAATGCATGAGAAAGCCTAAGTGGAGGTTTGAGTGTTGTGTCTACAGGCCAAAGAACGCTGGCTGAGTATTGGATTCTGAGTCTTAAGCTCCAGAATTGAGAATATATTCCTACTGTCTTATACTGTTTCTAGTCCTTCCTCTCAGTGTAATCAGACGCTGTATAAGAAACAGTCTGGCTGGTTTGGGGAGAAGACTCTGGCTCTCAGCCTACCTGGGACCAAAACGGAAAAACACTAAGGTCAATGTGGCAAGTGTGAAGGGCATGCAGTGTGACTTGGCCTAACTTTCCAGGTGAAGTTGCAATGTTGATCGCAGGGCAAAACTCAGGTTCCGGGGAACTTGTATAAGTCACTGAAGTCAGCATCTCCCAACTAAGAACTCCTAATTAATCATAACAGGTTCACAACTGAGGATTTCTGCTCAGCCAATGAAAGCCAGTCTTTGTCACAACCCCTGTGTCTTAGTTAGGGTGACTATTGCTGTGGTGAAACAGTGATCAAAGCAGGTTGGGGAGGAAAGGGTTTATCTGGTTTACACTTCCACATCATAGTCCGTCATTGAAAGAAGTCAGGACAGGCATTCAAACAGCTGGAACCTGGAGGCTCTTACATCTTGATGCAGAGGCCATGGATGGGTGCTGCTTGCTGGCTTGCTCAGCCTGCTTTCTTATGGAACCCAGGATCACCACCCACAATGGGCTGGACCCTCCCCCATCAATCTCTAATTAAGAAAATGCTCTACAGCTGGTCATTTTCTTGATTGTGGTTCCCTCCTCTCAGATGACTCTAGTTTGCGTCATGGTGATAAAAAAAAAAAAAAAAACTAGCCAGAACACCCTGCAGAAACCCTTCTCACACCTGCCTCCCAGGACACCATCAGGATGTCCCCTCACTGTGCCAGAATCACGATTCTTAGTTTCCCAAGACATTTATCTCCCTGGCCAGGCCCTTTTATTGTTGTTGCTGCTGTTCTTGTTGTTAACCCAGGTAAAGACAGACTATAAACAAGGTTTGGACAGATTGATGATCAAACCCCTGAACCTCACAATCATGGTCAATCTTGTGTCCAGGCTCCCCCGCCTCCCAAGCTCCCCCTCCTTGAAGGGAAGTGACCTTCACTGGAATGGCTAAAGGAAAGTAGCTATCTCTCTCCTCTCTCCTTGCAGAGCCAAGCCCTTTTATCATGAGAAGGAAAATATATGATTTCTCATTTTAAGGGATTATGGGCCATTGATGCCTGCTTTCCATACGTTAAAAGCATATAAAAATTTTTGAGGGATGGAAGTGAATAACTTGAGGGCTGAATGCAATAAAGTAATTTTCATTTCATTTTTATTATGGAGCAGTTTGGCTTGAGGTTCCAAAAAAGGGTGTTAATATTGGGGGAGGGGGTTTAATGCCTTTAGTCAAGGACAATAGAATCTTGGTGGATCACAGGATGTCATTCAGTTACCACAGTTGAGGTGTTTGGGATGATTCAGATAGGAGCTGAATGAGATTTTAAGGGAATGACTCCACCCTGAGATTTGTGCATATGTGTGTGTGTGTGTGTGTGTGTGTGTGTGTGTGTGTGTGTGTGTGTGCGCACGCGCACACACAACTTAAAAATAAACCCTTAAACCCTTTAAAAAAAAAAAAAAAAAAGGTTTCCAGGAGAGGAGGTAGGGAGGGAAACTTTGGTTGGTGTGTAAAATAAATTTTAGAAAACATGACTTGAATAAAATAAATAAATGAGATTTCCTTCACCATCTAAGGAACCCCATGCCTCTGCAGGAGGCTTGAGATTTAGCTTATTTTGTGAGCCCACTCTCAGTGCCATGAAAAAAAAAAACTGCTAAAGGAAAGTGAGAAAAGGTGTGTTTTGGTTCCTGGTTTCAGAGGTTTTAGTCCATGATCAGTGGGCTCCATCACTAGGGCCAGGGTTGATGCTGAGCATCATGGCAGCGCGTTCACAAGATAACCTGCCTGTCTTATGGTAGACAGGAAACAAAAGCAGAGGCAGGGTCTTCCGAAAGACCTCGTATCATACTTCCTCCTCGTAGCCCATTCAGCTCTACGCCCATTGGGCTAACCCCTGAAGATGTTGGCACCTCCCAGGCGCAATCGCCTCTCAACAGTGCCACCTGCTGGAAACCAAGCCTCCAACACATGCATCTTTAGGAGCCATTCCTGTTCCAAGCCACAGACAGCACCTAGGGAAGGGCCCAGAGTGGGCCTTTTCAGCACGTGGGAGGGGAGAGGGCGCAGAGTAGCTGATCCCATCCCCAAAGGATAATCCCACCATGGAGCCAGCATCCTTGAAGAATTAGCTCAGTGGTGAGGCCTCTTGAGACTTGGTTTGTGAGACAGGGTCTCACTGTGTAACCCTGCCTGGCCTAGAACTTGCTGTGTAGACCATGCTGGCCTGGAACTCACTGGGATCCACATGCCTCTCTGCCTTGGGTGTGCACATGCCAGCCCCATGCTGAGACTTTTTAGAGCCTCCTTAACCTTCACATCTGGAAAGCTCCAGTTAATTTCCTGGCCAACATCTCTAAATGTTTGGCTGTGATCAGCGCTTCAAGACTTTGATCGGATGTCCAGACTTCTCCATTACTTAGCTTAAGTACCCCGAAGGCAGCACTTTCTTATCTATTTGAGTCCTTAGCTGCCAGAATGGGGAGCGTGCAAAACACGCTGAACTTTCCATCAGCCTTGAGTTTCACTTTAGCTGCAACTGGTTCCCAGGGGGAGAAATCAATGGGAAAGTAATTAAGGACCGTGTAGTACTGAGGATGTAACTGGAGAGGGAGGGCCTCGGAAAGTGGTTCCCAGAAGTTGTGGCAAACGGGTGATTCATCAGCCACAGAGGCCCGTGGGTTCCTTTGCAGGGTTGGGGAGGGCTGTTGATAAGGTGACTGGTAGAATTAGATGCCAGGATGGAGTATGTGAATCCAACACACACACACACACACACACACACACACACACACACACACACTCGCTCATCCACTCGCTCACCCACTCGCTCACCCACTCGCTCGCTCACCCACTCGCTCGCTCACTCGCTCGCTCACCCACTCGCTCACCCACTCTCTCGCTCACCCACTCTCTTGCTCACCCACCCACTCGCTCACCTGCTCACCCACTCGCTCTCTCACCCACTCACTCACTCGCTCGCTCGCATACCCACTCGCTCACCCACCCACTCGCTCACCTGCTCACCCACTCACTCACCCACTCGCTCACCTGCTCACCCACTCACTCACCCACTCGCTCACTCACCCACTCACCCACTCACTCGCTCACCCACTCACCCACTCGCTCACACACCCACTCGCCCACCCACCCCCACCCACTCGCTCACCCACCCACTAGCACACTCCCTCCTTCCCTCCCAGGGAGGGGATGTCTTATTCTCAGCTACCACCGTGCAGAACAGTAAGGGAGGTTTCCCAAGCGGAGCACCCCGCCTCAGGCAGGGCTGACTGCTAATCTGCAGAGTCCCACATTCTGGGGGGTGAGGTAAATCAGTCTTTGCTAGTGTCCTAGATGTGGGTGAGGGGCAGTGTGGACTCCTTGGGGTGGGCTCAGCTCCAGAAGTCCCAGCCTTTTGGGCCTCTTACTAGGTCCACTTCAATTGATGAGTCAGTCCCTCAAAGGACGGAGTGGCCTGCCTCAAGCACTTGAAGCAGCAGACTCCAAACCTGCTTTTAGTTCTTTGGGAGGAAGCCCCAGCTGACCTCTCCAGTGGGACCCCCAGCAGTGTGACAGGGCCCTTGTTTCCTTATCCTCACCAACATTTGCTGTTTTCCTGATGACAGTCCTCAGCCCTTCTAGTTGGGTGGAGCTGGACTCTCATTGCGGATTTGTTTTTTCATATAGTCAGTCGTTTGGAGCTGGGCCAGGCCACAGAAAGAACATCGTGGTGACCTGGTAGTCACATGGTCCCTGCTACTCCTGGGCACAGCATGCAACATGTGTCCTCTGCTGTAGTCTCTGCTGCTCCCATGTTTCCTAACTGCACTCCATTCACGTTGTCCTTCAAACAGACTTAAGATACTAGGTCATCTCTGCCTGATGAACTATTCCTCAGGGAGGGAAACCGAGGTAACCAATACCCAGACCCGATCACAGTCCATATGTCCCAAGTACCCCCTCACCATTGTGCCTCTGATTTTCCAAGGGACACTACCTACTGTTCTGTGACCTATACTTTGATCTGATCCACTATTTGCTGAGGGCCCATCTCTCTAGCCTCCAACTAGACCACCAGGGTTTGGAACTGTTTCCTTTTTGAACATCTTATGGCACCTGGCATGTTAGAACCTGAACAGATAATTATAGAAAGGAGGACATGGGTATTGGCTATCTGTCCTCACTGCCATCACCAAATACCTGCCACAAATAACTTATAAGGTGAGGGACTTAAGTTTTGGCTCACAGTTTAGGAGACAGTACATCAAAGTGGAGACGGTATCTTAATATCTTTCCCTGTTACTGTTTATTGTGGTTCATAGAGCCAGACTTCATAATGGCAGGGAAATCAAGTTGCAGTTCAAAGCACGGATCCTATCATAGCAAAGCAGGGAATAAGGAATGCTTGTGCTTACCTGGCTTTCCCCTTGCTTTAAGAGTTTATTTAATTTTATGTGTCTAAGGGTGTGCCTGCATGTATGTGTATCATGTGTGTGCCTGGTGCCCATGGAGACCAGGAGAGGGCATCAGATTCCCCTGGAACTGGAATTATAGGTGGTTGTGAGCTGCCATGTGAGTCTGGAAACCAAACCTAGATCCTCTCCAAGAGCAGCTAGTGCTCTTATCCGCTGGACCATCTTCCCAGCTCCTATCTTCCTCCTTTCCATAAAATTCATGATCATAGCCCAAGGTCTAGTGTCACCCACACTGGATGGGTCTTCTATCTCAACCTAACCTAGATAATTGTCCAAAGGCATGCCCAGAGGCTAAATAATTCATCACAATCCTGGAGGCTTATTTCCAAGATGACTCTAAATCCTGTCATGAAGTAGATAATTGATGCTATCACAGAGGGGCTGAAAATAGACAGCTTCATGGCAGGGTGTGGGTGCCTGGCAGCTACCTGATACATGGTCAGACCAGGAGCGGACAGTGGAGAACAGTAGGGACTGAATGTAGGACCTGGCTATCACTCTCAAGCCCCACCCCAAAACTCCAATAGTTCTGCAGTTTCCCAAAATAGCACCATCAGCTGGAGACCGTGTTTCAATCCATGAGCCTGTGGAGACATTTTACATCCAAACCCTAACAATATGCAAATGAGTCTACACCCAGCATCTTCTGCCACTTCTGGAGTAATAATTCTTACCCAGTATCATTGGGCAGAGGCAGCACGGGTTAGGATCTCAACACTGTAAGCTTGGAAAGCAAAGATACCATTTTTTTTTTTTTTTTAAACAGGGTTTCTCTGTAGCTTTGAAGTCTGTCCTAGAACTTGCTCTATAGACCAGGCTGTCCTCAAACTCGCAGAGATCCTCCTGCCTCTGCTTCCCGAGTCTGGGATTAAGGGTTGCAAACACACCATCAAGTGCAAGGTCTGGTGCATAGTAGGAGCAGGGAAGTTTGTGTCCCGTCAGCTGCCCTTATTCCTCAGCACTGGGTGTGTCTATTGTCCCCTAATTTCTCTGAAAGAAAACTTGCTATAATGAATTCATCTTGTCTTATTCAAAGCCACTTGAATGGGAAGGACCAGCAAGCCACACCACCTCCCTGTGCAGATCCCTTGTGTACATTCAAAAGTTGCTCCAGCTGCCTTTTCCCATCCTTGAGTCCCCTGAGAACTACCCATCAAAGTAACCCACCCCCTAATGTCCATCTTTCTGTTTTTAATCTCTATTTCCCAACAAAGCATTTGCTCCCCTTTGGGGCCTTTTTCAGCTGAAGTACCTTAAAAACAAAGACACCTGTGAAGGATAGTCATGTCTGCTGCTTCTGAGAGTCAATATTTTGACAGTAGTAACAAAAGCATTTATTCCAGGACCACGAAGCTCCAGATGGGGTGGGTGGGAAACTTTAGCAGGACCCTGAAGCTTGTGAGGCTACAAAGTCCCAGTTTAAGCCAGACAACACAGGGCTGGATGAGAACCAGTGTCTCAAAGAGATCTACTTCCACCAAGCCTTTGTAGAAACCCCAGGAAGAAAGAGATGCTAGCTTTTCTGATACACATGGAGTAGGATGTCAGGAACCAGGGCGTTCATTTACTGTCCCGGTAACAAAGTATTTGAGGAAGAGGCTTACTTTAGATCCCTTTGGGAAATTGCTCAGATCATGCCTGTAAAGCAAAGAGAGGACTCAGGTTGTAGTGTCCCTTCAAGGGCATGCCCCAGTGACCTAGTAACCTTATCCCCTTCCCACCTAGGCCTCACCTACTGAAAATTCCACCACCACTCAAGAATATGCTGACTGACATTCATATGCACTTTTTGAGGGACCATCCAGATCTAAAGCAAGGCATGAGAGAACACACTGCTGGAGGGGGGACAAAAGCTAGGCAATGAGTGTCTTGAAAGTCCTGGAAACTTGAGAATAGATTCACCCAGTGTCAGCCAGTGAATGCCATGTCAGTGTGACCCTAACTAACAGAGTCAAGGAAAACAGACCTGGAGATAAAAAGTTATAGATGCCACTCAGTCTCAATTTAGGGCTTATGTGGGTCTTGATAGAAACAGTACAATGCAAAAGTGAGTAAATTAGGAACTGGAGTTGGGGTTGAGTTGATGGAGAAGCTGCCTGCCATGCACAAGGATAGGGTTTCTACCCCCAGGACTACATAAATTGGGTGTGGTGGTACATGCTTGTACTTCCAGCACTCAGGACATGAAGTCCGAGGGAATCAGAAGTTCATGGTTATCCTCAGCCACAGAATTTGGGGCCAGCTGTAGCTACATAGGATCCTGTCTTGAAGAAGGAAAACCTACACAAAATATTTGAGTCAACTGCAAACTAGCCAGTGACTTTTTTTATGGCACTGTGGGGCTAGCATGGATTATTCCAGAATTTATAGTGCAAGTCATAGGGTCTTTAGAACACTCACTGTTTTCTACAAGCTGATTTTAATGTATCTGTGTGTGGATGCAGTACTCACGGAAGCCAGAAGAGGGCATCAGATCCCCAGTAGCTGGAGTTACAGGAGATTGTGGGCTGTCATGTGGATGCTGGGAATTGAACTCAAATCCTTTGCAAGAGCAGCCAGTGCTCTTAACTGCTGAGCCATCTCCAGGTCCTATTGATTTTGTGACACTACTCACTGTAGTGCAAACTAACCTTGCCTGCAATTCTCCTGCCTTGCCTTCCCCAGTATTGGGTGTGATCACCATATCCAGCTGATTCCTATTGTCCCGAGGAAAGAGGCAAGTGCTGCCTTTGTTAGCATACTGACTCCTCAGGAAACAGCATCAGGCATTATAACCAGAGGTAGAATTTGCGCAGTTCATGAAACCAAAAGGCATGACTCTTGAAACGTTCCTTTGAACATGAAATAGCTAGGCATGTGACTGTGAGTTTTAGTAAAAACAAACAAACAAAAAAAAAACACTGAAGAGATTTGGTTTTGCAGTAATCTAAACACAAATTTTTTTAAGATTTTTAAAAAATATTTTTATTTATTTATTTATTTATTTATTTATTTATTTATTTATTTATTTTACATTTCAACCCCAGTTCCCCCTCCCTCTTCTCCTCATCTCCTTCTCCCCCTCACCCTGCCTCCCATCTGCTCCTCCGAGAGGGTAAGGTCTCCCCTAGGAAGTCTACCAAGTCTGGTGTATTGTCTTGTTGAGGCAGGAATAAGGCACACACCACCCCAGTGTCTAGGCTGAGCAAGGTATCTCTCCATATAGAATGGACTCCACTAAGTCAGTTTGTGCATTAGAATTAGATCTTGGACCCACTGCCAGTGACCTCACATATTGTCCCAGTAGCACTGTTGTCACCTGCATTCAGGTTTGGTCTTATGCAGTTTCTCCAGTTATCAGTGATGTCTAGTTTGGGTAGATTTATTGTTTTGTGTATGTGTGTGGGTATATGCCACACATGCAGGTACCCACACAACCCATGAAAGAGCATCAGAACCCCTGGATCTGGAGTGACAGATGGTTGTGAGCCATCATGTGGGTGCTGAGAATTGAACCTGTATCCTCTTCAAGAGCAGCCAGTACAACTAACCTCTGAGCCACCTCTTGAGCTCTAATATGAAGTCTAATGTAACATGGGTGACAACAAAGGCTCTGCCTCTCACTGTCACCCATTTCCTCTTTTTCTTGCTGTGTCTTCGCACCGCCCAGCGCTAAGTCAATGTCACAGCCAGGAGGGCACAAGGCCCTTCAGTCATTCTGAGGGAACCTGGAGAACAATCTCTGAGGAAACCAGACATGACGGCCAATGTGGTCTAACAACTCCCCAAGTCTACAGTGTGTGTCTCCTGCGCACAGAAGGGGTGTGAATTGTGTGTGTGTGTGGTTTTAAGGTGCTGAACAACCCAGTGATGGATAAACAGCATCTATCCCAGAACCTTCAGGTGTTCCAATACATGCAGAGCACCCCCACTTCAGACGGCACCACAGAATTTTAGCTATATGTCAAAACTTCAACAAAGCACTGTACATCTTTTGTTTGGTGCCTTTATTCAATTGGTCTTCCAAACCAAAATTGGTCTTTGAAGAACTGTGTGACTCTACATGTCCTACACGGGACTGAATGAGTTTTCGTAAATGGAAAGTCTTACTGTTTCTGCTCAGGCGGATGGGAATTCTAATCAGGCTATTTAGACAATGGATCTTCAGGCATCTTGAGCTTCAAGAGCTTTTAGCAAATTGCAGTGGAGGAAGGGAGAGAGGCAAGATTAAAAAGTGGGCAGTACAGAAACTTCTCCACAGAGGTACAGGATGGGATGGGGATATGCATGGCAGTCCAGTGAAGTAATGGATGACAATTACTTTTGACATCACAGGATCCTGTTTTGAGTATTATATCAAGAATCTTTTGGCAGAGTTCCTATTTTTTAACTAATTTACTTAATTTTATATTATGTGCATTGGTGTGCGGGTGTCAGATCCCCTAGAACTGGAGTTAGTTATGTGCTGCCATGTGGGTGCTGGGAATTAAACCTGAGTCCTCTGTTGGGGCAGCCAGTACTCTTAACCGCTGAGCCATTTCTCCAGCCCCGAATTCCTATTTTTAACTAGATAAATTCATTCTCTGTATCAGAATGAACTGAGCTAACATTAACTTGAAAGTTTGTGTGTGAGATAGAGACAGAGACAGACTGGACAGACACAGAAAGAAAGGTAAGTAATGGACTTGACAGGCTTTGCCATACAAGAGTTTTGGGAAAAAAAATGTAAAAGGATTAAAGATGCTTGGACTGTGAGTGTGCACGCGCGAACCTGTGCATGCTGCAGTGTCTACTGCAGGCAGCTGGGAGCCGCCAAATGTAGATGCTGAGAACAACTTAGGTCCTCTGCAGGGGTAGTACACACTCTTTATCTCTGAGTTATCGCTAAATGCCCCAGGACCCCAAATCTTCTACTACTTTTGTTTTTCCAAGACAGGGTTTCTCTGTGTAGCCCTGGCTGTTCTAGAACTCACTCTGTAGACCAGGCTGGCCTTGAACTGAGAGACCCACCTGCCTCTGCTGGGATTAAAAGCCATCATGCCAGCAGAGGCACATTATTATAGACACAACTGTGGAACTAATGAGAGGACACACACATATGCCAAGGGTAATTAGCCTTCTCTGGACCTGTAGAAACTTATATTAATATTTACATAAAATAGGACACCAAGATAAAGAGTTTAACATTTTGATGGCAATGATAACATCAGTATAATATGTACAGGTGAGATTTGGGATTGAAATATTTATTTTTGAGTAGGTCCTATAGGTCCATCAAAGTCATACAGTAGACGTTTTGCTCCTTAAAATACCAGGTATGGGGCTGGAGAGAGCGCTCAATAGTTAAGGACACTTCCAAAGGACCCGAGTTCAACTCCCAGCACTCACATGGCAGTTTACAACTGTCACTTCAGTTCCAACACCCACTTCAGGCCCCAAGGGCACTGTGTGTATGTGGCACACAGATCCACATGCAGGCAAAACACCCATACACATAAAATTTAAAAACAAAACAAACAAAAACCAGATACAGGTGTGGAGATCTGATACCATCTTCTAGCCTCCATAGGCAATGCACACAAGTTATATAGACATGCTTGCAGGCACACACAAATACACATACAAAGCAAATAGCTGAGTGTAGTGGTACACTCAGGAGGCAGAAGAAGGTAGACCTGAGTTCGAGGTCAGCCTCAAAAAAAAATAAAATAGAATAAAACATAAATAAGTAAAAGAAAATATTTAATGCCCGATATGGGTGGGACATATTGGTTCTTGCCTATAATCCTGCACTTAGGAAGACTAAAGGAGTAGGGCTGACATTGCAGGCCAGCCTAGGCTACCTAGCAATCTCCTGGCCGGTCTGAACTACAGAGCAATATACCCTGTCTCTATTAAGAGAAAGTGTGTGATATGTATGCTGTGTATGGCAATACCCACCTATGACCCAAGTACAGGCCAACCTGAGATACACATTTTGGTCTTGAGGTTTGGTCCAGCTTGGGCGACAGAGGTAAACAAAAATTACCCCTCCTCCCAAAAAAATTTCTGAGATTGTTAGTGACTTTTTAAATCATTTGTAATTGGCAGTCACATCTGTAAAGTTCTAACTTATTTCAAATCTCTCCCTTTCAGAGGCATCTTTATTGGGACAATCAAACCAAGTGTTTTACCCTTGAGGAAGAGAAATTTCCAGCTTTTCAGACTAGGCTCAGCACTGTGTCCCTGGCCGGAGGGTCCAGTTGGGTGAGCTGGCTGTGTGGGGCTGCTTCCATGCCAAGGTGGAAAGTGCATCCAGGAAGCCCCTGGAGGTTCAGGCTTCCCTTCAGACATGGCACATACCCTCCCCGCTGCACCGTCCACTCTTGAGTGCATCCTCTCGCTTCCCTTTCAGCCAATAGGGGAGTTCAACCTCAGCCAGATCATACCAGTCTGGTCAAAGCCACACAGGGGGTCCCAGCCTACTTAGAATGCTCTAGAACCTGACCATGATGAGGCAGCTTCCTTCTGCCTTTCCTGGCTCTTTCTGCTTTACCACATGGGCAGTGTGGGTTCCTGTCCTGTGCGTAGGCGGCAGCCACAGGCGCAAACTGTGCCAATACTTGGGGCAAGAGGATGTGTTTAGTATCTGTACTCCAGGCTCCTCCTCCTGCCTTGAGGTCACTGGGCTGGCTCTCTGATCTCAGCCTTTGGTCAGATGATTCACAAGGGACAAGGAAAGACGAGACGAGATGACACTAAAATGAGTTCTTTTGGATGAACTTTCTACAGGGTGCAAGCCATTGCTAATGGTGTGGGATGGCATGGGTTTGCTTGATTGGAGTGATACAAATGAATGTATTGTGAGGTGCCACTCCAGGACAGAGAAACTTACGGTGTTGCTCTGTGGAGTCTTCTTGCCAGCTGCTGATCTTTTCAAAGTCAGAACAGAAGTTCTGCCCTGTTAGGAGGCAGCTACTCAGTACTCTGCCAACTACTGACACCTGTCCCCTACTAGCTACAAGAGCTTAGGGAAGTAAACAGCCAGCAGGGCAGATGAAATACCCATCAAAGGTGGGGGTCACAATCCAACCCAACTACCCCTCAGGTTCCTGGAAGCCACCTTGACCAATTTCCTGGGGTCTTCAGAAGGGTGTACCTTGCTTAGAGAAATAGAGAAGCTACTGGCTGCTGCCCTGCACCTGCCTAGTGTTTCCATTTGAAACGCAAACTGTGCCCCAAGTCTCACTTCTGCCTAGATGTCCCTGATGTCTTTTAGAATTTGTGTGCATGGATATTTTGCCTGCACATGTGTGGTGGAGGCCAGAAGAGGAAGTTAGAGATGGTTGTAAGCCATGCTGTTGCTAGGAACCTCCAGGATCCCCCTTTTACTTGGGACTGAAGGCAAAAAATTGAGTTCCCACTTTGTTTAGGTGGTGTAAGATATGTGAGCCATTTCAACAGCCCCAATTTTATTAAAAATAAGTATGGGGGTTCAGAGGCTAAAAGCATTTGTTGCTCTTGGAGTAGACCCCATGGAAACCATTCTCGTTCCAACTACTAAAGCTCCCCCCTCCCTTTCTGGCTCTCCTCTAGCTGCTGCAACCTCTGCCCAGGGCCCCACATGGTAGTAACAAAATGTGCTGGGTACTGATGGACCGCTGAAGGATGGGTACCAGGCGTATCTGCATGAGCTGAAGAAAAACTCCTTCCACAAGAGACTGAACACATCATTACAATCAGGTAGGAGACATCTCTTTTAGCCCTGTGAAAATATCCTGAGTTCTAGAGGGAAATTAGAGATAAATGGCCCAAGGGCTGGGGGGTTAACATATAGAGTGTATGTAAGACCATGAAGTTTCTGTCCTGCCTGGTCCCACAGCCCTTTAGTCCCAAATAAACACCTGGAGACTTAACATTAATTATAAACTGTTTGGCCAATCTCTTATTGGCTAGCTCTCTCTTAATTAGCCCATTTCTATTAAGTAGCTCATTTCTATTAATCAGTGTATCTCCATAGTCTTGGCTTACTGGAGAATGCCCCAGCAGCCTACCTTCCCAGTGGCTACATGGCTTCTCCCTGGCAACCCACTCTCTGCCTTTTCCCAGAATTCTCCAAGTCTCGTAGCCCTGCCTATACTTCCTGCCTGGCTACTGGCCAATCAGTATTTTATTAAACCAGTAAGAGAAACATATTCATAGCATACAGAAGGACACCCCCCCCCAATTATCTACTCTTTTCTGTCTAAATAAAAAGGAAGGTTTTATTCTGTGAATATAGGTTTCTCTTATTGGTTGATGAATAAAGCTGTTTTGATCAATAGCCAGGCAGGAAGTATAGACTGAAGGGTTGTAGGACCAGGCAGGACATAAACATCCATCCACATGTAGTGCCCAAGTGAGGCATGAACCCATGACCCTGAAATTAAGAATCTCATGCTCTACCACCTAAATTAGCCAGACTTTCTCCTAATCTGGTAGGCTTGCCTTTACTTCCTGCCTAGCTATTGGCCAAAACAGCTTTATTCATCAACCAGCAAGAGAAACATATTCACAGCATACAGAGGGCAGAGCAAGGGACAAGGGCTGGAGAAACCTCCATGTCACAGTCCTGGGGCCCAGTAGTTACCTTTCCCACCCCCTTTAGTGTTCACATGGCCAGACAGGTAGAAAAAGGCAAATGTGGCTCCCCTGGACATTAGCCCTTGGTGCCTGTAGCATGGGCTGTCACCATAGAGCCTGCTAGTCACCTACCTGAGATGAGAGCTGTCTTTCACCTTAAGTTGGTTTGGAGAGACTCAAGAAGACAGACAAGAGATGGAGTCCTTGTCTGCCTGCACTGCCTCCCTTTTGGACCCTGACAGTGTGGTGACTTGGCAATCAGCACATCTCTGGTGTACTACAGGCCCAGCTTAGTATCATCTACCTTCTCCTTTATCCCTCTTGTGCTTCTTGTGTGTACCTGATATGTTCTTTTTCAGCAAACCACATTTGTCACAGGGCTGGGAAAGCCGGGAAGGCCATAGGCACCTTATCCAGAGCATACACAGGGGAGGAAGAGTTCCCTCTCTGTGACCTTCTTTCATATAAATACAAAAGGTCCTGTGAAGGAAACCTACTTTAAAGAAGGTACATGCTTTACTTGGGGTTGAGGATTGCATACGTTCACACTGGTGTGTAGAGGGCACTCATGAAAACTATTTTTTTTTCCTTCAGTTGTGTCGGTAAGGTCTCAGGTTTGGTGGTAAGTGCCTTTACCTGCTGAGCACTCTCACCAGCCCTAGAAAGGCTACACTGTGACAGGTTAAGACACCAGCACCCAGCTTCTCTTAAGATGTAAGGTAAGCCCTGCAGAACTACCTCCCCCCTCTAGGGCAAGAACGATGGGTATCGTGGATGTTTTTCATCCCAAAGCCTTTCCACCTGCTGTGTGAGAAGCAGTAATGCATTTGGACACAGTGACTGTCACATTGGCCAAGGGAATGAAAAGGCTGAGCTGGCAGCAGCTTCTGCCATGAAATGAAACTGCAGGGGGAAGCCAAACTGAAGCAGAATACGGAGAAATCACCCAGGAAGCTCTTGATGCCATGTTTGAAAAGCTTTTATAAAATTATACAAAACACAGCAATACACAGAACAAACCCTGTATGTCAGTAACGATACAAAGGTGGTAACTGGCCCAATAGCTCCCAGGCTTTCCCACTCACCCCAACCCCCGCCTCCAGTCTCACCCTACAGAGCCAGGTTCTAGGAATGGATCGGCCAGGTGTGATTCCAATCCTCTGCCAGCTGCTGGCTGGTTTCAGTGAGGACATGGTGTCCTCAGGATCACTGATGCATGTGCTTAAAGCACATCAGTAGTTCAAGAACTAAGTCCTGCTGACCAAGGAGTCACACATCTGGGATCTTGGCACTCAGGTGGCAGCCCCAAGTGTGTCTACACTACTGACCCAAAGGCCTTGGCATCAGCAAGACCTGTGACAAGAAAGACTATGAGTGGAGCAGATGCTGCTCCTAGGGACCTTCACACCATTGACCACACTTTCATCTCTAAAGAGAATCCCCTACCCCTTGATGGAAGTGCTTGCTAATCTTAAATAAAGGAGATGCTATGAGAAGAAGTAACAGTGTGAGGAATAAGGATGCCAGCAGCAGAACAGTGGCTGCCCAGGACTCGAAAAGAGAAAGCATGGCTGGCTCAGGACTAGCAGAAACCTTCAGTGACAGAAGCCACATTCTCAGCCCCAAGCTGCTCCCCTGGCAGGCCCAGTGCACAGGAGATAATCACAGTAAGGCACTCACCACACTCATCTGGGCAGAGAGGGAGGAGAAGCCAGTCCAGACAACATGCAAGTTCAGAAGTTGTGACACCTACGCTCCCTCAATGGGCCTGTTGACACTGCCCTGGCGGTTAGCAGGCACAGAGGCCTTACAGTCTGCAGAACCTGTGAGTATGCTGGCTGGCTGCATCAAGTCCTTGTACTGGCTGGCCCCCCATCCGCTCTGGCTCGCTGGCGGTCGTACTTCACAGACACGATGAGGAAGAGCAGCAGTGTGGCTCCCTGGATGGCAGCCAGCAAGAAGAAGTAGTAATGCAGGTGGCAGCTGTTGATGTTCCCTAGGAGTGAGCAGATGCCTCCTGGTGAGTGCACTCCATGGACAGGGCACCTTCACATTGGCTCTTGGCCACCTGAGAGAGCTCTCTGCACTAGCTCTGTACTAGCCACCTCCCTCCCAGGGGTTATCCCATCCAGGTGAAAGGAAGGAGGGAAGGCAGATGTCCTGGCCCCAGCTCTGACACTGGGAAGATCCCCTACAGAGCTGAGGAAGGCTTGTAAGGCTGGGTGTCAACTCAGGCCTCTCGGAGAAGGTTCATGATGGTAACTTGAACAATTACCTTGTTCAGAGCATGGTCTGGAGAAAAGCTTCCTGAGCTTCTGCTCCTGACTGCACTGTCTAGGTCACAGCACTCACTTCTGCGTTTCTGAGGTGCTCTCCTGTCACTCCACTTAAAGCACAGAGCAACGCTTCTGAGAATGGACTAAGCCCATACCTCATTTCTCTCATCAAATGCTCAGGGTGCTGAGGATAGACAGCATGGTCATGGGGGTTTATAAGTCTTCCCAACTGACAGGCAGCAGGAGGACATATCCTCCCACTAAAACAAGACAAATGTTTTTTTTTTCAGATCTTGACCTCTAGTGTCACATACTACCTAGGTAGCCCTGACTGCTGTGGACTCACTGTAAAAGCAGCATCACAGGTCAAGGCCACAGACCATGGAGCTCAACAGCTGGGTTGAAAGGTATAACCTATGGTCACCACTGTGACTGTACCTACCTGTAAGGACTCAGGCCTGGGTAAAGCAGTGCCAACTGCAATGCTGTCCACCTGGCAAGAACTGCTTAAAAGATCCACTACTCAGCACTGACCCAGGACCAAGATACAGGACAGAGTGGCAGGATGACCACCTAGCTCCTGTCCCCATGAGCCACAGGTATCATTCATGTCACCTGGGGGCTGTCAAGGAGCACAGCCATATTCTAGGTGACTTGTCTCACAGAAGGGTACTGGCACACAGCTAATGCTATGGCTGGATGTTGCTGCGCTTTCTGACACTTCAAAAGCATGTTCTAGTGTTTGTTCAGAAGGTGAGACTTCCTTCTCCTGACCTCTTTTAACAAATACTGGGTTATTCTACACATCCGTTCACTACCTGAGCAGATGCTCATTAGCATCATATGTCTGTGCTCCCACAACAATATGTGCAAGATTCTGATTCAGAGGTGAAGACAAAGGCCTTAAGTCTGCCCATTGGGAAAGAGCCCTGTTACCCCTGCACCCCACAGACCAAAGACTGATTCAGTTAATGGAAACCAGTTCTGCCTGCTTCCTGAGTGACACACCCATACTCCAGAACCTGTTGCCTCTATGACTACGAGATGGGCACTTGATGCAAAAATTAAATGTACCAACGATGTAAGTTTATATGCAGTATTGAAGCGTGTAGGACAAGTGGACAGTGTGATTATGTCCACATTGTCAGCCCCAGAGCAGAAAGCATAGCACAGCTTACCAGGCCCAGTCTCATTTGGGAATGTGCAGAGAATCACCCAAGAAGCAGCTGTCCTGGCCAGTCACAGACAGAAGAACATTAAAAAGAAAAAAGTTGTGTTTCATCAGACTCCTGGTCCCCAGAGAAAGAAAGGAGAGTGCATTTGCCTTTGGAAGGCCTGTGCAGCAATGCCCACCAAAGCTGCTTCATAAAGCCAACACTGGAAACACCAATATCCATTGGGCAGAATGAACACGTTCACTGCAACACAATCCCGTGAGGGAATGGCGCTCAGGGTCAACAGGGAGCCTCTCAGAACATGAGGTACGCGAGGCTGATTCTTGGGGAACAGAATGTGTCCTGTACAGGGTCAGGGTAGTCAGAAGCAAGGAGACAAGACAGGGGCAGGAGTGACATTCCCACTTAAGAATGGTGAGGTAGCATTCGAAGAGGCTAGAGTAAAACAAACAGTGCAACCAAAGCCTAGGGAGCCCTGAGATCTCACAAAGACTCCCTAGCCTACCAAGGACACTACAAATGCTAACATGTGACAGAGGGAAGTGAGGGAAGAGCCCAGTGGCTGTACACTTGGAGGGAGAAGGGGGTGCTGGAGTGGAGCTACCACACCATTCTGCAGGAGGCATTCTTCTGGAGAGACCACTCCATCTGATCTCTCCCCAGGTTCCGCCAGGCCTCTGTTCTGCACTGCTGAGCACTGCGATCAAAAGAACTCTGAAGAGGCTTAGGTGCAGCTTATCAGAAACAACAACTGGGGACATTAAGACACTAAATTAGTGAATAAGGTAGGGAGGTATGGAGTGGGAATAACCAAAAGCAGTCAATTCTGCACACAAAGAATGTGTCTAAAGAACTAGAGTCTAAGCCAAGCAAGGTGTCTCCCACCTAAAATCCAGACTTGAGAGGCAGAGCCATCACTACTGCAGACGAGAAGATGGTCAGAGTGAGGCTGTGTCCCCTGGTAGGCTTTAGCGGGGTGGGGGTAGTTCCTGTGTTGTGGTTGCACTGTTTCCTTCACCTTGACCCCTTCAGATAATATCTTAACACTAAGTAGAAATGGCACTCCTGCAGTTTGAGGTCCCCCTGGGCTATAGAGTGAGACCCCCGTCTGAAAGAATTGTGGACTGGCAGGATGATGGCTTAGCAAATTAAATTTGCCATGCAAGCCTGATAGCTTGAGCTTGATCCCCAGATCTCATGAAGGAGACATTGTCTTCCCCAACAGCCACCTGCCTGTAATATGTGCACATATGATAGCAACTGCTTAAAGAACTAGAATTCTGATCTCCGTGATGACCCTGTGGGAAATCCTGCTCCATGCAGGCTGACTCCATGGCATCCAGAAATAAGAAGCCACACCAGGGCTGTCACCCTTGCAGGTGGATGAGAGCAAGGGTAAGCCCCAAACCAGCTGGCTGATTTTACAACTGACCTCACACAGCTTCAGTCAGTTATAGGCATCCAGGGGAAGGAGGCAGCCTTCTGGGCATTACACCAAGACTCAAGGCCTTGGGAATCCCACGATTTCTAGAAAAAATTTCTGATTTTCCCAAAGTTATGTAATAAAAGTAGATAGGGGCTACCAAGCAGGGCAAATGCTCACAGTGCGGCCATTTGCACAGGGGACATGTACTTCTTTAGAAGGCAAGGACTGCTCTAGCTCCTGGTTCACCCACAGCACTGCTGAGCTGCACAGAGAAGCATCCTGCAGACTGATCGAAAACAGTGTCTGTCCTTCTAACATCCAGAAACCAAAACTCAATATCAGGCTGACACAGGAGTGGCCATGTAGGTCTCATTGCCTCACTCAGCTCAGGCAGCCTGTGATGTGCTGGACACAGCAGCTGACAAGACAGTGAGTGCTATGAAATGCAAACTTTACGAACAAGGTTTGGATCAATGACCTCTTGGAACAGACTGGATTCTTCACAGATCCTGCACCTAGTAAGCTGCTTTCCCATCCCAGACATCAGAATCTTACCAAAGTCTGTATGGCTGCTCATCCACCCAATGGCCTTGAGAGACACCAGGGCTAACAGTCCTGAGCCCACAAAGGACCCGATGCCAGAGAAGAAAAAGAAGAGTCCCATGATGGCACTCTGCATGGACTTGGGAGCAGCTGAGTATGCAAACTCCAAACCTAGAGAAAAGGAAAAGGAGGCTACACTGAGATCACTTTGGTCACCATGAGGAGGCAGCATCCCAGCAGCACACACAGGCTCCACTGAGAGCTGAGAATTCTCAACGAGGACTGTCTCCTGGTTGGAGAAGTCAGGGCTCATCCTCATGGTGCTCCAAAAGCCCATCAAGGAAGAGCACCATTCTCATGTAAGATCTTATGAAGTTTTATTACAAGACGGGCACATGTCTCATACCTGAGATCCTAGCATTCAACAGACTGCAGCAGGACTGTTGCAAGTGTGAAGCCACTAGGGCTGCAGTGTTTGGAGCTTTCTCAAAGTTAAGAATTCAGGGTCTGGAGAGATGGCTCAATGGCTAAGAGTACTGGCTGCTCTTACAAAGGACAGGGGTTATATTTCCAGCACCCACATGGAGGCTCCCAACCATCTGTGACTCCATGGGCTCTACATGCATGTGATATACACACATGTAGGCAACATACTATATACATAAAATGAATAAATCTCAAAAAGTCAAGACTTGAATGTATTCTGGTAGGGTGCGGAGGGGAGGGGACAGACCTATCTCCATACAGACCCTACTTCACAATAGGTTCAAGCACCTATAAACTGAGATTCCCAGTGACCAGGTAGAACAAAAAGAAAGCAAAACCTATGTCACTAGTCACAGAATTCTGCCTGGGTTTGAGAGGCGAGGCACCAGCACATTCCTCTTTCTTTTCTCTCCCTCCCGCTTCAGTAACCCATCTACTCTAATGCCTTGTCCTGTGGAGTCTCACTAGTGACAGAGAGGCCCATGACAGCAAGCTCTGTCAGGTTCACTCCTTCAGGTAAGTCTGCAACATCAGCACAGCTGTGCTCTGCACAGAGGTTGGGGACTCATAGGTCAAAAGAAAGCCTCCCACAGCCCCTTTCCTTCCTAGGGTACACACAGGGCAGGTCATGGACTCACAGCCTGAGGACTAAGCCACAACTACCTACCCCACCCCCCAGCACCAGGACACTGCAAGGTACGTTATGGATAGACCCAGATGTCACCAGCATTCACAGCCTCACCTGCTATACTTGCAAATATCTCACTGATGCCAATGAGCACATACTGTGGGATCTGCCACCAGATTGGCAGGTCAGCAGCATGGTATACCACGCCACCAATGGTCTGGTTGATGGTCTTCTCCTTCACCAGGTCCAGCCTTTTACTCTCTAAGATTCCTGGAATTGAGAAGCAGGTTAGTGGAGCACTAATGTTGTCACTCAGCTAAGTGTGCAGTATATATTATAGGCATTTGTTCACAATTCTAATAGGTGCAAGAGAGGTGGGTGACCATGACCGCTTCCTAGGCAGGTCACAGTCAATTTTACAGACATTCACTACGTCTAGTTTAACCCTCAAGGGTCTGGACTACTCATTCTGTTCATCTTTGAAAAACTAGGAGGGAGGATCTGCATGCAGCTAATAGTCGGGGGTGGTGTGTGTGTGTGTGTGTGTGTGAGATATACTTTCTTCATGGTATAATCACAGTTAAGTTACTCATAGTACTGTAAGCAACCCAAGTCCCCAAAGACATCACCCAGGCACAGATACAAAAAGAAAGCGCCCAATTAATCAATGTGCAGTCCTTCAAATAAAAGGGCCCAGTTCTTGTCTATGTCAAAGAAAATAGAACACACTGTGGGCAGAACCAAAATGAAGCACCACATGTTAGGGTCTGAGGTACCAGAAGGGCCAGCACAGCAGGACTAATGATCTCCCTCAACCCTACAAAATGAGCCATCACTAACAAAAGCAAACACAAACCTCAGTACCGAAGTAAAGAGCTGAAACGCCACAAGTGACTGTCTGATCAAATGGGAGGAAATCAAAGGGAAATCCGGGGCCAGTGAGAAAGGTCAGTGGGTGAAGATGCTGCTGCCAATCCCAATATCCTGAGTTTGATCCCCACAACACACATGGTGGAAGAGGAGAACTTATTTAGGCAAGTTGACCTCTGATCTCCACACATGTGCTATGGCCTGCACATCTCTACCCACATGCACACAACATAAAAATATGAAAGTAATAGACAAGAAAACCTTATAGTGAATGTAGTTAACTAAGTATACCTATTACACCAAATTCTCAGCATTATTATTTTTTCACTATTAAACAAGAAAGCTGCTGAGAAGACGGCTCAGCAGTTAAGAGCACTTGCTGTTCCTGCAGAGACTAGAGTTCTGTCTGCAGGACCCATGAGAGACAGCTCATAACACTAGTTACTCCTGCTTCAGGGGACCCAATGCCCTCCTGTACTCACATGCACAAACACACAGACAAATAAAAATAAAGGACTAGAGAGAGAACTCAGTGACTAAAAGCATCCACTCATCCTATTAAAGGCCCAATTTCAGTTCCCAGAACCAATGTCAGGCAGCTCGTAATTGACTGTAAATCCAACTCCAGGGATCTAATACTTCTGGCTCCCATGGATAGTTGCACTCATGTACACATACACATAAATGAAACTTTTCAAAACAAATCTTAAGGCCAGCAGTGGTGGTTCACACCTTTAATCCCAGCACTCCGGAGGCAGAGGCAGGCAAATCTCTGAGTTTGAGGCCAACCTAATCTACAGAGTGAGTTCCAGGTCAGCATGGCTGCTACACAGAGAAACCTTGCCTCCAAAACCCAAACAAACAAATAAATAATAAAACTTAAGTGAACATCTAGTGAAATATCAAGAAGTTAATATGAGCTAGAGGGAAAAAACTGTCAAAGTGGGGGTAGGGAAAAAACTGTCAAAGTGGGGGTAGGGAGTAAGTATTTCACCAAAGGGAACCTGAGATCACAATTACTTGTGGCCAACACATGCGCAATGAAGTGCAGTTTATGACTTCACCACTGCCACCAACTGTAAATAGCAGCTAACCAGAGCCAGACACACACGCATGCACACACGCACCAGAGCTCACAGGATTTTGAAAAATTCCACAGAAAAATCACCAAATATGCAGGTTAGGGACAACTTAACATTCACATACATATTCCCAGCACCCACAGAACAATTCAATCATCTGTTTGGTCCAGAGGACCCGACACCTTCTTCTGGCCTCCATGGGTACTGCATATATGCAGTGCACAGACATACATAAAACAGTGCTGGGGTTAAAGGTGTGCTAATAAACTTCAAGTTTAATATATATGGGAAAGTGAAACCTAATGCAGGGAAACACTTTCTTTTCCCTTAAGCCATCTTGGAAACAAGCCCAAGGCCTACCCAATTTGCACCCATGGGCCTTTAGAGCTAGCTGCCACTGACAGGCATGGTATAAAGGTGTAAGTGGAGTTATGTATCCTGTGGTGGTAAGTACAAGGAGAAGTGTACACCAAAAGTCTGTGGCTATTCCCCAGGCCTCTGCCCTAGAACTGGGGCAGCCTGTGTGTAGCAGCAATGGCTGTCTCCACTCAGCTTGCTGGTCTGTGCCTCTCAACTCCTAACAGGATAGCTCTTTCCTATCATCTTACCACGTAACATGGACAGTTTCTTGGGAAGACAGCTGCACACCATGTGTTCTCAACAAACAGGTCAGCAGGCTGCCTGGATACAGTGAGTGCTGGACTCTCATGAAACACAAACTTTCCCAGCACTTTTAAAAAGGGACAGAGCTTGAAGGGGCAATCTCAAGACACTGGCCTGACACCTGTTTCCTGCATAGATCTACCCAGAGACCACAGGACAGCTCATGTGACTCTGAGAACAACCATTTAGAGAGCCTCAGCCATGAATGAAACTGAAAGAAAAGAGGCAGTATAGAAACCCATCACAGAGCTCTATGAGGAAATGCCCCTAAAAACAAGGAAGGAAACAAAAGCCCTTCTAGCATCTAGCTGATACAACTGCAGGATGAAGGGTCCACGCCCAGGAAGAGATGCTGAGAACAAAGCCAAGCCACAGGCAGTTGAGGCAGAAGGACAGATATTCCTTCCAGCCCAGGACTCCTGAAGACTGTCCTGTGTCCCCAGTTCATGTGCTCTGCTATTTCCCTGCAGACTTATAAAGCAATGTGTCACTCAAACCTCACTTTAATTACATGTTTCAGCAACAGAAAATGCAGTAACCCAGCACCTAGATCACAAACTTAAACTGAGGGACTGATTTCTTTAAGCCAGTGAAACACCGTTATCAGCATCATGTATTCTGCTGTGGTGGCAGAAACATGTTCTTAAATAGCTGCTCCCTTCAGCAGCACCATGTTCCTGAGATCACAACTGTGCGGAAAACTTTTTTGTGTTCCTACCACTATATTGCTTTTATGGCTCAACATTTTCAAATATTAATGAAGGCAGAATACTCACACTGAAAAGCTGACCTGACCCCAGCCTCATCAGCAAACAGGAACAATGATGGGAATGAGTGTGTTAGGGCACTGTCCCTTGCACTATTAGTATGGTGAGGGACCTGAGGAACTAGCTCCTCAGCTGTCGAGACTTGTTGGGAGCTTCCTAGGAGCCTTGAACAATCCCACAAAATCTCATTCTCGATGCTAGGATACCTGGAGGCTCTAACAACTGTGAGATTCAAAAGCTTCCATATAATCTCCTCCTCTCGTGCCCATTCTCAGCCTGCAGCCCTAGGAGATGAAGGTTTGTCCTCAAATGACACGTGTTAAATGAACATCAGAAGATGAAGAGTCACCAGCGGCTGTTCAGTGTCTTGAGCACAATACACTAGCAGCTGCATGCTCTATAAGCCAGGCTGGGAGAGGTAGAAGAGAGGCCAAGAAAGATGGTGGCTCACCCGCAGCAAAGGCAGAGCACATGACGAAGAACATGCCCACAGCAATCCTCTTCAGGGAAGATGGGAGCAGGCCATGTCTCCTGAGCACTGGGTCCACTAGCTTGTCCTTCAGCGGGATGAGCAGGAGGATGAGGACTGCATCGAACATGGTGAGCCAGGCAGCGGGCAGCTGCACAGAGCATGGCATTTTAGCTGCAATACAGCAGTTCCCCAAACCACCCACACGTGACCTCCAAGATGCTTCAGCTGGAGCCACTGACTCACAAAGGGTGTGTTCTGAGCTGGGGGAGGGGCTGAATAAGCACTGCCATTTAATGGTACTGGTTAACCCACTCTCAGCAGGCTGTAACCAATCAGGAACTAGTTCTCGTAGCAGTGTCCCAGCTACCTGGTGCAGCTGCTGAAAAGTCCTGTCGCCTCCTGGTCTCTTACCGTGTGATGGGTGGTGGTAATACTTGAGATTTCTGGAATTTTCAAATGAAGACTCTGTAAAACATATGTGGTCTGCATCTGGATAAAGAAAGCAGATGGTTCAGGTAAGCCAGCAGAGCCTCTTCAAGCCTGCACACACCCTCCCTCCTCCAGCTAAAGAGGTGACACCACCTCTCAGAATCAGATATGGCAATTACTGGTAAATTGGTAAAGCCTCTTTGAGAAGAGCTGCCAGGCAACCAAATGAGAAGCTAGAGGGTCCAGACAACCAGACACACCTCACTCTCAGCTGCTGCTTGGGAAAAGTTTTCCAACATAAAGCAGTCAATCTGAGTCCATGACTGGAAACGTGGCTAACCCAGAGCCCTGCACTGCAGCACCTGCCATAAGGCTGGGAGGCCAGCCACCTGCAGCACTCACTTGGAAGTACACTGTCCAGTAAGGAATCAGAGCCAAGAACACAGGCACAATCTTGACCAGGGCTTTCACGTCTTCCACTTTGTCCTCTGTGAACGGCCCTCCTCGAGACATCTTACATGAATCAAACAGACTGTGTTTAGAAGATTGCTGAAAGACTCCAAGGCCTTCACTTTGGGAAACAAAATGAAGGAATTAGTTTACTTCTACCCCCAGCGACAACGCTCTGGTAACAAATCACTTCTGGGGTGGGAGAGCAGCTCTCTGTACTGCCCTGCTTTAGGTCCTTCTGTGACTAACTGTAGACTGCACACACAGCTCCCATGGCTGACCACGGGGCCTTTGGACAGGGAAGCTGTGTCTAATGAACCCACAGGGAGTGTCTCAACCTCAAGCAGCTCCACGGGGCAGCAATGCAGCCTGAACTTTTAGCCAGCTGACAGCAACCCATTTCTTGTGACTACACTGGTTTAATCACACAAGCAAACACTTGAGGGACTAGAGAGTACCCTGATGGCAGAGAAAGCAACATCTCCCTCTGGGATGAAGGGGCTGTCTGAAGTAAAGAACCGAGACAGGCACTACAGCAGAGTGATGGGGAACAGGGTACTCACTCCTTCACCTATATCACAAGCTGGGAAATCCTGCAAGGCTCTTACTGGCCCATTTCAAAGAGGAAGTTAGGACACAGGCAAGACAAGGACTGTGCCATGATCCCAGAGTGGGGTCAGGACTGAAGTGAGGCCTTCTTGGCTTACAGGTATAGGTCTGGACACACACACTTCATTCATAGCTCATACCATACATTCATGTACTGTATGTATGCCTGGTGCCCTCAGAGTCCAGAGTTATAGTATGGATGGTGGGAACCAAACCCAGGTCCTTGACAAAAATCAGCAAGTGCCCTTAACTGCTGAGCTCTCTCTCCAGCCCCTTATTTTTATCCTATCCTATAAAACTGATACTCTTAACCTGCATATTCCAAGTTGGGAAAGATTGATTCTGATGAAGTAAATACCTACTGCCTGCCCTGTACCACAGAGACTAGGTGTGAGGGACACCGAGTTACAGATTCCTATACTTTGTCTTCATTTGAGGACATCCCTAACTCTTTCAAAAGCCTATTTATCTCAAGTCACCATGTACTTGATAAAGGCACTACCTGTATCAATGTTGAGCACATCCCACTAATGATGTCTCTGAAACACATGGATGCCAAGAACCAAATCCCCTTTCACCAGGGCTTTCTAAGACACTCAGATATCCTCAGTGTTGTGTATCACTAAAATACTTTAAATCTGATGAACCAGGGTGTCTCTAAAGCAGTGGGTCACAACCCCCTTGGGAGTTGAAGAACCTTTTCAAAGGGATCACATATCAGATACCCTGTATAACAGATATTTACAATAAAATTCATAACACTAGCAAAAAGTACAGTTTTTGACTGAAATAGCAATGAAAATAATTGTATGGTGGGGGTTATTACAACATGAAGAACTGTATTAAAGGGTACAGTGTTAGGAAGGTTGAGAACCACTGACTTCAAGCTTCCCAATCACCAAGTGAGGTGGCACATGTTTAACCCCAACACTAGGGAGGTTGAGGCAGGAGAATCACTCCTATAGATATGAAGCCAAGGAAACAGCCAGCCTGAGCTCCATGAGATCCTGCCTCAGAAAAAAAACAAGTTCCTAGTCCACCTGCATGTTTAGTACTCTATGCTGTGACATTAAAAGAGCGCCATAGTCAGACAAGAAAGAGCCTGCTGTTCCTCCCATGAAGTCTGTGACGCAGTTTCCTTGTAGTTGTGTATAGCCTATGTGTCCAGGCTCTGAAAAGCTAGGTGCACAGTATGTCACCCTTACATTGTTAGAAACTCCACACAAAGCACAGGAAGGGTGAGACTGACTGCCTGGTTTCTTCTTAAGTTTCAGCTTTGGAAGTCTTTGGGGCAAAAGACTTCCCAAAAAAAAAAAAAAAAAAAAAAAAAAAAGCCCCTGGGCCAGCTCTATTAAATAGTATGATGATATAATGATGAGAATTCAGACTGTCAGGTCTCATCTAATATCAGTACCACATCTCCCTCCACACACATCAACCTAGATCACACACAGGGACAGAGCCAAGAGTCAGACCCATGGAACATAGCTGTGACACTTCCTGGGCTCTTCAATCCTACTCCAAGCACCCCCAATAGCACAGTGAAGGGCTCCATCGGGTACTAGGCTGTTGAGAGCCTTGCATACCGCACTATATTGAGACCTTACAACAATCCTAAGAGCTGCCCAGCTCCCCTGGGCAAACATCAATATTAGGCACTGTAAGGTTTCTGAACCACCAGGTCCACAGCAAGTTCAAACAACTTAGCTGACTTTTCAACCCTTTCTACTACTTTTGCCCCAAAGACTTCCAAAGCTGAAACTTAAGAAGAAACCAGGCAGTCAGTCTCACCCTTCCTGTGCTATGTGTGCACTGAAACCCCACAGGCCCTGGAGGAATGCTGGATCCTGGCTGAAAGGTTCTCATCAGGACTGTCTGCAAAAGGCTGTCCTGTACCCATGACTATCAAGCTAGATTAGAAATAACTATAGTCTGCAACACTGCTTCTGTCTGGCTAAAGTAAGGCCCTACCAAATGCCAGGATCTGCTGAAGCTGGGTGACATCCAGCTTTGCAAGTTCCTCAATACTAGTCCTCTCCTTTTAGACAGGATCTGAAAGCTGACAGAGCAAACAGCCTTCCCAGCAGGTTTACAAGGAGGCTCAGACAGTCAAGTTTCTCACAAGGGACTCATGTGCTATCAGCAGAACCATAGGAGTCAGACTGTGTAGCTTCAGGTCTGCCACACTGAGGCTTTCTATATCCCAGTAATGGGCACAGACAGCACTGGTGGGGATGTGCACATTAGCCTGCAGAACACTTTCACAACCAGGTCTATCCCACAGGAGGCTCTAAGGGCGAGTAGTCTATCTCTGCTCAGTAACTACTGGGAAACCTCAGGCTCAGCAAATCACAGGGAGGGAGCTGACCATCAAGATCCAGGAGCTTCCCTGAACTTTGGTTCTCTCTATGCTTTGACTGCTCTGGTGGCAACAGCACTACAGTCTGTCTTATGTCACAACTACAGTCAAAGGATCAGTTTACACAGCAGCCTGCAGTCCTTTTAGCTGATTTCTGGACTTCATTGATCTGCAAAGAACAGGACCATTGGCCAGCAGCAGCAGCAGAAGAGGGGAGATCTCAGAACATGGCTGTTTCTAAAAGCCCCAGGCTTGGGACAATCAGCACTGAGGTTGTGCAAGCCTCATTCAAGAGGGTCCCTAAGTGCATCTCAAGCTATGTTTTTGTGCCTCTCCATCACAGAGTAGCTGCTATGGCCCTGGATGAGGGACACTATGCTGCCCAAAGTGAGAGCAACAGCTTCCCTTAGAGATAAGCACTGACAATATACACAGCCTAAATTCTCATTAACACACTTCTGTATCTAAAGCACATGATGTGTCTCCATGGTACCCTCTGCAAACCCCTACCTTCAAAATCTGTCATTCAGCAACAAGGCATCCTCACCCATGCTGGCAGTGAGGAAGCTGGTCATAGAGTACTGAACTCAGGGTTCTGCTAATTAAATGGGAGGGTTTACACCACAAACTTTCTGAATGAAGTCGGCTTGGAGACCAGACACACAAGTTGCACACCCCAGACTTCAGCTGGTACTTTATCTGCAAGGAGCAAAAAGTTGTGTGACTCACCCACTTCTCCGCTGCCCACCTCTCCGGGAGCAGCAGCTGTAGGTCAGAATCCTGAACATGTCAGTGAAGGCGCTGCCATCAGGGGGCTTGGTGATGAAGACACTCTGGCCACAGAGGAAGACCAGGAAAGCGATGGCCACGCAGACTGTGGGAATCAGGTAGCCTGTTAGAAAGCTTACATTCTGCTGAATATAGGCAATGCCTCCTAATGACAGGATTGCTCCCAAATTAATGCTCCAGTAAAACCAATTGAAAAATCTCCGAGTAGCTTCTGGACCACGATCTTTGACCTAAAGTAACAGGGAAGAGAACACATAAGAACATGTAATCCTCTACACTTTTCATTTATTCTCTAAACAAGCTTTATTGTTTTCAATACTTAAATGACCACCCAACACCCACAGCAGCTACAAGTCCTGCCACCACACCAAGCACCTGATCATCTCCTTGATGAGAGCAGATACAAGATATCTTGAGTCCCTGCCCTTGGTGGACAGAAGGACAGTATCAAAATGCTATTTATAGGTTCAGCCAGTCTCCTGACAAAAGTCATCTTGTACTCAATCACTCCAGGAGCTGGAGGCCTCGCCAAATGCCAGCAAGTCCTAGTGTTCAAAGTAAGCTGAGCTCCTACCTTAAAGCCAACAGGAATAATCCTTAAAACGAGTTCTAGAACCTACAGCCCAGCCCAGCAGACTCATCATCTTGGACTATCAGGAGCCTGCATGCTACACATGACCAGGTGACTGCTCAACACAGTTATATGGAGTAGCAGGCCTCACTGAACTTAACACAAGTACTATGAGGTCCTGACAAGCAGGCTCTGGTCCCATGCACAGCAAGGCTTGCTCAGAGGCAAGGCACCACTTCTACTGCATGGAGCCCAAGCATCAGAGTCTTTGATAAGTCTACCACTAAGCTGTAAGCATAGTAAACAGTTAAAAATCACAAACTAGCTTTAGATTAGAAAGACTATCTAGTGGTGCACACCTGTAATCCCAGCATTTTGAGAGACAGGAGCAGGGGAATCATGAGCCGGGGTCTGGCCTGAGCTACACAAAAAATCTCATCAACACTCAAGAAATGCCCAAGCTGACTCTTCCCTTTGAGGCAAACCCCTTGGGCAATCCTGCAGAACCCACTGGGCTGGTAGCTGGGCTTCTTCCACCTGTACTTGTAACATCTACAAAGACACTCTGAGGATGAGCCTGGGCCCAGTCAGCATCATTCTGGACAGTTTCATTTCACAAATTGTCTTAAACAAGCCCACATAAAGACACACTTCATTAGCCTTATCCTAAATGGATGAAAAGGGTTAAAAATTAGCTCCACAGCACACCTGTCTTCTGGTGCATAGAGCAATCTCACCTGCCTAATACCAAGCTTTAAATGGGAGCAAAGCTGCCAATTACGACATGCAGTAAGACTTCTACTTGGCACTCATGGTTCCAGAGTATTTAAGGATAAGGAGAGGGTGCAAACAATATGTCAAAATTGACCATTCCTTGACAATTATTAAACTCCAAATAATAGCTATGCCACTGGCAACTCCTATGTTTGAATTTGGTCAGATAGTCATGTAAAACTGAAAAGTCCAAGTTGTTCATCATTTTTTTTTTCAGGGCTAGGAAGTGAACACAGTTCCTTGCAAATATTAAGTAAGCCCTTTACCACTAAGTGACATCTCCAGCCCCCAAATGAAACAACCAAGCATTAAGCATTTTGTTGTCCTACACATCAGTTCTGAACAAAGGCCCCACTCTTAACAGCGGGCATCACTGCTACGGTTTATATTCAGTTTCTGATAGTAGAGGCACAACTCTTTAAATGTGACCCAACAGTGGACATCAATGTCCATGACACAGTGGAGACAGGCCAGAAGAAAGAACAAAACAAGAGCAGAGAAATAGACATACACATACTTTTTGTTTTGTTTTTAGAGACAGGGTTTTTCTGTATAGCCCTAGCTGTCCTGGAATTGGCTCTAGACCATGCTGGCCTAGAACTCAGAGATCCACTTGCTCTGCCCTACCCCCAGTGCTGGTGGTACGCCACCCAGCTCTTTATTCTTTACATATACACAATTTGTGTGTAAATATCACATACACATATACATGTCATTGTTTTGACAACCCTAAAAGAGGCCAGTTTAAACAAACAAAAACAAAACAAAACAAAACAAAAACAAAAAAACCCAAAAAAGTAAAAGCACCTCTTTGGAAATGGGATCAGTTGCCAAGACTGGCTTCAAATTCCTGAACTTTATGATTCCCCCTACTTCAACTTCTAGAACAGCTGGAACTATAGACATGGACCACAATGCCTAGCACATGACAGGAAACATTACATACTAATTGAAATGTTCCAAACCCTTCCCATTACACATCATAGGACCACATACATCTCCCCACATTCATAGAAGCAGCTCATCCCCCAAAATAGTAAGGAAATACTTGCTCAATTGGCCTGACAGAACCCTAACCTTTAGAGTCCTTATATTCTTTGTAAATTTGGTGGTCAACTGACTTCACTGTCCAAGACTTTTACTTCCAGGGCCTCAGTAACCACATGGCACCCATCAGCACACAAACAGAACTGCTGCTGACTGAACAGTCACATGCCTCTCTGTCCTTGGCCAAAGACCACAGCTTCCCCATATACCAGTCTCATAACATCATCACATGCCCTGCCAAGGCTGAGCAAGTTCCCCATATCCCCTCCCGCCCCATGAAAACACTGTAGCCAAATGGAGAGTAGAGGCCAGCAGGTGAGAAGGGAGTACAGGTTTAAACTGGAGAATGGTTTTAGATTCACAGGAGTCTAACCTCTCCCCATTGGTACAAACACCATTCTGGGTGTCCTCACTCATGCCTCAGCATAATCCCAGCACTCAGAATCTCTGCTGAAGCAAAGAATGCCTAGTGTCAACAAAGGAATCTGACTCAAAACTAAAGCAAATCACAAAGGCAGTGCTGTCTGCTCTACCTGCATGATAGGGTCTCAAGTAACTCAGGCTGGGCTCCAACTCCCTATGCAGCTGAACCCCTGATCCTCCTGCCCTGCCTTCCAAGTACAGGAATCATAGACAAGCACGTAACACTCAGTTCACTATCTCAAATATCACCAACCAAGAATGATCATGACCTTTGGCAACTGGTAACTACTGGGGAAAGCAAAGAGCAAATTCTGCCTTAAAATGAACCACCTTTGAGGGTGACTGTTCACAGATTTGCACTCCTCACTTTGAAGTGACCTGGTACTCCTGCTCACAGTCACAGCCGGGCTCATCTATCACAGGAGAAAGGCACTCCCAGCCATAGAAGCAGAAGCACCATAAAGACAGACAGCAGCAGTGCACTCCTCTAACACGGAAGGGCCAGCAAGAACTGACCCAGACAGAAAACATCAGCACAGCACCCTTCCAGCCATCTGGCTTCTGCAAAGCAGCTGACACGTTAGGAACAAAGGAGGCCTTGAAATCTCCCTCAAAGAACAGTCATGAGACAGCAGGCGGCCAGAGCCTCCTTATTACCAAGCGGAGGCAGGCGGATCTCTGTGAGTTCAAGTTACACACACACGCGCGCGCGCGGCGCGCACACACACACACACACACACACACACACACACACCCAACAAAATCCCAGTTACCAGCTATATATGTAACTTACAGGCCACAAGATGAACTTAAGTGTGGCCCACAGTCTCTTGTATACTCAGAGATGTATGTAAAGCCACCATTGCCCTGCCAGATGTTCAGCCTCCTTCTCTTACTGCTGCATTCCCAACACCCCTAGGAACCTAACCTCTTCCTGCAGGTAAGGGGCATATTCACAAAGAATGACTGCACTAAGCTCAGCCGCACCTTATTTTTCACTTAAACATTTCAAAGTTACAGAAAAGTTGAAAACAATGTAGGATGTATCCTTCTCATATATCTTTAGCTCTATTTTTTTTTTTTTTTTTTTTTTTTGTTAAAACCATAACATCCTGGAGCAGTGCAATGAGAATGCTCCACAGTTAAAGACATTTTCAGCAAGCTTGAAAACCTGAACTAACTCCATTCCCAGAATCTTAATGACAGGATTGAGATCTCCCTCTTACAGACTGTTCTGACCTTACACCATTGCCATGAAAACACAGACAGACACACAGACACAGACAGACACACATGAGAGTAAAACCACTCAGAAGGCAAAGGCAGGTAAATCTCTTAAGTTAAAGGCCAACCTAGTCTACAGAGTTCCAGGCCAGCCAGGGATACAGAGAGACCCTGTCTCAGAAACAAACAAACATGAAAACAAGTGTGTTGACACACATCCTACACACGCACGCACGTACACACACACACACACACACACACACACACACACACACACCTAAAAACACTACTCTTCTATGTAATAAAGGTATAACCACACCTAAGAACATCACCCCTACCATCTAATGTGCAGTCCATAGTTCAAGTATACTAAACACCCAAAACAAAGGCTTTAAAAAAGACAAATGGATAGGATACACATGCCCCAAATCCCAGCACTCAGGAGGCAGCAGTCTAATAATAATCATGAGTTTGATGCCAGCCTGGGCTATACATGGAATTCTAGGCCTGCCTGGTTACAGGGCAAGAACCGAGCTCAAAAACCAAAACAAAACAAAAATCAGTGGAATCCCAACAAGGCTGTGGCACACACTCCTCACAGCAGTGTTCAGAGGCTGATATAGGTTGGAAGGACTATCTGGGCTACTTAGTGAGTTTAAAGGCAGTGTGGGTTACACAGAAAAACCCCAAGCCAAAAAATAAATAAATAAAATGATCAAGGATGGGGGGGGTGGACATGATTTGGGCAGAGGTAGGAGCATCAGGAGTGCAAGGTCATCTACTAGTGAATTAGAAGCCAGTCTAAGCTACACTGAGACTGTCTCAAAAATATAGCAAAATAAGAAAACCCACAAACAGAAAACCAAACCAAAGTGACCATACTCAAAGTGGCTGTCAAATTTCTCTAGAGTTCTGGCATCTAGAAGGGTCTCTTCCCCAAGCAGGGATAAGTATGGTGATACTGAAGACGATTCCAAGTACTCTGTGGGAGAGCATCTAGTCTCAGCTATAGTGGAGTATGCACACTGGGTCCCACTCCCAGTGACCCTCACTGGAACCGTTCACACTCTTGTTAGGAGGTGCTAATCAATGGTCAATTATCAACTGGAGAACACTGACTCTAAGACACTGCATCCAATCTGCTCCCTCTTGGACCTGGAGAGACACAGTCACCCCAAACTCTGTGTGTGTGTGTGTGTGTGTGTGTGTGTGTGTGTGTGTGTGTGTGTGTGTGTAACTTGGCAACAGTAACAGGTTTCTAAATGTACAAGGACCAAAACTTATTCAGACTCAAATGGGCAATGGACCAAAATATTCCTGGCAGTGCTTGCTCTGAGATCCTTCCGTCTTAACTCTGCACAAGTATCACCCACACTTTACACTTCACACACTGACACACCTTATGACTACAACAAATGATGCCTGACAATCCCTAGCTAGATTACAGGGAGTATAGTATAAGCTACCCTGTACTATGAGCTGCACTGTTTCCATTGCATAGAGAACATGTTTCTGCTCTAGAAGCACAATAGCTTAATTTTAAACTTAATTTCAAAGACTTAGAATATTTTTCTACCAGCCATCACACCTCAGCTTTCAAGGATGGAACTATGGCTTTGGACTATATCAAGTTTTGTGTAAACATCCATCTCGTTACTATGCAAATTGGATTTCATCTTTAATAAATGGTAAGTTATTCATACAGCAAAGACGTTATTTGCAACAAATTTATGACTTGGTTGATATCAGTTAATGTTTGATTTAGACATCTATTTTAGACTCTCAGAGTCACATAAATTCTCAGGTGAAAGGTGGCTGTGAGTGCAAAGTCTAAGGAACCATGTATACCCCATGAAGCTCAAACCACGCCAATGCCAACCTGAGGATGCATAATCAGAGCCTTGCATGGTATAGTCCAGTTTGCTGCTTACTTTCCTGTTGCTGTGATAAACACCACATTGAAGGCAACTTACAGAAGGAAGGGTTTATTTTGGGCTTAAAGTTGCAGAGAGATGAGTCCACTATAGAAGCAGTCATGCTGGCTATAGAGCAGCAGCTCCCATCTCAAATAAAGCCCACACCCCAGTAACATACTTCCTCCAGCAAAGTCACGCCAAATCCTCCCCAGTCACCAGCTGGGGACCAAGTATCAAAATATATGAGACTTATGAGGGCCATTTCATGCAAACCACCACACCTAGGATTAAAGGACAGAGATAATATGCTTTTGGCCCTGTGTCTTCACAGTGCACTAGTGGAACAGAGGCCAAGGCCCTGAGTCTGGGCTTGGAACCGCCCCTGTGTGAGAAACACCTTTCAGAATTCTAAAGTGGCAACTGCTTCTTTTATTTATATTTTACTTTTATGACCCCACAGTCTTGCTCTGCAGCCCATAACAGCCTAGAACTATATTGTCTGAGCTGGCCTTAAGCTTGTGGCAAGTCTTCCTGCCTCAAAATCTTAAGCACTGAGATTACTACTACTTCTAATACAGTTAAGATGTGTCCTCACTGAATTAGTCAACCTCATAACCGTGTAAACAAGGCTTCTGAACATGGTCCAGTCCTATATTAGTGGTGCTACTCTCTGAGCAAATGATCTCACCTTGGTGACTTAAATTTCAGGCACTCAAGGATCAGCCAACTCCCAGGGCTTACCTTCCCTGCAGCTCACAAATAACCCGCAAGCACTTCCTACTGTCCCCCTCCCATGTCTTGAGTCCATGCCTTTGAGAAGTCACTGTCTCCACTCTCGACCACAAGCCTCTCTCATCAGACCAGCTGCAGTCTGAGCTGTGCTGGCACCCACCTGCCACACAAAACCCAATCTCTGTGGCAGCCACCTGAAATCTTTCTGCAATGGAACAACGCTTCGTTAGGTTTTAGGAGACACCCGTCCCCTGTGACTATTCAATTCTACAAGTCTAGGAGAAGCAGGGGCGGATGAGTAAGCAGGAGAGAGCAGGAGCTTAAAAAGTTTTATCCACAGAGCCTGCCACTCAAGCCACACATAATTTCTACTGCTTACAAAATACCTTATTTGCATTTGACCACCAGATCCATTCTTAGCCTGTGCGAGCCCTAAAGGGGAAGCTGAGCAGATGTGGCACCCAGGCACCAGGAGGTCACTTCTGCTCTCCAAAGCTCTGGCTCCTCCTCCCCTACCTCTTGGTCTTGGTCACAGCAGCAGCATGACACTGAACTTTTCCACTCCCACCCAGCCCACTCCAGAACAATGAAGACGAAAACGAAGTGCTTGCCGGTAACTTTGTAAATGGGCAGAGACAGTCCTTTGTACAAGCCTGCCCTCCAAGCCTCTAACAACTTCAGCCCTTTTTTCTTTCAGACCTCAACTCAAGTGACTCACTTTAAAACCGCCCTGGCCATCACATCACACACAGGTGAAGCCCATCCTACCACCCAGCTCACACCTGTTTTTACAGCTTTCTCCGGTCTACGCCAGGGCCTCCACCCACACTGAAAGCCAAGGTCCCCCAGAGCAGAAGGTGGGTGTGGTTCCCTCCCCTCCTTCAGTCCCCTACCAGATGCAAGGGCAGATGTGGATACAGGTTCCCGCGGGAGAATGGGAGGCTCCCTCTTCATCAGTCATGAACCTCTTTCCAGGTGTGGAATGGGGGGGGGAGGGTACTCAAGGGCTTCTTCTCACCTGGATTAGGAGCCTTGCTCTCCCCCCTACGCACTAGGCAGATGTTTTTCCTCCCCACTTCACAAGGAGGTCCCTTCAGGTCCTCCATTAATTAGGTATCAGAGGCAGGTGACTTTCTCTGCACAACAATTTCCCTGACCAGGAAGGCTTTCCTCCACAGCCTTAATCTTTCTCTAGATATGAGCTGCAGGTGAACGGCTTGGGGAGCTTGGTGTGGGCAGCTCCCTGCTTCTCCATCAGTCGCGCAGTCAAGTGGGGGTGTGGGCTCGGGTATGTGGGGTGGCTCGTTCTTTCCATCAGTGGAGAACCCGGGCGGTCCCCGTGTCCTCATCCCCGTAGCGCATCTAGTGCCAAGTCAGGCAGAGGCTCAGGCAGGCGTGGTGCAAGAGCTAAACAGGGATGACAGGGACGGTCCGGCTCACCTGGTCCGCGCCGAAGGGCGTGATGTTAGCCTTGACCGTGGCCACACCGAGTCCCACGAGCACAAGCCCCGCGAAGGTGGCGGGAGCGCAGCGGCGCGCGGCGGCATAGGGACACACCGCCGTTCCGTTGGGGAAGGGCGCCGAGCAATTGCGGACGAGCTCGGGGCTCGGGTCCCCGCAGAGCGCGGCGCGCGAGCGGGGCGCGGCCAGCAGCGGGAAGGCGACCATGCCCAGCAAGTAGAGCGCCAGGCTGAGCAGGATGGCGCGCGCCCGGCCGAGCAGCGCGTCGGCGAGCCAGCCCCCGAAGGGCGAGCCCAGGTAGGTGAGGCCCATGAAGAGCAGCAGCGCCTGGCTGGCCTGCGCGCCCTCCCAGTTGAACGGCGCGCCATTCAGGAACAGCACCAAGTTGGCCGTGATGCCGTAGAAGGCGGCGCGCTCCAGCAGCTCAGCCAACAGCACCGCCCCGCAAGCGGCGCGCCGCCCCGCAAACACCCCGCTCGCCGCCGCTCGCCGCGAGCCAAGAAGCGGCACCCGTTCGGCCTCCATGGCTCGCCAGCTCCCTGAGGACCGGGTTGCCGACCTCTCGCGAGAATGCGCTCCCCGCCCTCCTCTCTATTGGGCAGGGGAGGAGCTTCCGGTCCCGCCCCGGAAGTGGGACAAAGCGTGGCGGCAGCTTGTTGCTAAGAAGGCTGTAGGTACTGTGGTTCCTATTGCTGGAAGAGTTCCACGGGGAAACTCGAGCTCTATGCTCCAAGGTTCCGGCACCAAGGCGGTGTCCTAATCCAGGTCACCCGTGTCTAACTCTCCCCTACTTCCATCTTCTCAGGTACCCGGGGTCAATCAAGTCTAAGCCTTAGTCCTCTGAGAGTCTCAGCATTCTCTTCCTATCCTCTAGCTTTTCTCTCTTCTCCGTCTGTATTCAGTTGGAGTCTGCAGCTCACCCCTGCTTGATCCAGCAATGGCAGTCCTCCTCCAAACCCTGCCCTTTCAGAAGAACCCGCCAAAAAAAGTCCAGTTCTGCGGTGGCGTTGGTGGCTCCTACCCTAGCAGTTGCTAGTTAAAGTCCCTTCATCTGTGGAGACTGGAGGGTCACCTGGGAGTGCTTTGGCCATATAAACCAGCTTGATCTGGCTTACTGTGTCGGCGGAGAAACCTATCATCTTGGTGCCAGAAGCCCCGGAAGGAGTTGAGCCTTCTGCGCTGGACAGACCCGACTCACAGGGCCACGTGGGAGGCCACCCTTCGTTTTATCCTCCTCTCTGGCTGACGAGATCTCCGCACCGGGCAACACAAGACTGGCTTCGATGGATGCATTGCTCTAGTCTTCCATCTCTGGCACAGGCTTGGAAATGGGCAACTGTTGGACTAGACGCAATCATCTTTCGCCCCTGGAGTGTCTACTGAAAAATTTATCAAAATTGGGTCTGTCTGACACCTTATGTCCAGAACGTCTGATTTCCTTTTGCACTATGGCCTAGCCTCTATACCAGTCAAGATGGCCACCAGAGGGAACTCTTGACTTTAACATCCTCCAGTGATTTAGAGAATGTCAGCCAGCGTATGGACAAATGCTCTGAGCTCCCTTACATCCAGGGTTTTTGGGCTCTGCGCTCCTGCCCCTCCCTCTATAGCCAGTGCTCCACAGCCCAGGTTTTGTTGGCTACAGTATCGGAGCCTCCAGACCCCTGTTTATCTGGGGATTTGGACCCTGACCCCTCCACCCTAACGGTGCCATCTGAGTCACTGGCATCTCCACCCCTCCCTCGAACCCAGTCTTTCCCTCCCCCTCCTACACTGCCACATGCTCCATTTAGTAACCAACCTTCCCTTTACCCATCCCTTCCCTCTTCTTCCCCCTCAGGGACAAAGGTCAAAGGCCAACTTCCTTCCCCTTACCCACCTTCCTCTTCCCCTCCTTCCTACTGCCTCTCCTCCTTTCCTTTCCCCTCCCCATTCTTCAATGCCACAACCTGCACCCAGGTCCCCATCCACACACTGGCCTACTCCTCCTGAATCCTCTCTAGCACCTTCTCATACTCAGTTTCAGCCAACCCCTGCCCTCCTCTGCCCCCTCCGAGAGGTGGCCGGAAATGATGGGATTGTTCCAGTCCATCTCCCTTTCTCCCTTCAGGACCTCTCGCAGATAGAAGAGTGGTTGGGTTCCTTTTCTGCTAATCCTTCGGACGATATCAAGGAGTTCCGTTTTCTTTCCCAAGCCTATGACCTGACCTGGCATGACCTCTCTTGTCATCCAGGCCTCCACTCTCACTCCCGAAGAGCGAGATCAGATTCAAGCAGCAGCTAGAAAATATGCAGATCAAATCCACCTAGTCGACAATACGGTCCCTGTGGGTGATATGGCAGTGCCAGCAACCGAATCCTACTGGCACTATCAGCCAGGTCAAAATGGCCGCCAGAAGAGGGACCTCATGGTCCACTGCCTTCTTCAGGGTGTGGAGATGATCTCAAAGCAAGTTAATTTTGATAAGCTCCAAGAGACTACACAGCTAACAAAAATCCGACCGTTTTCCTAAATCGACTTAGAGAGGCCATGGTTCAATATACACACCTTGAACTAGACTCCACAGAGGGAGTCTGGCCATCCATTTCATTTATCAGTCATCACCAGATATTAAAAAAAAATTAAAAAATGCTGAGGATGGTCCCCTAACCCCCATACAGAAATTGCTGAGAATGTCTTTGAAGGTATTTAATGCCCAAGAGGAGGTAGTCGAGTCTCACTGACAGGCTAAACTGGAGGCTATGCTCCAAACTCGTACCTTGGCAGCTGCCCTTAGACCATCAGCACCACCACAAGGGGGACAAGGGAAGCCCACAAGGTTCCATCGCACAGGAGCCCAGACAAAGTCAACCCCACCAGGGCCCTGCTTCAGATGTGGCCAGGAAAGCCATTGGCCCCGGTGCTGCCCTGACCCTCGGCCACCAAGAAGGCCATGCCCCATCTGCAGGCAGCCTGGCCACTGGAAGTCAGAATGCCCCCATGGGGGCTCATCCTCTATGCCACGCCACAGAGGTCCAGCCTCACCTGCACGCGCACCTGAGATTCTTCTAGCCATGGAGTTTCTGGGCCTGTTGGAGGACTGACAACACCCAGACTTGGAGACTCTCATCACCATCGCCAAGCTTAGGGTAATGCTCCAGGTATTGGGTGAGTCCGTTACCTTCCTGGTGGACACAGGAGCTACCTATTCTGTCTTGACCTCTCATTTGGGTCTTACAATTCTCTCACTAATTTCTGTCGCAGGGGTGGATGGAACCTCCTTTTCACACTCTTTTCTAGTCATATTCCTATACCTCTATACCTTCGTCCTATACCTCTACATGACTGTGATATCCTCAGCTGCTTTGGGGCCACCCTCACCTTGACCCCATACTCTCCTCCTGACTCCCATTTTCCCTTAATTTCCTTACAGGTCCCTACCTGAGACTGTCCTGTCCCTATACTCCCAGATCCTGTTGACTCGTAGGTATGGGATATCTCACCCCAGTGGTTGCTACTCACCACCAGCCAGTCCTAGTTTGCCTTACGGACCATTCCTCCTCCTCTTCCAGACCCCAGCTTCCTATTTCTGAAGCCCATTATTATCTGCCTTTTACCTCAGGGACTTTTATTTCCTATCCATTTGCCATACAACGCTCCCATCCTCCCAGAGCATAAGCCCTTCTCTGGTGCTTACCGTTCAGTTCAGGACCTTGGCCAGCTCATTAATGAGGGCTTTATTCCAGTCCATCCAGTGGTCAACAACCCATCACCCTTCCTTCTAACAGCCCTCCTGCAACTTCCCGCTTTACCATCCTGGACCTAAAAGATGTCTTTTTTTTTTTTTTTTTTTTTTTTTCTGTCCCTCTACACCCTGATTCATATTTTCTCCTCGCCTTCCCTTCCCAGGGAGGACCCCCACCCTGGTCCTCCAGACACTTCATGTGGACTCTTCTCCCTCAGGGTTTCTGGAATGGCTCCCATTTCTTTGGCCAAGCCTTGGCATAGGATCTTTCCACCTTTGACCCCAGTCCTAGCACACTCCTCCAGTATGTAGACTACCTCATACCCTGTGGTCCCTTCCTGTGTCTGTCCCAATGGGCCACCTCTTTGCTCCTAAACTACCTTGGCTCCCTGGGATACTGTGTTTCCCCATCTAAGGCTCAGCTATATTCTCCCACTGTTGGGTATTTGTGCATTCAACTCAGTCCAGGCTTTAAGTCCCTCACCTCTAGTAGAGCCCTGGTTAGCAGGACCCTTACACCATGATCCTCACCACCCTTTCAGTGGCCAGGCTCCTGGGTCATCAGTGCTAGTACCACATCTCCAGGCTCAAGCAGGCCCTTATTCAGGATAAATGGTCTGTCCAGCAGCTGGGACCCTCCACCCTCCTGGTTTTCCAAAATGTCCCAATGAAGGGCCTGTCTGCTGTTGTGCCTTTGTCTCTTTTGTAAACCAGGTCACATCCCCACTCTTCCCCATGGCTAGCCCCGTTCATGGGGACGGTGATAATAATCTCTTCTTCCTCCTAGCAACTTACATTCTCTACCTCCTCAACGCAGAGATTCTTGAGGTCTCCAGGATGGCAGTTAGCCAAATGTTTCTTCACCCTTACCTCCAGATAAGCAAGAGCCCACCCACTCCCAACCCCCTCCCCACATCGCCCCACGTCAGCAGGAAGTAGCCAGATTTGAATCACCGCCCATATATCCAAAAAGGTCGGGATGTCTGGCTGGAATCTCCAGCTAACCCCTGATTGATCCAGCCATTCCTCCCTCTCCAAACCCCGCCCTCTCAGAAAAACTGCCCAAAACTTCAGTTCTGAACTGGCAGTGGTATCTCCTCCCCCAAGCTGCTAGCTTCTCAAGACTCTGCATAAAAGCTACCATTGGGCACAAACCCAACTTGTGGAGGACACGTCATCACCCCCCCCACACACACACACACACACATAGGCTATTTAAGTCCCTTCCTTTAGACAAGCCATGTGTTCCCCCCTCAATCTCTGGGGGCTGGAGGGTCACCTAGGAATGTTTTCCCTAAATAAACCTGGCTCTTTACTTTTTAATTCAGCTTGATCTGGCTTACTGCGTTGTCAGAGAAACTTATTGTTAGGGTACGGAAATCTGTCAGTCTCCTCTTACAATTTGTTTCTAATTTATTTTAAGTCTGGAGAGATAACTGCACTGGCTGCTCTCCCAGAGGTTCTGGGTTGGATTCCCAGCATGCATTTGGTGGTTCCTAACCATCTGTAACTACAGTTCCAGAGGGATCTGACACCATCTTCTGGCCTCCATGGGCACTGCACACAAATGGTGCCCAGACCTACATGGAGAGAAAACATCCACACAAAAACTAAAACAAAGTCTTTGATGGCTCACACCTTTAATCCCAGCTCTTGGGAGGCAGAGGCGGGTGGATTTACATAGTGAGTTCCACTAAGGGTACACAGTGAGACTCTGTCTCAAAAAGGAAACAAAAAGAAATTTCCTTTTTAAAAGCATATAACTGACTGCTAGGCCTGGGCCAGAGAGATGGCTCACTGAGTAAAGGTGCTTGCTGCCAAGCTTGAGTTCTAGCCCTGAATGATGGAGAGAGTAGACTCTCCCACATGTGTGTCCACACATACACAGGCAGTTTTTAAAAAACAATTAAAGGGCTGCTAAGCATGACATATGTGGGCAAAGACTGTAGTGGGATGACAGTAAGTTCTTTTGGACTAACTGAGCTGGTGACTCCATCTTATTGTAAATGTGTAGTTTGAATGGTACTAAACTAACCCAGTGGGATTAAGACTTCCATAGGGAAATGCAAACCTAAGAGGAAGGATGGATTGGAGGCCCTTAAAGTGAGTGAGAGAGAGAGAGAGAGAGAGAGAGAGAGAGAGAGAGAGAGAGAGAGAGAGTGGTCATCATGGCCAGTGCTCTGAGGTCCCTGAATTTGAAACTTTGAGAACAGAGACAAAACCAACACAGAATGTTCTAGTATGGTCACAGTTTTGGGGGTGATATCTTAGTTAGCTGCAGTTGTTAACTTGATAATTGGGAAGAGGAAACCTCAGTTGAGGAATTGCCTTCCATCAGATTGGCCTGTGGGCAACTCCGTGGGGCATTTTCTTGGTTGGCGACTGATGTGGGAGGGCCCAAATGTGGGTGATGCCACCTCTAGGCAGGAGATTCTGAGTTGTATGATGAAAGTGGCTGAGCAAATACGCAGAGTTCCACCATGGCTTCTGCTTCAGTCCCTGCCTCCAGCTTCCTGTCTTGAATTCCTACCCTAACTTCCCTTGATGTATTATAACCTGCAGACTAAAACTGTTACAACAACAGAAATCAAGCTAGAACAAATTTCCTACTTCCTTTACAATTATTTGGTTCCAGCCATGGTGGTACACACCTTTAGTCCCAACACTCGGGAGGCAAAGGCAGGCAAATCTCTGTGAGTTCAAGGCCAGCCTGGTCTACAGAGCACATTCTAGGACAGGTTCCAAAGCTACAAAGAGAGACCTGTCTCTGTAAATAAATAAATAAATAAATAAATAAATAAATAAATAAATAAATAAAAACAAAAATGAAACTAAAGCCACATAACAAAAAAGGCTATGGATGGGACTGAGAGATGGCTCGGTAATTATGAGCACTGACTGCTCTCTCCAGAGGAGTCAGGTTCAATTCCCATCACCCACATGGAGGCTCATACCTGTGCAACTCCAGTTCAGGGCTTCGGACACCCTCATACAGACATAATTACAGGCAAAACACCAACAGACATAATATAAATAAATAAGAGGCCATGAATATGAAAGAGCAAGGTTGGAGGGGACTACATTGGAGGATTTGACTGTTCACATTCCCTCATAGTAGGTGTGGATGGGGAGAGTCACTGAACTCTAGCCACTTCCCACTGTACCTCCCAGGTATCTATGTGCAATTCTAGCCTAGCTGCATGCGACTATGTGGCCTCAGAAGCTGCTAGAGTGTACAGACAGTAGAAACCTCAGCAACGGGAAGTTGTCCATATTTAGATAAGACTTTGTGGTGTGGCTGCTTTGGTCCACCCACACTCCTATTAATAACCCCTCCCTCATGATCTGTATGCTGTGGAATAGCCCTTCTGTACACTGGGAAGGCGTGTTTCTCTCATTGTTAATAAAAAGCTGATTGGCCGACCCTAGGCAGGATTTTGGGAGAAGGGCAGACTCAGAAGAGACACCATGAGACTGCAGACCAAGCAGGATGGGAAGTCCATACATAAGATAAGCAAGGCTCGGGGCAGCACATAGATTAATAGAAATGGGTTAATTTAAGCTGCAAGAGCTAACTAAGAAACAAATCTAAGCTGTCAGCTAAGCAATTACAATTAATATTCTCTGTGTTATTTGGGAACTGGCTGGTAGGACAGAAAAATCCACATACATCTGTAAACACGCTCATTATTCTCTTTGGTTCCCCAAGTTGGCTTCAATGGAGCCACTCGTTGATTTGTCATTAGTGCCCTGTATAAGGGGGGAAGGCATCTAAGTTCCTCCAAGTAAAATGGTCCAGAAACAGCACATCACGGCTGCCCAGCCTTGGTGCTCAGGCCACTTCTGCCTTTCTGGACTTGTCTATTTCTTCCAGGGAGGGGGAGGGGGTGATGCTGGCTCAACTCTCCACACCAGGCTACATCATGGTCACGGGCAGTGCTGTCGATCTTCTGACTCCTCTTAGGTGTGGACAGTTGTGAATAGAAACCAAGATTTCAGACAAACTGAATGGAAGCAAAAGACACAAGAAACACAAAAAGCGCCTGATCTGATGCTTTAACCCTGCTCCCAGGATGACTTTGGGTTTTGTTAATAGAGGATGCGAGACTGTCTGCTTAGAGAAATGAGCTACCTCCAGCACTCATTTTGTTTGAGCCTCTGGGGAGAAATCTGTGCTTCAGTGCCTTTCTCTTGTGCTTTAAAAGCCACCAGATGTCTGTGAATATCAATTATTCGTCATTAGAAGGGGAAAGGGCAAGACGGAGGACCAGGGGTAAGCAAGAAAAAAGCAACTTTCACTTCCATGCATCACAAGATGTTCAGGATGTGAACAGTGCAGTCGTGCCTACCTGCTCTCAGCTAGCCATCCGTATCACCATGTAGACCAAGCTGGCCTCAGACTTGCAGAGATCCAGCTGCCTCTGCCTCCCTGTGCCAGGGTTAAAGGAGGTCTTTAATCACACCATAAAGCTCCATGTTTGTTTTTAACTTTCTTAAAAATTTTATTTGTGTTTGTATGTGCAGGTACCCTTGGAGGCCAAAGAGAATGTTGACTCTGATAACTATTTTGAAAATCCCCAGGTAGTAATTACTATGCTGATGCAATAAGCTAATTCAAGCTGACTTTAAAGCCCAGATTTAATGAGCAAACCATGCCCTGGGTGGTCTCAAGAAGGAGGAGAAACCACGTGAAAAATCTATGCACCTTAAATACCCTATAGGTTGGCCTTGAGGAGTTGGGGGGGGAGGGGGAAGAACCCGCTGTTTGGTGGGCTTTCTTTCATCGGGATCTGGAATGGGAGGAGTGGGGTCCAGTTTCCAGCTGAACATATGAGTGCCAACATCCCAACAATCTCGTATATCTAGAGTCACAGGCAGCCATAAGCAGCTGGTCTGAACTCAGGTCTTCTGGAAGAGCAGGAAGTGCTCCCATTGCTGCCCATCTCTCCAGCCCCCTAATTATCACTTTATAATTTCTTATGAAAAGTCTTAGTCTTGACTGGTGTGGTGGCACACACCAGTAAATGTAACCCTTGGAGGATGCAGGAAGGAAAATTAAGATCATTCTCAGTTTCAGAGAGAGTCTGAGGCCATGCTAGGTCACATGAGATGTCTCAATTTTTTAAAGTCTTATTTCTATATTGGATTCTATATAGGAATAAAAATCCAGGTAATTTGCAGCTAAAATATGTGCCTGTTTGGGGTTAGACAGTTAGGAAAGGTTAACGAGGACAAAAACAATAAGACTTGTAGCACTCATAAAAATAACTCATCCCAGGGCTAGCAAGATGACTCAGGAGGCAGAGGCAGGTGGATCTCTGTGAGTTAGAGCCACCCTGGTCTACAGAGCTAGTTCCAGGACAGTCGGTTACACAGAAACCCTGTCTCAACTCCACCTACCCACCCACCCACCCTCAAAAAATTAAAATTCAAAATAACAGTATTTTTTTTCTTGTAATTTTATCTGAAAAATTCCTGGTGTTGGTGATGCTTTTGGCAGCTGGTGTACTGAGTGGACAGACTTGAGGGTGGCAAGAATTGGATATAGGTCCTCTCTGCCCAATTAGGAGTTGTGAACTGCAGACTTTTGATGAGAGATTTGGCTCTAAACCTTTTGTTACAATGTGGCTAAAAAGCATAGCAAAAGCCTGGAAACAGCAATGGGCACAAGAAAGCACTGGTACAATGAATTCTAGCCATGGGGATGCTGAAACAATCTGTAGTCAAATAATCTTGTAGATGTTGAGAGTGCTAAGTGGAAGCATTGTCTATATGTTTCTATCACTATGTAATAGATCGAGAAACTCCAGTTGCTCACAAACAAATGGGATTTACCAACACACAGCTCTGCAGGTCAGAAGTCTTGGCATTGCATGACAAACTCAGGACCTAAAGTTACAAAAGAGTGGCAGAGAACTCACCTGGAGTTCAGGGTACAATGTAATTCCTTGAGGTCCTGGGCTGAACTTCCCCTTTCCTTCCCACCCTTCATCTAGAAGTTGAACCTACTGGAATTGTCTACTATGTCAGGCAACACTCATTCCTTTTAAAGGGACAGGGAGGAGTTGAGGCTCAGTCTGTATAATCCATACAGACAAAAAAATTAAAATGTCAAATACCACAGTGTTAGCAAATAGACACTAAATGCTTGAAGCTTGACTTGTGTGACACCTTTATTCAGGCAATTAGAATCTGAGTCCTGTTGTTATTTTTTTTTTTTACTCTTTTGGCTCTTTGATCTTTACTCTTTGGAGGGGGAGCACCACCCAGCTCCCAAATAAATTCACATGGAGATTTATTACTACTTATAAATGCCCGGCCTTAACTTGGCTTGCTTCTAGTCAGCTCTCCTTAACTTTAAATTATCCCATCTATCTTTTGCCTCTGGCTTTCTTACTCAATGGCTTGCTGTGTAGCTGTGTGGCTGGCCCTTAGCATCGTCTTCTTTATCCTGCTCCTCTGGCTCAATGGTCCTTTTCTCCCAGATTTCTCCTCCTATTTATTCTCTCTGCCTGTCAGCCCCACCTATCCTTTCTCCTGCTTTGCTACTAACTGTTTAGCTCTTTATTAGACCATCAGGTGTTGTAGACAGGCAAAGTAACACAGCTTTACAGGATTAAACAAATGCAACATAAAAGAATGCAACACATCTTTGCATCATTAAATGTTCCATAGCATAAACAGATGTAACATCTTTTTGTTTGTTTGTTTGTTTGTTTTTGTTTTTCTAGACAGAGTTTCTCAGTGTAGCTTTGGAGCCTGTCCTGGAACTCACTGTAGACCAGGCTGGCCTCAAACTCATAGAAATCTTCCTGTCTCTGCCTCCCAAGTACTGGGATTAAAGTTGAGCACCACCACTGCCCAGCAACACATCTTAAAATAATATTCTACAACAGAGTCCTAATAGCCCTTTGGCCTCAACCCAAAAGGGATGTCCTGTCATCCGGGGTGGGGGTGGGGCATGACCTTATAAAATTTACCATTCCAAGATAATAAGCACAAATTGTTCAGTCCACCTTGGCCCATTTTCATTATAACCATAAAGATCTCTTTTACTTTCTAATTATGTGTATGTGTCTGTGTGGGGTTATGTACTCATGAATGTAGTTGCCTGTGGAGGTCATAGACACTGGATCTCTTGGAGCTGGGGTTGCTAGTGGTTGTGAGTCACCAACATTGATGCTTGGAAGACAACTCAGGTCTTCTGCAAAAAATAGTAAGTACTCTTAGCTGCTGGGCTCTCTAGCCTCTTTTATTACAACTTTTATGATAATTCTAGTATGATACTTTCCTCCCGGCCTTTGGCTTATTGTTCCCACCTGGACATTACCTTCCTATTTTAAGGTGAAGAAACTACAAAGCTACAATTCCTCTTCTTGGTAATTCATGGCATGGGACTTGCCTGAACCACCAGGAGAAGGCATGTGTCTATCAGGACTTGCTGCATAACTTTGCCTACCAAATTATTTTAAATGTTTAATTTATTATTATTATTATTATTATTATTATTATTATTATTATTATTATTATTTGTGTGTGTGTGTGTGTGTGTGTGTGTGTGTGTACAAATGCAAGCACCTACAGAAACTAGAGGTGTTAGGTCCCCAGCAGTTGGAGTTAGATGTAGTTGTGAGCCACCTGACATGTTTGCTGGGAAATTTAACTCAGGTCCTCCAGAAGAACAGTGTGTACTCTATCGAGTCAACTCCCCAGACCTAATTTTTTAAAAAAAAATATTTTAAAATTATAGTTAATTATGTGCTTGTGTGTGGGTATGTACATGAGAACAGGTGCCCCTGGAGAGCAAAGGTATCACATCCCCTTAAGCTGGATTTACAGGAAGTTGTGAGCCACCAAATGTGAGTACTGGGAACTAAACTTAGATCCTCTGCAAGAGCAGCAAGTAGTCTTAACCTCTGGGCCACCTCTCCAGCAGGTAGGGCATGCATGGGGAGGTCAGAGGACAGGTCATAGGAGTCAGTCTTCTCCATCATGTGGGAATTGGATTCAGGTCATTAGGCTCCATGGCCAATGATTTTAGCCACTGAGACATCCCATCACCCTACCTTCCATGGTTACTAAATAAAAACAGAACATATTACACATAAAATATCTGTGGTTCCTCCTTCTTTTGTAGCAAGAACAAATACAAACCAAAGCAGAACAAAGATCATCAACAAAAATTTTTCTATCCTTGGGCTACAGATGTGGTTGTGGGTAGCATGCTAGCCTAGTATGCTCCAAGTCCCAGGTTCCATCCACTGCACCACAGAAAATCAGACACGGGGATTCATACTTGTAATCCCAGAGCTTTGAAGGTGGAGGCAGGAGAATAACAGGTTCAAGGCCATCTTTGAATGCATAGTAAGTAAGTGTCCTATTTAATGTCAACTTGACTCAAGGTAGAGTCACTGGAGAGGAGAAAGCCTCAGTTGAGAAAATGCCTCAATAAGATCAGGCTATAGGTAGGTCTATGGAGTTTTTTCTTAATGAGTGATTGATATAGGAGAGTCCAGCCCATTGTGGGTGGTACCACCCTTGGGCAAGTGGTCCTAGGTTCTATAAGAAAACAGGAGTAATCCAGTAAACAGCAACCCTCCCCTCCATGCTACATCAGATCCTACATCCAGGTTCCTACCCTGTTTGAGTTCCTATCCTGGCTTCCTTCAATGACGAACTATAGTGGAGAAGTGTAAGCTAAATAAACCCTTTCCTACCCAACTTGCTTTTGGTTATGGTGTTTCACCACAGCAATAGAAACATGAACTAAGATATTTGCTTTCTATTGCTGTCTTAAAACACTGGCCAAAACTAACTGCAGGAAGAAAGGGTTTATTTGGCTTACCTTTCCATGTTATGGTCCATCCTATAGGGAAGTCAGGGCAGGAACCAGGAGGCAGGAACTGAAGCATGGCTTGCTCCTCATGACTTGCTCAGTCTGCTTTCTTATACAACCCAGGACAATCATCCCAGGGTTGACACTGCCCACAGAGGGCTGGACTCTCTAGACATCAGTCATCAATCAAGAAAATGCCCTACAGACTTGCCTAAAGTCCAATATGATGGAGGAATGTTCTCAGTTGAGATTCTTCTTCCTAGATGACCATAGCTGTGTCAAGCTGACAGAAAAACTAAGCAGCATAGTGAGCTTGAAGCCAACCTGGATTACCTGAACCCGTCTACAAAATGCATAAGCAAATATGTTTTTATAATAAAGCCAAAGACAGAGTGTATAAGTTCTGATATCATGGGAGGCTCCAGGCCTTCCTGATTCACAGATTCCTGTGTAGAGAGAACAAAGAGTAGAACCTACAGCTCAGGGCTAAGGGGGGGATGGACAGAGCACAGTTCCGTACCTGGAACAAGGTCCACACAGTCCTCACCCTGTGAACAGGGGGATTACTGTGAACTCATTCTAAGATCTGGAAAACTTGAAAACATGAGCAGAGTTCTGGTCATGGTGATAAAAATACATAAAACAAGCAATGCGAGGGAAGGAAGAACCCTTCATGACCAGGAAGTTGTGGCTGTGGTGGGGGCATGGCAGTGGGAACATGGACAGGTCAGGGAGAACAGACTGACAGGGAATAGGATTGGGCTATAAACCTCAAGGCTGGCCCACCCCTCAGAAGCCCACTTCCTCCACTGAGGCGCTATTTCCTGAATGTCCCATAATCATACAAAACAGAAACAGCGCCACCAGCTGAGGATCATGCATTCAAGAAAGTTAGCCCGTGAAGAATCTTTCACACCCTGAGGTGCTTTTCTCAGGGCCTCGGGATTTTATGTGACTTTTGACTCCTCTTCGTTCATATGGATGTGTTCAAAATATCTCCCCACCCTTCTCCTCCTCCCCCTCCCCTATTGTTTCTGTTTCTGTTTCCCCTTCCTTTTCTGTCATGCACTAATGCACATTCATGCACGAAGGCACACAGCAACCCACACCCTGCATGGGTGCACAGCAAACCACAGTGACACAAAGACTCACAACTCTGATAGCAACAGAGGAGATGTGGTTGCCTGGCCTTGATGAGCATAAAAGACAAGACCAAAAAAAAAAAAAAAAAATCAAGTGTTGATTTCGACAACAGAGCCATTTCAAAGAGCAACAGTCCCTTGGAGCTCTCCTTAGAACATTAGAACATTCTATCATCTTTATAGAGTAGGTGATAATTTTTTTTCTCCCCAGTGCTTAGAACTAGGAAACAATCTGAACAAACACTACAATCAAAGAGGGGGAAAAAAAACATCTTTTTCTTTGCATATATTTTAAGACCCTCATGTTAGAAGCAGCTGGAGCAATCTCAGTACTCTCCCTCCTCTCTGGTAATCCTTTCTACGTTTTCCATGATCACATACTTGCCCGTGTGCCCTCTCCAATTGCCTGCTTGAGACAGTTGTAAAAGACTCCCTGCAAAATGCCAGTTGGCCATGAGACTGTTAAGGGTCCCATGTGAGCTTCAGTCTAACCAACCTTCCTATCAAAACTCAAGACACAAGGGCTGGAGAGATGGCTCAGCAATTAAGATCACGGGCTTCTCTTGCAGAAGAGAGTTTGTGTTTGAGAGCCCGTGCAATACCCGAGTAACACCTCACAGTCACCTGTAACTCCAGCTCCAGGGCATTTGGCATCTTCTTCTAGTCTCCATGGACACCGCATGCACATGGTACACAGCCATCCTTGGCAAATCAGAAGCCAGTGTGTTGCAGAGGAGGGCTGGGGGAATCCCACACAAGGCTTCCAGGCACCTACCATCCTTTTCCCTTTAAAGCTGTTAGGGGGTCATGGAAGGTGGGAAGAATTTGATTTCAGGGCTTGTTAAGTTTAAAATGTTGGTTCTATAATATTGCTCAGGTTTAATTACTGCACATGTCTTTGTGAACCACCACGAATTCTCCCAAAAGGGAGGGTTCTGTCTCATCCCACCCTTCCTGCTTCTTGTTCAGGTGCACTTAGTGCAGGAGACTCTCAGCTCTGGGCTCCCCACAAACCTAGCCTAGCTTCACATCATAGTCCTCAAAGAGCTGCCCTATGGGGCTGGGGAAATGTGGCTCAGCGAGGAGAATAATAGACTCCCTCCCACCCCCTTCCTCAGAACCTTGTGACAGCAATCCTCCTGCCTCAGTCTCGGTATTGCTGCACCCCTAAACCTGGCTCCCCGAGCTGCCTTCCCTATTATGATACTGTCCTCCATTCTTTTCCACCTGGGAAGTTCACTAAACTTAGTTCAGGGATGCCAGAATCTAAAAAAAAAAAAAAAAAAAAAAGGATGAACTGCCTGCCCTATGCCCTCAGGCTTCAGATTCCAGGGCATTCTGGGGTCCAGGGTCCCCTCAAATATAAGGGTGTGCAGAGTAAGGCTCGAACCCCCTCTCCGCATATGGGCTTGCACTCCATATCTCACCTGGTCTTGGGGGAGGCAGCCAACTTGTTGGTTGCATGTGGGAGCCCACTCATGGCTACCATGGGGGAGACACCTGTGTTCTGGGTCCCCTCCCCTTCCTAAGCTCGTGTTTGCCTGACACCAAGGCTCGTGACCCCTCCCCACCCGCTAGTCTCCTCTTGTCCCCTGTCCTCCATCCCTCCCTCCCTCCCTCCCTCCCTCCCTCCCTCCCTCCCTCCCTCCCTCCCTCCCTCTCTCCCTCCCTCCCTCCTTGTTCCCCTCCTCTCCCTATTCCCCTCCCCCCCCGTCCCCTGTCCTTTCTTCCCCTCCCCCTCCCTTCCCTTTCCTACCCTATCTTTCCCCCTTTCCTTCTCCCTTCCCCTCCCCTTCCCCCTTCCTGCTCCTGAACCTGCAGCTCCGCCTGGGAGCGGCTGGAGGGACCGAGTCTATTTGGACTCCACCTCGGCCCTGGGGCCTGGTGACTTAGTCCTTGCCGGTAGCGACATGCGGCTCTTGTTCCTGGCGGTGCTGCGGCCGCACACAGGCAACGCGGTCACAGCCGAGCGCCTGCGGTATGTTGCGGGGCCTGAGCATCCCTCGCCCGGGGATGCCGGGCTGGGCCGGGCGCCGGAGCCGCGCGTGCACAAACGGCTGGGCCGTGGGCACAGGTGCTGCGCGAGGGGGCTGCAGCTTTGATCTCAGCTGCCCCTACCCTGCCTAGCTATTGTGAGTGTCCTAGGGTGCGGTAAAGGAGCAGCCCCGGCCAGCGCTGGCGGAGTTGGGGGAAGACTCAGAGGCTCTGCAAAGGCCTCGATGCAGACAGACGGGGGGGGGGGGGGGTTTGGGCAGAGTAACCTGGGATGCGAAGGGGGCACCCACGTGGCTGGAGAAAGGCAGAGAGTCCCGGTGAAAGGTAGACGAGCATAACAGAAGGGCAGAGTCCTGGTGGGTAGTCCAGCACGTGCAGGGATCCAGGGTCCCCATTCTGTAGCTGCTGTTCCCTGCCCACACCTCCCTTCTGGTTCTCTTCTGAACGCTCAGCTAATCTTATTAGGTCTTTTGCTTTGTGTGTTTTACCTGGGACAGAAGCCGGGAGCAAGGCAAGGAAGGGAAGGCGGGTCCACTTTTCCTGGATTAAGCTGGGCCGGAATCTATCAGTGAGAGGTAGATGCTTACTTGTCCTTTTTGCTCCCCATTCCTCTATCTCCCCCTCCCCCTTCACTTGCTTCATGAAATTTCCCAATGGCTTTCCCCTCTGTGGGTCTGTTTCCTCATCATGGGAAAGAGCCATTGAGACTACCCCAGCTCTCACAGGTCACCTGCAGGTAGGAAATGTTACAGTTCCTCTCAAGATCGCAGTGAACAACCAATGGGAAGGGTGAATGCTCTCCTGAAGTTTCTTGGAGAAAAGACTGGATCTTGGTTTTGTAAGCACCCCCCCCAATCTAATTCACTCACTGGACTCTCTGGGGGCTGGTTTTAGACAGAGCTCTTTGTAGTGGAAGAAAGGCAAGGAGAATAAACAGAGGCAAATCATTCCAGAGGGTGATTGGTGCTATCAAGCTACTGAAACCAGGCTGGGTGTGTGGCTAAGTTGGTACTTTGCCAAGCAAGCACACTTGAATCCCTGGATTCTAGTCCCAGCACTGCGTAAACCAGCTGTAGGGGTACATGTCAGCATTTGGGAGGTAAAGGCAGGAGGATCTGAAATTCCAGGTCATTCTCTGCCACTACTAAATTAAGGGTCAGACAGCTACTTGAGATCCAATCTCAAAAACAAAACAATAGACCTTTGTGTTGGAGGGGCCCCTTCAGGCAATAGAGTCCAGGCTGTGCTCTCTATAGAAAGAGCATGCAAGCTAAGACCAGAGGGGAAGCATCCACCCAGATCTGGGAAGATAGGTCTGGAAGGGCTAACAGTAACAGCTCCAGAGGCCAGTGCAAACTGGAGCTGTTCAAGATATAGAAGGTTGGTGAGAGACATCCAGCTGTCCTATGCACATGGTGGGGAAGAGCAGTCTGTGTTTAAGATTAGCATTTAAATAAGCACATGTTAGCTAACATTTGACTCTGTGTGTGTGTGGGGGGGGGGAGGTCCAAGGTTCTCTGGAATGAACCGATCATCAATAAATAAAATAGAAAACATGCCCCAACTTATTATTATGTGCAAGGAGGCTGTCAGAGTATAATTGCTCATTAACCCAGAAGTGTGTATGCTCCTTTCTGTCAGGGAAGAGGGCTTGGAGAATGTGTGCCCTTTCTAAGGGGATGGGTAAATGATTTGGGGGAGGCCTAGGTGGGCTTACATAAGCTCGCATTCCCTGGGATGAAGTTGTAGACTCACACAATGGTGAATGGCTGTAAATGATTCCTAGTAATATTGGATGGTACCAAAGTCAGACACAATGGAATATGACAAAGGGCCGTTCATCCATCCTGATGTTATGGGACTTGGGGATTACAGTGTGAGCTCCCAGTAAGTGACAACCTGTCCTCAATGAGCCAATTAAAAGAGACAGAACCACCAAGTTCTAATTACTCCAGCCTCATAGAAACTTCAGCACAATGGGAATAGGTCTGGCCCATGCTAGGCAGGACCTTGAACTTTTGATCCTCCTACCTCTACCTCTTGAGTGCTTGGATTGTAGGCATGTGCCCCCACACCCCACCACAAAAAGTTTCCCGACCTTTCTTTCAAACCATACCGTGCAATTGCCCTCTGGGCACAGTGTTTGTGGTACTCCCGAGGGTCTCTGGAACATGCTGACAAGTGCCAAGTACCCTCAGTTCTCAGGAACACATACTATTAAGGTCAGGTTGGCATAGGGCAGAGAGTGTTGCACCAGAATTGTCACAGGGAGAGCGGACTTTGTGCAGTGGGTGGCAGCTGCTCTTACCTCAGCCAGGGCGAGAGGGCAAGCTGGTGAGAAAACATGTTTTGCTTTTGGTTTGTTTTTTTTGTTTGTTTGCTTGCTTGCATTTTGTTAAATCTTGAGATGAGGCTCCTTTGGGGAGGGGAACCATCTGAAGCCTCCTGGGGAAGACATCACCCGCAGCCAGGAATCACTTTCCCTTTACCACAGCTCTTGTCACTTTCCTCCTGAGCTCTGCCACACTTGCCAGACCTTTAGGTGGGAAAACTTTTTCAAGAACCCATGAGGGGAAGTTTTCAAGGTTTTGCTCTAGAGAAATGTACTAAAATCACTGTGACAAAGCACCCTAGAGAGGTCAGAGGAGGAAAACAACTTCGGAGGAGGGTTTCACACCTCTGAGTGTGGAGGGTTTGGCCCTCCTCCAAATCCGTTAAGCTATGGCCCGTAGATCGATCCATCAGTAACATCAGTGCCTTCTTGAGTCAGTCAGCACCCAAAGACTACCCATGCTGTAACACACACACACACACACACACACACACACACACACACACACACACACCTTCAACACATGAACTTCTGTAGGAACACCTCACACCCAAAACACAGACTCAGGGGTTACGAGGAAGGTTTTTGCTCCCATCACTCAGGAAATCATGGGTGCCTGGGAAGTGTAGGTAAAAAGACTATTTTACCTTCCTGCCTTCAGTAACAGATGCTGGAAGTCAGTCAGCATTTGGACATTTGGCAAATGAGTACCAAAGGCAAAGGGGGTTCTCACATGGCAGAGCTGACCCTTGCAGCCCTTGTACTCCTGAAGCCAGCAGCCAAGCAACCAGAGCTGTGCCTGTCAGAGCCAAGCATGACCATTTGGAAGAAGGTTCTGGTATGTAAATGCCCAAAGCATTACCTAGTTATGTGTGAGCCTCTGACAGAGAAATGCAGGGTGATGACAACCTCGGAAAGGGACTTGGCCTGTGCTACGACCTGACCCTTCTTTTCCCATCCGAGACACCCTTGTCACACCATTAAAATCCACCCTTGAAAAGTGTAATTTATGGTACTGGAGAGATAGCTCAGAGGCAAGGAACACTTGTTACTTTAGCAGAGGGCCTGGGTTCAGTTCCCAGCACCCACATGGTGACTAAGAACCATCTGTAATTCCAGTTCCAGAGGATCCAGTGCCCGCTTCTGACTTCTGAGGGCATTGTGTGCATGTGCTGTACATACATACAAGTAGGCAAAACACCCATTCATGTGTAATAAATCTAAATATATATATATGTGTGTGTGTGTGTGTGTGTGTGTGTGTGTGTGTGTGTGTGTGTGTGTGTAAAAAAAAAGAAAGTGCATAATTCAGGGGATGGATTTCTGGGTCTTATGCACATGAGGCTAGTGCTCTACTGCTGAGATATATCCCCAGTCCTTTAATTAATTAATTAATTAATTTGTTTTTCATTGTTTTGTGCTATGGTCTCCTCTATCCTGAAAGGCGCTATTTAGTCCCAGATGGGTCTCAAACTCACAGAGACCCTCTTGCCTCCACCTCCCAGATTCTGGGATGTCCGGTATGCAACACCATGCTTGTCTTTAGTTTCCTTGTGCTAGCTTTTATTTTCTGTAAACATTGGCATTGCCAATTATGGAGATTCTCATCTGTGACACACAGAAGCAATTAAGCTTTCTTAGTCACAGGAATAAGAAGGGACTCTGGAGATAGCTCAGCGGTTAAGAGTGCTTAATGTTCTTGCAAAGGACCTGAATTCAGTTCCCAGAATCCACATGGTGGCTCACAACCACCTATAGCTAGAGTACTGGTGCATCTCATGCCCTCTTCTGGCCTCTGTGGGTACTGCAGGCCCATGGTGGACAAGCACACATAATAGATGTAATTTTAAAATCATATAAATAAATCTTTTAAGAGTATAGGGCTTGGCCTGGAGAGATGGTCAGCCATTAAAGGCTAGGCTCACAACCAAAAATGTGAAGTATAGGGCTGTTGCTGGGTGAAGGTGAATGGAATGATTTCTAATCTTAAATTATGAATATGCAAATTGGTTTCATCTCTTCCCGGAAATGATGAACCATTTATTAAAGTCTCTCTCTCTCTATGAGGGTGTGTGTGTGTGTGTGTGTGTGTGTGTGTGTGTGTGTGTGTGTGTGTGTATTACAGCTCCTTTTGCTAGGAAAGAAACATAATTCCTTAGGCATAATACATACTTTGTGAATGAATTATTGAATTGAGGTATTATCTGACAGAAGGAATAAGGACAAAGCAATTTGAAAGTGTTATAAGTCAGTTATCCAGCAGGGTAAGATTTCAGTCCACCGAGTATGAAGATTAAACATTTTTTGATTAGAGTGTTTGTGAGATCATTCAGTGAGAGTCACAGTGCTGTTTAAAGGGTGTTTAGTGGATGAAGAACAATGTGTGATCATGACTCTCATTATCCATGAAAAGGTTCCCTTTCCCTTTCTTCCATATAGATCCAGCAGGTCATCCATCTCTCGGGCACTCATTCTCCAGCAGACTTGAGACTCCTTGCTGTTTGTCAACAGCTTCTCATTTCCTACAGCTTTGGGGAGATGGAATAGCAGTCGCTCACTTCTGCTCAGAGCACATAGAATTCTGACTCTTGGGCAATAGCTGCAACATCAGCAGGCTTCCTCCTGGAGTGCTGTCCCCAGAGACAGTAGAGTGTGGGAGGGCAATGTTACTGACTGACCTACCATGATGGATCCAATTGAACACTGAAAATGGTACAGCTAACTTATATGATTTGAGCTAGGCATAGAGACACAGGTTTGTTATCCTAGCTACTTGGGAGGCAGAGGCAGGAAGACTGCAGGTTCAAGGTCTGCCTGGGCTACAGAGTGAGTTCAAGGGCAGCTTAGCAACCTGGTGAGGCTCTGGTAATGTAATTCAATGATGAAATCTTGCCTAGTGTGAGTCAAGCCATAGGTCAAATCTCCCATACTAGAAAATAAACAATACCTAAATACCTAGATCAATAAGAGGATACAAATACAACATACTTCGGTAGTATAAACCACTTAAGTCCTCAGATTCATGTTTTGCGTTTTTTTTTTTATTTTAAAAAAATTCTTTTTTTTTAGAATAAAACATTACTGCACACATGCACTCAATACCCACCAAGTATTTGTGCAATTTCCACATTGTTCAGAAGAGGGTGTAGATCCTCTGAAACTGGAGTTATAGATTGTTGCGAGCCACAGATAGGTGTTAGGATTTGAACATGGGTCCTCTGCAAGAGCAGCCAGTGTTCTAACCTCTAAGCCATCTCTCCACCTCTAGAGTTGCTTTGTTTGCACAGTGCTGTTAGCATTCTGCGTATTTACAAAGAGATGTTACCATTCACATGCTAGCACAGCAAGGGAGGAGTCTCACCCTGTGCCCCAGAGTGAGCACAGCACTGAGGACTCAATCTGCTGCTTCTTCCCAAGGCCTTTTGGCTTTCAGAGTGCATTTGGATACCAGATGACCCATGCTAGTCCAGTCTTGCTTACGATAACAAAATAGCCGAGGCTGAGTAACCTTATAAAGAATAAAGGTTTTATTGAACTCCTACTTCTGGAGATTCAAGGTGGGGGCCCATACTGGGGGGCAGTCTTTAAATTGCTTTAAATCAATTTATTTATTACATATTTACTGTAGAGCAGGAAGTATTGGGGTGGGGCAGCCTCACATGGCATATGCCATGGCATACATACGGAGGTAAGAGGACAGCTTGGGACAGTTGGTTGTCAACTTCCATCACGTGAATCACAATAGGATCAAATTCAGGTTCTTAGGCTTGGCAGCAAGTGTCTTTATACTATGGAGCCATTGTGCCTGCCCCTTGAAATATTTCTTCAAGAAATGGGGGTGGGGACGCATTGTCAAGACAGGGTTTCCCTGTGTAGCTTTGGAGCCTGTCCTGGAACTTACTCTTGTAGACCAGGCTGGTCTCAAACTCACAGAGATCCACCTGCCTCTGCCTCCCAAGTGCTAGGATTAAAGGCATGCACCACCACCACCCAGCTGCATTGGTAGCTCTTGCAGAGGTCCTACTTGGCTCCCAATACCCAGATGGCAGTTCTAAATCATCTAGAATTCCAGTTCTGGTGGGTCTGACACCTTCTGACCTCTACAGGCACCAGACATTATATGTGGTGCACAGACACACATGCAGGCAAGATACACATACGCATAAAATGAAATAAAGAAATGTAAAAGAAATGAGTGGCAGCAACTAGATATGCATCCTGGGCACCATCTAGAGTGACAGAACAGTGAACAAAGGAAACTGGAATTAGGTGCAGACAGAGCTTTGAGGTAGTCCAATGCCACTGAGAGTGGCAAGAGGCTAGATGTGTCTCAAAGTTGTGATTACATCAGCCTTGATCCCAGCCACAGTCTGAGGTCTCGAAGGCTGGAGAATGGATGTTTACCATCACCACCTCAGCTTTCATCTGTGTTTCCGGACAGACCGACTCTAAAGCTTCAACCAAAACGGCAGCTCCAACTTTTTCCCCTCTCTCTGTTTTTTAATTAAGGGACCACCTGGAAGCTGTGGGCCACGTGTGCCTTCTGAGAGACGCCTTTGACTTTGAAAGCCCGTCTGACGTTGCCAAGCTCATCACAACTGAGAACTTAGAAGCGGCCCTAGCCCTTCACCTCTACCGAGGAGGCAGACTTCTGCAAGGTATCCGTCTCAAAGCTTTCAAAGTCACTCAGGGGGAATGCTGAAAATATCAGATGCCAAGAACAGTGCCCCATGACCCAAAGGCATACTGAAGGATGATAGAAGGTCTCCATTTTTTTCTATTAAGCAATTTTCTAAATTTTGTAACCTTGCCGCTTCAGAACAGATAGATATCGATGGTATCTTTACTGTAAACTTATTTGAGTGTCCTCCTGAGGCCAGCTGTAGTGGTACATGCTGTATTCACAGCACAGAGTCTGTGGTTGCCCTGGCTCAGAGCATCTGTGTCTGTGGTAGCTCACTCTCTCAGTTGTGGCCAGAAGGCTTCTTTCTTCCCTACCTGGACTTCTCCATGGGTGGTATGCTTCAGTTTATTTCCCTGTTGCTATGATAAGGTAGGAAGGGGTTTTGGTTTTTTTGTTTGTTTGTTTGTTTGCTTACAGTCCATCATTGAGGGGAAGTCGGGAAGTCAAACCAGGAACCTGAAGCAGCCAGTCATGTTACATCCAAAGTCAAGAGAAATGAATGGAAGCACATTTCCTTCAAATGCCCTCTTTCTATATTTGTATGCAATTCAGGATTCCCTGCCTAGGGAATGGTAATACCTACAGAGGGCTGGGTCTTCCCACATCAATTAAACCAAGACAATCTCAACACAGACAAGCCCATAAGCCAAGTTGCCCTAGACAAACCCTCACTGAGACTCTCTGCCCAGTAATTATAGGTTGTGTCAACTTGACAATTACAATGAACCATCACAGGTGGTTTGAGTAGCTTTAGACATAGTGGCCAGCTCCTCCTGTAAAGAACATTTTAGGGAGACCAATTTAGAAGCCACTTTCCCTTCTATGACTCAGCCTCTGAAGTCACCCAACATGCCAGGCATAGGGGGAGGTGCCTATAGTTCCCAGCACTCAGGAAGTAGAGGCAGGAGGATTCCAATTTTGAGGCCAAAGTAGGCAAGTACAAATTTAAGTTTTAGGACAACCTCATGACACCTGTGCTCAAAAATGAAAATAAAAGTCTTCCAGTGAATTCCATAGTATCATGTCAATATCTAGGGAGCAGCTACTAAGCTGAACATCAGCATGAGGAGATGACTGTAAGACCCGAGAGAGCGTGGTCCCTCACGCTCCCACTCAGGAAAGGCGCCTCCTCCCCCCAAGAGAAGAGGTCTTGATGCAAATGCATAAGGTCCTTTATATTCCAGTATACTGGGGCTGTCAGCCATATGCCATGCAGGGTAGAGGGCTGAGCGACCTCCGGTACAGAATTGAGACAGTTTTTATAGGGTTACAACAAAGCCCAAGCATCGTGAACCAATCACCTCGTAGCATCCAGTGCGGACCAATTAATTTAAAGTATCCAAGCCCGCTCTTAGCCCAGGAAGTCTGCTTTCGCACAGGGTGTGGCGACAAGGCTTATTTCCTGTGTTCATTCACTCACAGGCTGTCGTAAACATTAAAGTAGGTGACTGTCATCTTGGGATTTAAGACTCCCAGCTTCCTGGGTTCATTGGAGAATTAGGCTAAATTTTTCCATCCTAACAATGACCACCCTGGAGTTTGGCCATGGCTTACACTTGTACACATATTTACGCACGGCTCCAGCTACACATAGCGTAACTGAGGGCATGTACATACATATTCTGCACCTTATAAAATGGAGGATTCTCCCCCACAACAGCATATGTACACATCACTCATTCTTCACTCCTTACTCTTCTCTCTCTCTCTCTCTCTCTCTCTCTCTCTCTCTCTCTCTCTCTCTGTGTGTGTGTGTGTGTGTGTGTGTGTGTGGTGTACATATATGTATGTATGTGAACATTTGGGTTTCTGTAGGCCTGAAGTTGGTGTCTTTTTCCCAATTGCTTCTCTATATTATTTTATTATTTCTTTACATTAATTTATATTTATCTTTTGTGATGGTGGGGGTAGCACAGCACACATGCCATAGTGCATGCTAAGGCCAGATAGCAACTTGTAGGAGCTGACTGTTTCTCCCCACCATGTAGGGGAGTTGTCTACCAGCCCCTAGGTTAGCCTGGAGGCCAAAGGGCTGTGCAATATTTTGTTTTAATCAACACTGACAAAATTGCCATCCAAGTTCAGATGAGGCAAGGACCTGCTCCGCTTCACTCTGGTCCAGTTGTTGGTTTTTTATTTTTTGGTTTTGGTTTGTTTTTTGAGACTGGGTTTTTCTGTGTAACAGCTCTGGCTATCCTGGAACTTGGTCTGTAGACCAGGCTGGCCTTGAACTCACAGAGATCCACCTGCCTCTGCCCCGCCAAGTTCTGGGATTAAAGACATGCATCACCACTGCCAGGCTTTTTGTTTGTTTGTTTGTTTGTTTTGTTTTGTTTTTAATTTATACACTTAATCCCACCACTCTTTACCTCTGCTTCAAATAAACATAAAGATGTCACAGTTTTGTTTGCTTCTGAGTTGGAAGGAATTAGGCCTCACTGACAAAAGCCTGCTGTAGACAGAGGGGCAAAACAAACAAACAAACAAACAAAAACAATGCTCAATTTAACCAATGCTGAAGCAACACTGAGCTTGAGGAACTCCAAGCAACTTTTTATCTGTTAACTTCTGACTGTTCTCTGCACAGAAGTCAAGCATCACTTAGATCTCCGGAATATTGTCATTTTATTGCTTATTTTGAGACAAGGTCTCATGAAGTCCAGGCTGCTCTCACAGTTTGGATATAGCTAAGGTTGAAAATTCTGATCCTTTTGCCCCAATGTCTCTAGTGCTGGGATTATAGGTGCACATCCCCTCCACATGCATCCATTTCGATGCTGGGGATCGAACCCAGGGTTTTGTGGGCATGCCAGGCAATTACTCTACCAATGGAACTGCACCCCCAGCTGAATTTGTGTATTAACTATCTACATATGACCATGTGACTTGTATAAGTGGAATTTTGCTTTTTTGTTTTTAAAATTTAAAAATTGTTTTTAGTTGGACATGTTGGTACATGCTTTTAATCTCAGCACTTGAGATGTGGAGACTGGAAGAATTCAAGAGTTTTTGAAGGCAGCCTGGTCTATGCAGCAAGTTCCAGCACATCCAGGGCTACATAGAGAGACCCTGTCTCAACAAAAACAAAAATTACATTATTTTATGTGTATGAATGTTTGCCTGCATGTATGTCTGTGTACCACCTGTGTGTCTGGGATCCCGAGAGGCCTGAAGATGATGTCAGATCTCCACTTAAAATTGGAGATATGGATGGTTGTGAGCCTCCAGGGTGCTGGTAATCAAACCTGGATCCTTTGCAAGAGCATTCGGTGTTGTTAACAATGGAGTCATCTCTTCAGCCCCACCCCCTTACTCTTTAAATTAATCATTTTACATTACAGTTTTGTTTTTTGTTTTGCTTCTTTGGATTCCTTCTTCTCCTTCTCCTTCTCCTTCTCCTTCTTCTTCTTTTTTAGGTTTTTCGAGACAAGGTTTCTCTGAGTAGCTTTGGAGCCTGTCCTGGAACCTGCTTTATAGACCAGGCTGGCCTTGAACTCACAGAGATCTGCCTACCTCTGCCTCTTGAATACTTCGATTAAAGGCATGTGCCACTACCACCTGATTTAAATTACATTTTTTTTTTTAGTTTGTGTATGTGTGCACTCCCATGCATGCTTGTATGCCATGCATGTGTATGGGGATCAGAAGACAAGTTGGGGGAGTTGGGTTGTAGGGATCAAACTTAGACAGGCTCAGTGGCACATGCCTTTACCAGATGAACCATCTTGTCAGCCCTTTTTAAGAGCAAATGTTAGCCAACGGAATGATCAGGCAAGTAAAATTACTCAGTAGAATACATAGATGACAGGGGCAAAGACACTGGCTGCATCAGTGTAGACATGACCAGGCTACGGTACAGATATATCAATAACTGGCTCAAGGCTGGAGAGATGCCTCCGTGGTTAGGAGCCCTGGCTGCTCTTCCAGAGGACCTGAGTTCAGTTCCCAGCACCCACATGGCAGCCCACAACCATCTACATTTATACCTGTAGTCTCATGGGCTTTCAGGCCTTCTTCTGATAGAGACACACACATAAGAGACACAGCATCTACATCCATATACATGAACTACATAAAGAAATAAACCTTGAAGGAAATGACTGATTCAATGCCCACTTTTCTTTAAGCTTCATACCACATGGACTCTGAACTAACTGAAGGAATTTGTCCCTCCCTCTTGGAGATGAGTATAGAAGATTTTTGGGTTTGTTTTTTATTTTTTTTTCTTTTCTGTGTACAAGTCAATCTATTTTTCAAGTGTTTAATGATAATTTTATAGTTGTCCTTATCTAAGACAGAATATAGCCCTGGGGCACTGTGCAGGGTGCATTCTGAGAACTCTTTCATATGCTTTAACTAGCATATAAAACAGACAAATAGTTTGATGTAGGCTCCAGAGCTTTAATGAAGTTTTAAGAATATGCCATAGGCTGGGACCTAATAAGGAAGCAGTTAGGGTCAGGTGGCCAAGAACAAGACTAACCAGTCTGTGATGACATCCTATGATTGGGTATGGCTGCAACTCAAATGTATTTAAGTTTTAAATTATACAGCTCTATTTCACAGGGTGTGTGTGTGTCACAGCAGGTATGTGGGAGGTCAGAGGACAGCTGTGTGGTGTCTGTTCTCTCCTACCATGTTAATCCCAAGGATGGAACCCAGGTCATCAGGCTTGGTGACAAGTGCCTTTACCCAAAGAGCCATCTCCCTGGGTCACAGTTGTCTGTCAGTTTTGTTGTTTTGGGTTTTGGAGACAGGGTTTCGTGTAGCCCAGTCTGGCCTTGAACTCACAATTATGTAAGGTTGACCTTAACCTGCTGGTTATCTTCATCCTCTTCCCCAATGCTGGGGTTACAGCTGGGCACCAACATACTCAGGCTTTTGAAGACAGTGTCTTACATTTTATAGCCCAGGCTAGCCTAGAACTCACTATGTAGCTCAGTCTGGGTTTGATCTCCTGACAATTCTCCTAAGCTTCAGTTTTAAGCTCATACCAGAAATAAAGTTAAAAAAAAAATCCTCCATATTTGCCAGGCCTTGCACAACAATGTTATGAGTGGTGACACCTTTTAAAAATAATGTTTATTGCTTTTCTGATTAAAATGTTTCACATGCGTAGATGTTTGGACTGCATGCATGCACAGATGTATGTACCACATGTATTCCAGGTGCCCACAGAATCTACAAGAAGGTAGTAGATCTCTGGAACTGGAGTCACAGACAGCTGTGAGCTGACATGTGGGTGCTGGGAATCGAACCTGGGTTCTCTGCAAGAGCAGCCAGTGCTGTTCATTGCTGAACCATCTCCAGCCCCATTATTTTTATGTGTGGGTGTTTTGTCTGCACTATTTGCATGCTGTGCTTTCTGAATGCCAGAAGAGGGTATCCGTGCACCTGAAACCAAAGCTGCAGACTGTTGAATTGCAAATAGGCGCTAGGAATCCTGGGTCCTCTGGAAGAATGGCTGATGGCTCTCAACTACTGACCCCTCTCTAACCTTGAATGATGACATTTTATTTCCATGGTTTTGTCTCAGACACAGTGTGTAATGAACTGCTTTTGTTTTTGAGACAGGCTCACCTGGTAGTCTTGGCTGGCCTGGAAATCACTGCCTTTGTAGACCAGTCTGATCTGGGACTCAGAGGGTGCTGGGATTAAAGACATGTGCCACCATGGCCCATATGTGATGAACTGAATTCAAGGATACTTTTAGATTGGAAATGATGGGGCAATCCAGAAGCAGAGGCAGATGGATCTCTGAGTTCTAGGCCAACCAGGGCTAAATGGCAAGTTCAGTTCAGAATGTTGTGCTTGCACACAGGGCCAGGGATGCTACTCAGATCCTGTTCAGAGTCCTGCAGTTTTAATGGCTGGCTCTAGGAGCTGGTTATCATGAGGGATGAGCCATGCCTGGTGACCTCTAGGTACCAGTGTCTACATATCTTTGCCTATTCCTCAAGGCTTCCTGAGCTGCTGTGGCTGGAGGATGATAAACAGGGCCCTCTCCTACCAACAGTTTCATTTAAGCTCTTTGAATACTTCCCAGGATGGGCGAGCTTGGCTTTGATAGATGGTGGTGAATGATATTTTTCTGTGGTTAACATGGAAAACAAATTAATCTAAAAACTAGTCCTGAAAACCACAGGTGAGACCTGGCATGATTAATCTTGATGTCGGTTTCTCTTTATACATGTATTTATTTGTGTCTAGGTGGTGTTGGTGGTGTTGGTGGGTATGGTCACAGTGTTGTTGGGCGTGGTCGTGGTTGATGCTCGGGAGAAATCTTTGTGGAAGTTAGAGGATAACTTTAAAGGAGTTGATTCTCTCCTTTATCTTGTTGGTCCCAGAGATGTCAAGGGTGGAGGCATTTGCCTTTGTCTGGAGAAACATCCCTATGGTCCCTCAGTGCAGGTTTCTAACAGTGCTATATGTGATCACTCTTGAGAGTTGGAACAGAGTGAAACTGACACCAAAACATACCACACTTAAGAGGCTGGGACTAAGGGGGCAGAGTGTTTGTCCAGAATGCCAAAGCCTTGGTTTCAATCTCTAAAAATCTCAGCCCTCTGGCCCACCCTGGTGGAAGCCTGAGGGTCAAGAGTTCAAAGCCATCTTCAGGGAAATATGTTCAAGGCCAGTCTGCCTCAAAAACAACATGGGGCCAGTGAAATGATTCACTAGATAAAGGCAATTTCGAGACAAGCCTGGGCACTGAAGTTGACTTCATAGAACATACAAAAAGGTAGAGAGAGCTAACTCTACGAAGATACCCTCCGACCTCTACACTAGCACCGTGTATGCCCCCACACATATCACACTACACACACACACACACACACACACACACACACACACACACACACACACACACACACACCTGGGAGTGGTGCTGCCCACCTGCAATTCCTGCCCTGGGAATGCTGAGGCAGGAAAATTGAGAGTTCCAGGCCAGCCTGGGCTATAGAGCTCTCTTTCAAGACAGACAGACAGACAGACAGTCAGACAGACAAGCCATACAGCCCTGTGTTATGGGAACTTCATGGCTGCGGGCCAGTTGTTAAGGGGCACCTCCTGATGTCCAGTCTGTTCCACTTGTCATCATGTTGCAGGTCATGGCATTCCTTTTGGGGTCATCTTTGGTGGAACTGATTTAAATGAAGATGCCAAGCATAAAAAAAAGAATGAAGTCATGGGAAGAGTCCTGGAGGAAGCCAGGTAAGGCCATGGGTGCTTCGCTTTCTATCCTACCAAGGAAAACAAATTCTCACCATCAAAAATAAGACCCTTGTGAGGTATGGTGGCTCCAGAACTTGGGAGGCAGAGGCAGGTGGACATCTGAGAGTGAAGGCCAGCCCGGTCTACACTGCAAGTTCCCAGACAGTCAGGGCCACATAGAGAGATCTATCTCAAAACAAGTCCACAAAACAAAACCATCCTTCCACATAGTTTTATTTTGCTACAAATTCTCATTGTAACCAATAAGTCATTACACCTGGCCTAATGTTAATACCACAAGAGCATTCTAGAAGGTTCTGTGTGGTAGGAAGACAGTGTGTGCTGATAGGGTCTTTTGTAGCCCAGGCTAGCTTTGACCACTGTGGGTAGTTGAGGATGACCTTGAACTCTGCTCCTGCCTTCACCTTCTAAGCTCTGGGAATACAGGAATGCACCACATGCAGGCCTGCTTTAAAAGAGGGAGGCAGGCCTGTGCTAGGTTTCCCAGCCCAAGGGTCATCCTTGTAACTATTCTTCAGTATGTCTCTTCACTATTCACTATGGCTCCTGTCTGTGTCACCTTATGAGCTCTGTAAACCATTTAGGAGAACAGTCACCATGGAGATTCAGTACTCTGGCTTAGTCCCCTGTTTACACATTACGAACAGCCATCCAGGTTTAGAGATCCTAGAAGAGCATGGCAATGTTGCCTGTAGGTGGTGCTCCTCCAAGATGACACATTCATTAGTGCTGAGGGGATAGTGTGGGAACCCCTGCCCCAGACACTAGCTGTGGCTGGCACCTTCTGACCTGCCTAAGCAATGTGTGAACATGGTATACATACATATACACACAGGAAAAACACTCATACACAGAAAATAAAAATAAATCTTAAAAAAAAATCAAAACCATGCAGAGAAGCCCATCTCCAAAAAACCAAAAACCCCAAAACACAAACAAAAAGTTCCCAAAAAACAATACCCCCAAACAAACAGACAACCCCAGGATCTGAGTTCCCTTTTCTGTCTTATGGTTTTATTGCTGTGAAAAGACACCATGACCATGGCGACTCTCATAAAGAAAACATTTAACTGGGGTGGCTCACTTACAGTTCAGAGGTTTCATGGCGGGGAACATGGTGGCATGCAGGCGGCCATGGTGCCGGAGCTGAGAGTACGCCACCTTTACCAGCAGGCAGCAGGAAGTTGACTGACTGTCACACTGAGTCTTGAGAAAAAGATCTCAAAGCCGGCCCCCACAGTGACACACTTCCTCCAACAAGGCCACACCCCCTAATAGTGCTACTCCCTTTGGGGGGCTGTTTTCTTCCAAACCACCATATCTTTCCTGATCAGGTGGTTCCTGATATAACTGGAGTGTAACTCCAGCTCCAGGGGATAAATGCCCTCTGCTGGCCTCCTTAGGCACTGCACTCACACAGTGCAAACACACACACACACACACACACACACACACACACACACACACACCTTTAAAAAAGGTGACCCATTAGTGAATATTCCTTACTACTTCTTGCACATTCTAAAAACATATTATCTTGCTATTTTCATGGTTCATGCTGCACAGTCCTATGGAAGAAAAGTAATTCTATTTACTAGAAACATTATTGAATAAATCCATTTCACTGTATTACCTTTAGGGTTATTTATTGCATTGTTATTAAAACAAATATTGATTTTTTTATTTGGAGGGTATTGATTGAGGCCAGTGGGCAAGAGAGACACATGAATCATGGATTTCTTGTCTGACTCCACACAGCTCATGTTCTATAAACGAGGTATTGGGCTTGTCTGGCTTTATAATGACCATTTCATTTTTAATCAAACCCTTTAAATTGATATATTTTTTTTCCATAGTGGTTGTGTGAATTTTTTCATTATTTTAAACTTCCATCCCTTGTAGTATAGTATTTGATTTTAATTTTTGGATTAGATTGTCAGCTTCTAAGAATTATGACATAGTAAGTGCTTGGTAATTATAAATATAAAAATGAAGTGTATCTGAAAATTGGGATCATTTTGTTTCTGGGTCCATTTTTGAAAAACAATATTTATCACTTGTTATTGTATATTCTAAAATGCTTTTTCTTTATTTTTATTTGTTGTATTTGGGTGTTTTCTGCATGTGTGTATGTGCACCACATATGTGCAGTGTTCTTCAAGGCCAGAAGATGTTGTCAGATCATCTGGAACTGGATTACAGATGGTTGTAAACCACTGTGTTGGTACTGGGAATTGAACTCAGGACCTCTGGAATAGCAGCCAGTCAGTGCTCTTAACTACTGAGTCATCTCTCCAGCCAGCACCAGTCTTTAATCATTATCATAGCTTTTTAGATATAGGAGGGTAGGAACCTTTTTGGCTTATTTAACCTCTTCTCTGCCATTGTGTTGTGTTGCATTCTTGGGTGTGCTTGAGCCTGCTCCCAGCCTTGGGTTTACTTTTGGTCTTCCATCCTTATCCTCTTTGCCTGTACAGTTATTATAATCATTGCACTTTGGATATGTGTCAGTGTGTAATGCAAGCTCAGCTCTGCATTCTTTATCTTGAATGGTTGCTACTCAGTGACATGCATATTTGATTTTTTGCCTTAGTCAGGGTTACTGTGATGAAACAGCATTACCAGAAGCAAGTTGGGAAGAAAGGGCTTATTTAGCTTATACTTCCACATCACAGTTCATCATCAAAGGAGGTCAGGGTAGGACCTCAAGCAGGGCAGAATCCTGGAGGCAGGAACTGATGTAGTGGCCATGGAGGGGTGCTGCTCACTGACTTGGTCCCCATGATTTGCTCAGCCTGCTTTCTTAAAGCACCTGCTCAGGGATAGCACCACCCATAATGTTCTAGGCCTTCCCACATCAATCACTAATTAAGAAAATGCCCCCCAGCCTGATCTTATGGAGGTATTTTCCCAACTAAGGGTCACTCCTCTCTGATGACTCTAGCTTGTGTCAAGTTGACATTAAACTAGACAGGACAGTTTCTGTAAGTTACTTTCTTCATGGCTTTGACAAAATACTTGACAAAAGCACCTTAAGGAAGGACCTAGGTGTGGCGATGGGCACCTTTTATCCCAGCACCCTGGAGGCAGAGGCAGGAGGATCTCTTAAGTTCATGTCAGTCCAGGCCTACATTGAGAAATCCCATCTTACAAAACAAAAACAAACTGTGTGGCTCACAGTTTGAAAGTACCATCCCGTCCATCATAGCAAGGGAGGCATGGCGGCAGCCATGTGAGGTAGCTGGTCATGCCGGGTCTCCACGTCAGGAAGCAGAGAACAATGGATGCTGACGCCCAGCCCACAGTCCCTTTCATTAAGCCCATGGTCCTAGCCCTTGGCATGGTGCTCCCAACAGCTAGGGTGGGTTTTCCCAATTCGGCTCCTATTCTAGACACTCCCTCATAGATATGCTCTTAGATGATTCTACATCCTGTCAAGATGGTGATTGACAGAGTGACTGTGGCGCTTAGATCCCAACACTGAAATCTTTGTGTGACTGTTATAGAATCACAAAAGTGCCTAATCCTTAAAGCTACCGTCAGATGCCATGATAATTCAGGTGTGGGTTTTTCTCATCTGGTTTTGTGGAAAAAGGGCCATCTTTATACAATTCCTGTGCAAGAAATGTTCTATGCCAGTCTGTTAAAATGTATCTGTTAATGCTCTTTTCCTGGCAAAGGCAATCTCTTTAAATACAGTGTGTGTGTGTGTGTGTGTGTGTGTGTGTGTGTGTGTGTGTGTGTGTGTGTATGAGCATGCTACAGCTCTCATGTTGGGGAGTTGGTTCCTTCCTTCTACCATGTGAATCCCAGAGGATCAAACTGCAGTGATGAGGCTTGGCAGCAAGCCTCTTCCATATGAGTGATCTTTGGTGGCCCGGAAACAGAGTCTTAAATAGAGGTCCCCCATTTTTCTTAGCACTGGAGCCCCTTAGGGCTTGCTGACTTTTTCTTCTATTGTGTTTTCAAACTTATTTGTATACATAAGCCTGGATGTATGTATGTGCACCACATGGTTTTAAGGTGTAGGTATTCCCAGCATCATGTAGGCATCCTTGGCAGATGTATGTGGTTTTAAGGTGTAGGTATTCCCAGCATCATGTAGGCATCCTTGGCAGATGTAGGCACTGTAGCACCCGTAGCACTCCCTGGTCACATGACACCTGTGTCATGTGCCCCTTGCCCTGGAGTACTCATCACATATTAACTGTGCCACCTACTGAATTTTGCTTTCTGGCTTTTGATTATTTTTTAAAATGTAAATGTATGTTAGTGTGCATGCTGCTTGCATGTAGGTGTCAAAGAGGGTGTCAGGTCCCCTGGAGCTAGTCACATGCTGGGAACTGAACCCATGTCCCCTGGAAGAGCAGTAAGCGTCCTTAACCACTGAGCCATCGCCCCAGCTCTGGCCTTCGATTTTTAATCTCTGCTTTTTTTCTCCAGCATCAGAGAAGTCAGATTTTGAGCATCGTTGAGTTTACTTCTCTCCCACAATGTTTTCTGGTGTGGGTGGAGATGGGGCCTAATGGGCAGTGACCAGGAGTAATGACAGTGGATGGAACTGTGCCCTGTCCGTCTCTCATGGGCTGTTGGCAAGTGCTGCCTCGGAGTTGTGTTAATTGAATTCCAGTCTAATTGGCTGTTATCTCTATCCATTGATTAGGTTCGCCGTGGCTTTCACAGAGGCAATGAAGGACACAGCACAGGTGCAGTGGGTATGTGTTCTTTCGATGTCTTTTTAGTAGGGCTTGGGGACAGGGAGGAAGTCTATTGGACCATGGCTATATGGCACAGTTGTGGGCTGCCTTTCTCTAGTGTGGATACCCTTAAAAAGTTTAGTGATGTTTAGCACTTTTCTTTAATTACTTCTTTGAGAATTTCATACACTGTATGAACAATTTTTGAAAATTAAAAGTTGTGTATGATTTTTTTTCTCTGCACATCTACCTGTGTACTATATGCTTGTCTGGTGTCTGAGCCTCCTGGAGCTGGAATTACAGACAGTTATAAGACATCATGGGGGTGCTGGGAATTGAACCCAGGACCTCTGCAAGAGGAACTGTCTGTGTTCTTAGCCAGTGAGCCATCTCTCCAGCCCCATGCAACATTATTGAATATGTTCATCCCCCCCACCCTGCAATTCCTCTTCCTCTTCCCAGATCTACCTTCCTTCCCTACCCACACGACTTTGTGTCCTTTTTTTGTTTTTTTAAACCAACTGAGTCCAATTGGCTGTACACATACTCCCAGGAGCCACAAGCAAAAATAACACTGACTCTTCACCTCCCAGATGCCACCAATTGCCAATAACTAACTCCTCAGCTGAGGGTGAGACTTTGTGCCTTCCTCCCCCCCCCGTTCTGAGATTATTTTTAATTTATTTTTATTTTATGTGCATTGAGTTTTGCCTTCATGCATATCTGTGTAAGGCTATCAGATCCCTACAACTGGAGTTACAGACAGTTGTGAGCTGCCGTATGGGTGCTGGGAATTGTAGTAGGTGCTCTTAACCACTGAGCCATCTCTCCAGTCCCCATGCTGAATTTTTTTTTCTGGCTTTAGCTTGCACGTGTCTTACACACACTGTCTCAACTGCTGTGAGTTAATATATGCACCTACCCTGTTGAGTAAAACACCATTGTTTTCTTGTATCCCACTGCCTCTGGCTCTTACAGTCTTCCTACCTCCCCTTCTGCAATGATGCCTGAGCCTGGGAAAGAGGGAATGTGATGTAACTGCCATTTAGGGCTAAGTACTCCAATCACTCATTCTCCACACAGTGGCCAGTTGTGAGTCTCTGTGTCAATCACGATTTACAGCAAAAAGATGCTTCTCATGAGAATTGAGAGATGCACTAATATATGGGTATATAACAGTGTCCAACTATATATAGGCTGGTCTGGAACTCACAGAGATTCTCCTGCCTCTGCCTCCCAAGTGCTGGGAATGAAAGCATGTACAACCACACCTGCCTCAGATATGTATATGTTACTGAATATATGTGTGTGTGTGTATGCATGTATATGCTACCATATGTATAAACACTATCGTGTGTGTATGCTACCATATATATACATATATATTATATATACATATACATACATACATACATACATACATACATACATACATTATCCTGGGTCAGCCAGATCTGTGCTTGCACAGTCCTCTTCCAAGAATAGTAGGCATTTGAACAAACAAACAAACATCAAGGGGCTAAACAGCTCAATGGTTAAGAGCACTTACTCCAGTTGCAGAAAAACCCAGGTTTGGTTCCCAGCACCCACATGGCAGCTCACAAACAACTTTAACTCCAGTTCCAGGGGTCAAATGCTCTCTTTTGACATCTGTAGGTCTCGAGCATGAATGTGGTACAATTACATAGAGGCAAAATACTCATGCACATAAAATGAAATAAATAAGCATAAACCAAATCTTTTTAAATTAAAAAGTGAGGACTGCAAAGATGGCTCAGCAATTAAGAGCTTATATTGCTCTCACAGAGGACCTTTGTTCAGATCCCAGCCGCAACAACAAGTAGCTCACAGTTGCCTAGGAGATCTGATGCCCCCTTCTGGTCTCCATGGGCATCTGCACTCATGTACACGTACACACTTTCATATGTACATATAATTCAAAATAAATCTTGAAATAATAATAACAATCAAGGCAAGAAAACTGAGGTGGCTTATATGGCTTTGTCCCAGATATAGGAGGTACTGGCATAAACCTAATAAAAGATGAGAGTAACTTATTTTCATAGCTTAGAGGCTGGGGATAGTTATTAAATTTGAAAGTGAAGTTGTTTTTAATACACATTTTTGTACAGGATTGGTGGGTGGATTTTCCAATAAAGTTCAGCCCAATACCTTTATCTGATTTGATTTTTTTCAGATACAAACATGTATAAATAATATAAAGGTTTCTTACTCAGCTGTATTTATGGAATTCTTTCTGACTCTGGAGGAGAGACTTTGATTCATGCACCGTGAATGGTGATAATGTGTTTTGAGCAGTGCAGTCTTAATCTTCCCGGAGAAAAAGCCAGCTTTGGTTTTTAATTTTGTGTTCTCCGTTTTGGAAGCAGGCTCGACTCAGGCTGTAACCTTGTTAATCTTGCCTAATTATTACCAAAGTGTGATTCAGTATCAGTAATCCTAGATTAAGAAGATTACAGGGCCTGCTTCTGGTGCTCTTGTGGCTTCTTTCCTCATTCTCTTCTTCTTCCTCCTCCTCCTCCTCCTTTTCCTTTTCTGTTCTGAAGTAGAGTCTCACCATGTAGCCCTATCTAGCCTGGAACTTATGTAGAACAGGCTGACTTTGAACTCAAAGAGATGGACCTGCCTCTGCCTCCTGATTTCTGGGATTAAAGGTTTTGAAGCCACTAACATAGCACCATGTCTGGCTTCAAAAGAGAGAATATGGAGGCTACAGAGATGGCTCAGTGGTTAAGAGCACCAGCTACTCTTACAGAAGATCTGAGTTCAATTCCCATGTTGTAATTTACAACCATCTCCCTGCAGTCCCAGGAGACCCAATGCCCTCTTCTGGCCTTTTTGGGAACTGCATGCACATGGTTTCTCTCTCCCTTTCTCCCTCTTCCCCTCCTCCTCCCCCTTTCCTGCTCCCTCTCTGCCCTTACACACTTTTAAAAAGGAGTTAATATGTGTGTCCACAGAGATAATGTATTTAAGTGTGGTTTTAAGCAAAGAATCCAGTTCAAAACTTAAACCTGCATTTTCTCCACCTTTATTTCTAGAAAGGTAATTAAGTTGGGTGTAGTGACATGCTAATCCCAGCACAACCTTGCTACAGTTCTCAAGAGAAATACACTTTCTAATACAAGTGTAAAAAGTCAAGATGACCCTTTTAGGTCCCCTTTTTACCCGAAATTAATTAATCTTGCAACTGCACTCTGTGATGGGAAGGAACGGCGGTACCTTGAGACTTGTGAATGTGTCTGTTCACTCATCTCTCAGGGCTATTTCTCTGGGATCTAATGAAAACCTAAAAGGTTAGGAACGAGGCTGCTTTATGTGGTATTTTAAGAGGAAGCAAGTGAGAGTTAAGATCCCATTTTAATACCCGTGAGAACTTATTACTTAATTTGACTACTTATTTGGCAGAGAAGCCAGAGTCCTTTTCGGTCCATGCTCTGAAATAAGCATGGTTCTATAAGAGACCCATTTTATAGACTAAAACTGAAAGGGGGCATAGAGAGGATGACAAGGTTGGGGGTGGGGTCGGCTATAGAATCCACCAAGGAGGGGCTGTCACAGCACTTCATGAGGGGTGGAGGTATGGCTCAGTGGTCCAGCACTTGTCCCTGACTACGAGGACAAAGGGAAAAGACAAAGGAAAATAAAGCACAGACCAAGGCTCCGAGATGATCTCCCATTCTTTGGTTGATATAATAGAAGGCTGATTTTCTGACATTAAACTTTCTGTAGGTGGAAACTACATTAAAAATTCTTATAATAGATGCAGAATCTAAGGTTCAGTTTTCAGTTTGAAATTACAAAAAATGACTCAATTGTGGCTTTTGTTTGTTTGTTTTTGTTTTTCCACACAAGGTTTCTCTTTGCAGCTGTGGAGTCTGCCCTGGAACTCGCTTTGTAGATCAGGCTGTCCTCGAACTCACAGAGCTCCACCTGCCCCTGCCTCCTAAATGCTGGGATTAGATTAACGGTGTGTGCCACCACCGGGCTCCGAGTGTAGCTTTCTTCAAACAATGTATCTAATAGTTCCGAATTGCTTAGAAGAAATCACCACCCTTTACACAAAACATTCACACATTGTATCAATGCTGGTCACATACAGATAGGCACTTCTCAGGGAAGTTAGTCACCCTTCTCCTACTCTTTTTCATATAAAATCTCTTTCTAAGCAGAAATTACTTTGTATAAAACACTGTAAAGCAAGGCAGGGTTTTACCATGAAAACATACATGGGTGAGACTCGGAAGGCATTTATAACTTGGCTTGGATGTCGTTCAGTAAGTAGCATGCGCACAACCCAGAGTTCCATCCCCAGTCCCACAACTCCAAGTTTGATCCCCTGTTCCACAGAACCTTGGTGACGTGCCTCTGCAATACAAGTTCTCAATAGAGGAGAATCAGAGATCCAAAGTCACCCTCAGCTACCTAGCTTGTTTGAGGTCAGCCTCAGCAACAGGAGGTCCCATCTTAAACAAACAAAAAGCTTGGGATGAGAATATGGTCCTTCACATGAAATCCAATGTAGAGAGGGCCTGAGCCAGAAGATGAGGGACCTAAAATCCTGGCAAAAGCTGGGCTCAGAGCATGGCACAAGGTCTATGGAGATGAGTCAGGCACACAGGACATGGGCAGGGGTCAGTTCTGAGGGCACTGCCAGGTCTTGAGGTCAACCTGTCCCTCTTACTGGCCATCACTTGTGCCCGTTGAGTCTCTCTTCACCTCCCCCTTACTTCCCCCACCTCCCTCTCCCTCTTCCCCTTTCCTTCTCTCTCCCCATCCTCTCTCCTTTCCTCCCTCCTCCTCTTCCTCCTTGGTCCTGAGGGATGGAGAATACCCTTTTCCAGTTAGGGATAAAGTACCGAGAATGGTACTTCCCCACCCTCCCCAGCTTCAGCAGCAGCTGCACTCCTTGAACTCAGGACTCTCCTGCTGCCAGCCCCCAGGAAGCGGCATTAAGTGGGCTTTTTCTGTCTTTGTTCTTCTCAGAGATGCAAAACCCATTAGGGGTGGAAGTAATTCTGTACCCTTAAGAAGCCAATGTGATCGACTTAGAGATGTTCTCAAAAGGATATTAATTATCCTGATTTCTAAAAAGCACAGAATGGTTGGATCATCAAATTAACTTTCCCTCTGTTTTCTTACCCTTTCAAAAGCCACATGCTACTGGAAAGATCTTTGTTCAGAGTCAAGGTAAGAGGATACAGATGTATAGATATGTAATTTATTAATATATATATATATTACATATACAATTTACTGCATTTATTTTACTCATTTATGTTTGTGTACACAGCATAGCACATACGTGAAAGTTAAAGAACAACTTTCAGGACTGGACTTGGTTCTCCTCTTTTTCCTTATTTTTTTCTTTTCTTTCTCAATTTTTTGAGACAGGGTTCCTCTATGTTGCACTTGCTATTCGGGAACTCTGTAGATCAGGATAGCCTCAAATTCAGAGATCCACATGCCTCTGCCTCTGACTGCACCACCATCACCTGACTCGGTTCTCTCTGTTCACCACGTGGGTCCCAAGGATTGAAGTCAGGCTTGGCAGCAAGCACCTTCATCTACTGAGCTATCTCCCTGACCCCAGTATATTCTAGATTTTGAGAGAATGTTGGCTGATGAGACACTATAGTGTCTGAGATATATTTAGAATAATTAGCAAACAGGTTAACTTTCTGTTGTTTTCTGGCATTAGAATAAAAGATGGATGAGGAAAATTATAAAGTAATAGTGAGAAGTACAGATGAGTACATTTTTCATCAGTGGAGATAGACCCCACTATCCTGGTTTGTTGTTTTTTTTCTTTTCTTTTTGTTATTGTTTTTGTTGTTTGTTTCTCAAGGCAGGGTTTTTCTGTGTAGTCATGACTATCCTAAAACTGGCTCTGTAGACCAGGCTGGCCTCAAACTCACAAAGATCCACCTGCCTCTGTTCCCAAGGGCTGGGATTAAAGGCATGTGCCACCACCATACCTGGTACTTGGTTTGTTTTTAGAGACTCTCTAACCCATGCTGACCTTGAACTCCTGATCATCCTACCTTTAACCTCAGCTGGAATTCCAGGAGCTTGTATAACATCTAAGTGAGACAAAGAGTTGCCTTGATCTGGGTATCATGGGTTCCTCTGCACCAAGCCATCCTCCTCCCTTCCCAGTATGCCCTGACAGTGGCATTGGCTCCCTTAGCCAGCTACACTGACCCTTAAACACCACTATCCTAGAGGGTGGAGGATGGGCAGATGTGTCCAAAACTGATTTGGGACTCATTTTTGAGTTTGGTGGACACAGGTGCAGTGGCCAAGGCAGGGAGCCCTGATGTGTCAGCTTCACTGGCCCCTCTTGGCTTCCTCATGTCACCCAGGCTCCAGGGAGCCTCTGGAACCCCAGTACTTGGCAGGTGAACTCAGAAAGAAGATCAAAACTGAGCGAGTTCAAGGCCAGCCTAAATTACACGAGACCCCGCAGTGTTTTTCAAACAAGCTCTTCATTGGAGTTTTCATTGAGAAAAAGATGTGCCCACAGGACTGTGGGAAGCATTTAGGAGATAGTGTGGGTGGGATTTGGTGTTCTCCTGGTTTATTTCTTGCCCAAAGAAACTGGGCTCCTGCCCCCATCCGGCTAGACTAGTGGTTCTCAACCTTCCTCATGTTGCACCCCTTTAATACAGTTCCTCATGTTGTGGTGACCCCCAACCATTCAATTATCTTCATTGCTACTTCATAACTGTAATTTTGCTACTATTTGGGGTGGGGGTGGGAGGGGTTGAGACAGGGTTTATTTGTGTAGCTTTTGGAGCCTGTCCTGGAACTAGCTCTGTAGACCGGGCGTCAGCCCTCGAACTCACAGAGATTCACCTGCCTCTGCCTCCCCAGGGCTGGGACTAAAAGCGTGTGCCACTACCACCCAGCACTTTGGCTTAAAAATCATAATGTAAACATTTGATGTGCAACCCCTGTGAAAGTGTTGTCCAAACCTCTCAATGGGGTCTTGACCCACAGGTTGAGAACCGCTGTGCTAGGGCAAGCATGTTTGACCTCTTTGACCACGGTCTGTGTTGATTGGAGGAAGCACTTGCTCTACATGTCTTGGGGCTGCAGGTCCCGTGCAGAAAGGCACCTAAGCAGCACTTTTGGGCAAGTGACGACCTCAGAGCAAGGTCAGAGGTGGTTGGATGATATAATTTATAAATTCAACCTTCCTCTTCTCTGCCTCCCCGTCTTTAGGGTCCTCTCTTGTACCCAGGCTTCTACTGGAACTTGATGCAATCCTCCTGCTTCTAGCCTTCTAGGTGTTGGTAACAGGCATGAGCCATCACTATTGGCTGAAAAGTTTGTTGTTTGTTTAACAAAAAAGTTTAACTTAAAATCTATCCAAGGAGATGACAGAGTGCACTACTGTACACAATATACTGAATGTTGATGTTGGGAATTGTAAGTGAAGGCGAACCTTTATCTAAACAGAGCTCAAGGTCTGTACCACCCAGAGTGGGATGCTGGTCCAGCTGGGTGGTGTGTCCTAGGCATCCACAGGTGCACCCAACCTCTGTGCTGAAGGGACCATGAAAAGCCATTGTAGTGCTCAGAAAGTTGAATGGATCTGTAAGAACACAAACTTCACCTTTTTCTTTTCGGATTCCTTCCACCAGGAATTGCCACAATACCAAATGCCAACTTTAACTGGAACACCTTCCTCCAGCAATCAGGTAAGGCATGGCTCCCCTTCCTGGGACTTTGCCAGAAGCATCCCTTGCCATCTGCCATTAGTCCCCTGTTTCAACCCATCCTGCTGGACCTTTCTCTTTCTGTAATGCTTGGATCTGCAGTAACGGCATAGTGTGACGACCATTCTCTTGCATTTGCCTGGATGTTTTCTTAGGAGACAATTCTAACAATGAGTTTCTATGTGAAACTGCACACTTAATCTGAGCTCCACGCATCTTGCAAGACTGTCACCTGCCAGGGTGGCATGAGGACATAGCCTGGTGGTGGTGTTGGGAGGGGCTTTTTGCAGCTTGTGGTGGAATTTGGAGAAACTTAACCACTTGGGCTCCCACTCATGATGTGAAATGAGTTCATCGATGATGCTTGACCAGAAGTTTATTGTGCAGTCTTTTCAATATAGTCTGTGTATAAACAAGGCCTGCGGTATATGATTTGTTTTGTTTTGTTTTTCAAGACAGGGTGTCTCTATGTAGCTTTAGAGCCTGTCCTAGAAATCGTTTTGTAGACAAGGTTGGCTTTGAACTCACAGAGGCCTGCCTCTGCCTCTCAGTGCTGGGATTGTGCTACTACTGCCTGGTTATGACTTTTTTTAAAGATTGAAATTCCCAATTACCCCCCCCCCCAGTTATTCTGGGCCATAAGTGCTAGAAAAGGAAAAGCTGTCTACTGACGTGAGACTTGAGGACAAGAACATCTCTGTTTTAACCCAATATGTTTTCCCAGAGATGACAACGCCGTTAGTGGTATTTGAGTGTGTGTTCATTCAGATGTGTGCACTTGGGTATGTATGAAGGCCAGGGTGCAACCTCAGGTGTCATCCTTAGGAGCGATCCACCTATATTTGACACAGTTATCTCTCATTGGCTTGGAACTCACCAAGTAGTGAAGGATGGCTGGCCATAGAGTCCCAGGAACCCTCCTGCCTCCACCTCCCTAGCACTGGGATTGAAAGCACATACCCCTATGCCTGACTTTTTTTTTTTTCTTAAGATTGGTTCTAGGGATGGAACGCAGGTCCTCACACTTTCAAGTCAGTTCTTGACTGCCTGAACAATCTCCCTAGCTCTGTATTTAGTAATGTTTACAGGGTCCAAACTCTGGGATCCTGGAGGGGAAAGTTGAAACCATAGGCTTTGCTACAAACTTCCAAGACTCAAGATTTGCAACCAGCTCCGCATCCACAGCTGATGTGAGGCCGCTCCAAGCCCATTTCCACTCCAAAAGCCTCACCCCAAATCTCTACCACAGACTGAATGTCAGCTTCAGTTCCAATTGAAAAGAAAAATCCCAAGCATTTTATTAGAAAAAATTTCCGTAGCACTTTCATCAATCCCCATGACAGTTAAGTGGCTGTTCTCGGCATTACAAATGAACCCCAGAGACCCCGTTGCTTCTTCATGTCAGCATGTGGGTACAATTCTTCAGGACTGGGGGGGGGGCTTTAAATTGCCTTAAGGTTATTTCAGTCTCAATATATTTATAGGACACGATGGAGGTGTAACTGAGACCCATAATTCCCGGAAGCTGAATGGCTTTTTGTCAAACCCCTTAGTCTCAGGGCCGATGGTTGGGCTTGCAGTTGAGTGAGCAACAGAACAGCCAAGAGATTTAAAATATCCCATGGGCATTTTTCCCATAGGCGGACTTGGTCACTGTTCCATCTCAATGTGAACAGTTAGAAATTCTGTCTGTTGGGAATCCATGGGTGCAGGGATACCCTGACTGTGGCTAGGGTAACTGATTACAGCAGGAACACAGTAAAGCAATCAAGTGTGAGGTTCCATTTGTACAATTGATCTCTGTTGAGTTTTGGTCTTAGGGGGATGGCTAGCCTATTATCCCTGCTCTGTCTCACTCGGCTCCTGGAGTTTGTATGACCTGAGATTGTCACCTACCACTTCTTTGTGCCTCAGATGATGAGAATAAAAGATGTAGAAGATTTGGATGGGCTCTCAGTGATCAAATACCCTCTAAGTTTTTTATTTATTTATTTATTTATTTATTTATTTATTTATTTATTTTTGGTGTTTTGAGACAGGGCTTCTCTGTATTGCTTTGGGAACTGTCCTGGAACTAGCTCTGTAAACCAGGTTGGCCTTGAACTCACCAAGATCCGACTGCCTGTGCCTCCCAAGTGCTGGGATTAAAGGCATGTGCCACCAATACTCGGCTGTCCTCCAAGTTCTTATAGCCACTTGGATATGAAGGGTGGGCAGGCAGAGCCAGACTTCACATGACTATCTAAGTTGATAAATTACCAAAGTATATAGCTTGCTCCTTAAACATCTGATGCTATTTTTTGTTTGTTTTTTGAGACTGTCCTTGAACTCGATCTATAGATCAGGGTGGCCTTGAACTCACAGAAATCCACCTGCCTGTACATCCCGAGTACTGGGCTTAAACACATGCACCACCTGGCCATCTGATACTATTTTTTAATAATATTTATTTTTATTTTATATGCATGAATGCTTCATTTTTAACATATATCTGTGTACCATGTACACACAGTGCATGTAGAATTCAGGGAAGAGGGCATCAGACCCCTGTAACTACCGTTACAGATGGTTGTGAGCCACCATGTATGTGCTGGGAATTGAATCTGGGTCTTCTGGAAGAACAGTCAGTGCTCCTAACCACTGAGGCATCTCTCCAGCCCCTGATACCACTTTGATAGTACCATCCCTTATCCAGTACGCTGCAGAGTTTCTGACACTGCTCAGGCATGTATCTCCTAGCCCTAGTTCACAAATCAATGTTGCATCAGTTCAAAACATTAAGCCATTTCTACACAACCAAGACTCCATATTCAAACAGACCAACTAATGGTTAGGTGGCTTAAGGACAGTCCACAGAATTGCAGTGAGTTCCTCCTGTGTGCTCCTTATAGCTAGCTCTTCTGATGAGAATATGAGTGTCTATACCAAGCTCCTCACATGGTCGGTGAGGTTCCCTATTCCTTTCCAGATACATGTCCAGTGAGTTAAGACAGTGTTCTGGAATGTTTGCTTATAGCTCCCAAGAACCCATGTATCCAAAGCAAAGGGCCTCACAAGTCATCAAACCCAGATCCACAGAAAGACAAAGGCTTAGATCCATGAGGCTACTCTCTCCAGATTTCTGTTTTCCACTGTCCAACCTTCATTTCCTTTGGCTGTGATAAAAACACCCAGAAAACAAATACAAAGAAACAAAAACCACAGCTGAGGAGAGAAAGGGCTTATTGCAGCTTGTACAGTTCCAGGGTGCAGCCCATCTTTGAGGGGGACATCCTGGCAAGAACGTGAAGCAACTAGACCCACCACATTCGCCATCAGGAGCCGAGTGGAGAATGCATGTATGCTTACATTCTGTTTACTTTCTCCTCTTTATATAGCCCAAGAGCCAAACCCAGGGAATGGTGCTGCCCACAGAGGGCTGGGTCTTTTCACCACAACATAATTTGCCATGGATATACCTACAGGCCAGCCTCTACGATCCCCCACTGAGACTCTTCCCAAGATAATATTCTGAAGCGTGTCAAGTTGACAATTAAACTAACCACCATCCATTTTATTTATTTCATTTGCCTTGCTTTTTTCTTTTTTTTAAATCTCATCTCTTCCCCCTCCCAACATGACCCCACAACCCTCTACATGTGTTTTGCACCATTTGTCTTCCTCCTCCTGATTCCTAGTCCTCTTCCTGTTCTTCTAGACAAGGTCACGGGTAGCCCAATGTGGCCTTGAATATGATATACAATAGAGGTTGGTCTCAAACTCCTGATTCTTCCCAAGTGTCGGGATGACAAATGTGTGCCACCATGTCTGAATTTCCTCCCACCCTACCCTACCCCGACACCCTCAACTCTATTTGTTTTTCTACATGATGGAGACCTTAACATCCTAAAACCTACTCCCCATCTATTCTATTTTCTTTTTCTTGTTTTTCTTTTTTTGTTTGTTTTTTGAAAAAAAGGTTTCTCCATATCGGTTGGAGCCTGTCCTGGAACTCACTCTGTAGACCAGGCTGGCCTTGAACTCACAGAGATCCAACTACCTGTGCTTCCCCAATGCTGGGATTAAAGGTGTGCGCCACCAACTCCTGGCTCCCCATCTATTCTTTAAAAACCCATTTGGTTTTCCTATGGGGTGAAGATGCTGGATCTCCATTCAAATCGATACTTTTTCCAAAATCTATACTCCAGTCAGCATACTGCCCTTGGCCTAAGTTTCCAAGCCTTTCCTTCTCAGGCATACAGTTCAGGGATAGGAGCCAAGGCAGGGTGTCCTGGCTTGCACCCATGGTTTTAGCACTCCAGAAGCAAGGGCAGGAGGTTCATCAAAAATTCAAACCTAGTCTGGGCTGTATAGCTAGTTCCAGGCCAGCTACGGCTAGGTCAGACTCTCCCAGAAGAAACACAACAAAAGCAATGATGGAAGGAGTGTTGACACTGAGGACAGGATGTCACAGCAACTGGCATTTAGCTTTCTCAGCTATTCTCATGTGTGATCAGACAGCACTGTGTTTCGTCTGTCATTGGAAGTGAAGCTAGACTGGAAAAAAAAAAAGGCATATTTTGTTTTTTAAAGCTAAAAATGCAATTCTGCTGGCTACTGAGCTATGTTAAATACGTGCACACCTGTCTACATGCCAGGGCTGGTTCATACCTGCTCTCAGCCTAACACAATGTGTGAGGACATGGGCAGGCTGTAGGCACAGTCTCTGACTGGAACAGTGAGCAAAAGTCACTCAAGCTGTAGGTGGCACCTGCTTTACCCAAGCCCTGGCAGGCCCATCTCTTCCCCTTCCCCTTTAAAAACGAAGAACAAACCCAACACTTTCCCTTAAAGCCACCAAGGGCTGGAGGGTGCCTGCCAGGTCACTCACTAGACCAATGGCTCCCAATCTTCCTAATGCTGTGGTGACCTCCCCCCAACCTTTAAATGAATCCCTTTGCTACTGCAGTTTTGGTACTGTTATGAATTGTAACTTAAAGACTTTTGGAGACACAGACTTGCCAAAGGGGTCTCAACCCACAATTTGAGAGCCTCTGCACTAGACAGAGTTTAATTCCAAGGGTGCTGGACTCCAGCCCTTGCTTCTGTGGTTGGGTGTCTATGAGCTTTTCTCTCTGTGGACAGGACATGGCAGGTTCTTCTCTGAATTTTCTTTCTTCTTTTCCTCCCCTGCTTTTTTTTTTTTCCCAGAAGACCAGGCATGGAATGCCATCGTCTGTCGTTCTCTAATTTAGTTTCCTGAATTCTCATTACATTTAATCTCCAACCCAGCAAAAAGATTTGAGCAGCGCAACGGATATAGGATTAACTCCATCTCCCTTCAGGGTCTTCTGGGACAGGAGGCTCAAAATCAATTTAGAAAGTTGGGGGTGAGCACTTTACTGAATAGAAAACATCAAGGTACCTTGCCCATAGTCAGTCTGGAATACACACTTTTATCTTATTTATTTTCACTTAAATAATGTATTTTCTGAGACAGGGTCTCAGATAGCCCAAGATGGCTTTATATTTGCTATATAGCTGAGGATGACCTTGAACTAATCCCCCTGCCTCCCCCTGAGTGCTAGCATTGTGGGCACGCATCATCATACCTGGTTTATGCCCAGATGGCGGGTGGATGCAGGGCTTCCTCCAAGCTAGGCAAGTCCACTACTAATTGTTGTGTAGTTCCGTCTATTAGGTTTCTGAGGCAGCTTAAAGAGACAGGAGAGAGAAGGAGACAGGATTCTAGCCTTTCAATAGATTGAACTGTGTTTATTGGTACTCTCAGTGAGGGGGTAGACTCTTTCCCTAAAGAGAAAATGGTCAGAAAGAATTGCATGGCACAGCTCACATTTCCTTCCTAAAGTTCCTGCCTTGAGCAGGCAACAAGGCTAGATAGTCTCTCCCAACAGATGACTAAGCAAGGTGCAGCAAGATTATCTGTGACCTTGTAGGAACCCTGTTTCAAGGGTGAGGAATTCTACCATCATCCACCCAAAGTCTGAACTGTGTGTACTTTTACGTTTTTAAAAATTGATTTTTATTTATGTATGTGTTTTTCTTTGTGTGAATATGGTACCACATGCATGCCCGGTGCTCACAGAGGCCAGAAGAGAGCATCAGATCCCCTGGAACTGAAGATTCAGGTGGTTGTAAGCTGCTACATGGGTAGTGGGAACTGTTCGCATGTCCTCCGAAGGAGTGGCCACTTCCCTTAACCTACAGTATGTTTTTTTGTTTTTTTTTTTTGTTTTTTTTTTTGCATGTGTGTAAGCACTGCTTGTGACACATGAGCATCATGGGTTCTCAGTTGCAATATGGTGCATATCTTCTTGTAATTTATAGGCAGCATCCTGTGGGAATCAGAGATGAGGTCCATGGACCACCCTATTCCCAGGGCTGTCTTTCTAAGCCATCTGGTTCTCAGAAGGTACAAAGCTAGATTTGCCCAGCTAGATTTGACAGAAGAGTCATCTTACCAGGTGCCAGGTCTCGCCAAACAATTGTGTGATCTCCCAGAACATCATACTGGTGCAGCATTTAGCTTACATATTTATATTTTCCTCCCAAGATGAGACCACTTTCCCATCTTGGGGGACCTCATGGCTCCCCCACAGTCTGCTTTCCCCTCTTCTTCTACCCATGGACCTGAACACATCTCTCTGCATTGAGGCATGAGCAGGTTGGACTCACGTTTCACCATGGAGCTGGATGGCTTGTCCTGTTGCTGATTGTAATTTCTGAGTATATGAACTCCTGTGTATGTACACATGCTGTACATGCATCTATGTGGCAGTGATGCCTATGTAGGTTGTGTATGTAAATACATAGGCCCTGTGTGTTGGACTGAGACCTGCTTTGGCTAAGGAGCGTCCTCCCTGTTTCTGCCCATGTACAGAATTATATTTCCTTTGAAAACAATAAGCACATTTTTTTTGAAGGTACTTTTGATCTCCGTCTCCAAGCAGACCTTCAGTCTGAGGCTCAGGCACACATTAGCAGCTCTTCCCTGGGAGAAGAAGGCTTGGGTTACCTTCTTATACTGACCCTTCCTCCCCTTAGATTTTATTAAGGAGAATAGCTTATCATTTATTAAAGACAATCGCTTGACTCCTGACCTTGGATTCCAGTGCCTGAATTCTAATTCTCCGACCTTGAGTCCACATTCTGTCTGTAGCTTCTGGCTCGGAATTTATTCAAATATGCACTCACTAAGTTTTATCTGCTAAGATTAGTTAAGAAATTCAGCAAATTGGGGGAAAATATAAAATTCTCAATACAGCTAAGTGATATTGTCAAATTCAATTCAGAGACTCTAGTAACTTTTTAAACAATATACTAATTATGCATAAAATATTTGTACATAATATTATACATTATGACATTTTGTACATAGATAATGTTCTATTATTTATTTATTTTGGTTTTTCAGGGTCTCACTAAATACCCCTGGCTGTCCTGGAACTCACTTTGTAGACTAGGCTGGCCTTAAACTCACAGAGCTTCACCTGCCCCCCGCCTCCTTGTGCTGGGATTAAAGGCATGAGCCACCACTCTCTGGCCATGGTTTTTTCTTGTTTTGGTTTTTTTATTTTATTTTATTTTATTTTTAACTATGCATATGTATAATCTATGTGTGGATATGTACACCTGGGTGTAATGCTTGAGGAGACCAGCAGGGGGCACTGGAGCCTCTGGAACTGGAGTTGGAAACCCTAACCCTCCTAAGTGCTAAACTAAACTTGGATCATCTGCAAGAGCAGTAAGCACTCTTAACCACCATGCCATCTCTCCTGCTTCAGCACATATCTCTTGATCATATTCACCCTAGATTTTCCTTCTTCCTTTCTTTGGTTGTTCATTTTCATTTTCTTTCTTTAGAGACGGGGTTTTGTTCTATAGCCCATGTTGGTCCTGAACTCACTTATAGCCAAGGCTGACCTCAAACTTGATGCTATCCTTCTGATTTAGGCTACTAATTACTAGGGTTGAATGCATATACCACTTCACCTGACTTAGAGTGTGTGTGTGTGTGTGTGTGTGTGTGTGTGTGTCTGGGTGAGTGTGACAGTAGTGCTGGTATTAAACCAAGGTGTTCAGGTGTGCAAGGCAAGCACACTACCACAGAGCTGCATCCCCAGACATCCCCCCACCCCCGTTGCTAAAATGGGGCTCAGAGTCTTCACTGTCAGTGTGATTCTGTCCAGTCATTCTCATTATTCTATTGTCTTTTCTGACCATGTCTCTTATGCACTCAGCTGCATGTATGACACATAAACTATTTTCATTCTCAAGACTTAGGTAAGATCAGAAAGTGGTTTGCATGAAAAAAAAAAAATGGACAAATGCCCATCCTCAGAGAGATAGCCTTGCACATGGATGGTTTTCTGGCCAATTACACAGGCTATAAAAGCTGATATTTTATACTAGTTTTCTGAGTCTATTAACAGTTGCTATTAAATCAATTATCCACCAGTTGCCATAAAACACCTCAACATCACCTGCTAACACTATGGCCATTTCTCATGATTTTTGTAGGTATGAACACTGGTTTTGTGGCTCAGCTGGGCAGCCTCTGTCTGTTCCGGGCCCATTAGTGCTGTTCCCTTCTTGCTCATATGTGTCTGTTGCCCAGCCTCACCTCAGGTCTGGGACCTCTCTCTGCTAAGATGAGTCTCATTATCAAGTCTTTTTTCCCCACGAAAGTTGTGTGGCCAGATGACCAGTGAGTGATAAGGCCTCTCGCAACCAAGGTTTAAAAAATCACATATAGACACGTTCCTACATTTTATTGGCCAGGGAAGGTTCCCACTCCATCTAGAGGCCAGCGGTGAGGAAGCCGGCTTCACTTGTCATGAGAAGAGTCACCAAAACTGGTGCCCACTGCTGGTCCTACATTACAATTTGGCACTTCTAGGCCTTCTCTGTATTATTATTATTATTGTTATTATTTATGGGAGTGGGCTTTGCCTATATATATATATCTATGTACTACACTCTTGCAATACCCATGAAGGCCAGAGGGGGCACCTGAGCACCACATCCCCTTGAACTGGAGTTACAGATGGTGGTGAGCTACCCTGTGGGTGCGGGGAATTGGACCCAGGTCCTCTGCAAGAGCAGCTAGTGTGCTCAACTGCTGAGTCATCTCTCCAGCCCCTTTTCCTCTCTGTCTTTTCCAAAGCTATGTGGATAGCTCTATTGGTAGAGTGCCTGTCTAACATGCAGGAAGGCCTGGGTTTGATCACAGCATAAACTAGGTATGGTGGTGTATGGTTATGGTCTTAGGCTTGAGAGGGAGAGTCAGGAGAATCAGAAGTGAAAGGTCCTCCTCAGCTACATAACAAGCTTGAAGCCAGCGTGGGCTATTATAGGAGACACTATCTCATATGCTACACATGAGAAGCAAAATAGAAACAAATGAGAGACAGGGAAAAAAAGAAAACACTCTGCAAACATATATATCTACTTTTAGAACTGTTACAGTTTTCTGAGGTATAGTTGACAAATCCAACTGGCACATACAGAAAAAACAACAGGACGGCAAGACGTATGTGTGTGTTTCCTATTCCCAGGGACATATGTTCATACCTACCATGCATCTGTGAATTCTTGAGTATGCTCACCCGCAAGCCACTTTTCTAGCTAGTATCAAGAAAATCCTACTTCTTTCAAGTAAACTGCGCCTGAGTCCTCCCTGGGACTGCTGACTCCAATCACTAGTGACGGGGTCAGGTCACCCAGGCTCCATCCCTCCTCCTCTATGGCAGAGACCTTGCATTTCGCAGGCAGAGTGAAATGTGTGACCAGGAAGTTAGAGGACAGACAAGGTGGGTAGGAGAGCCAATGTGGGAACCTCTGGTCTGCATGCCACAGCCATGTCACTGCTGCTGTGTAACTTAGCTGTATCCCCCGACTGAAGTGTCCCCAACTCTTATGTTACAGAGATTGACCAAAATGCAGATAACCTGTATGTGTTCCTTATAATATGTGGACTCAGGCCGGTGAAGGACCCTCTGTACTTGGTAGACGCATTCTCAGGTATGTGGCCCAATGTCTCCCTTCCTTGTCGTGTGGATTTATGAATAGAGATGTGCCTCGCTTGGTCTTGTGGACAGCCCCCTGCTGGCCACGAATGCGCAGTCCATCTGCTTTAGATTCCCAAGTGCTGAGATTACAGTGGAACCATTTATTTCTTTTTCTTTCTTTCTTTTCGTTCTTTGTTGCTCTTTGCGCATAAGCGGAGCTATTTCTAGATTATCACTTTGGAAACCGCCAGAAGGGTAATTTATTGGATAACTATTTCTGTGTAGACTATCAGCTTCAGGTATGAAGGATGGCAGAGAAATTGGAAATAGTTATAAGGCTAAGAGATTTTTTTAAAAATCCTATCACTTTTTTATTTTATAAAGATCCCCTTATTTTTATGTGTCTGTGTACAATGTGTGTGGTGCCTGTGGATACCAGAAAGAGGGCATTGGAACTCATCCACCCCGAAACTGGAGCTACAGGCAGTTGTGAGCTGCCATGTGGATGTGGGTGCTGGGAATCAAACTCTGGTCCTCTGCAAGAGTAGCAAGCACTTTTAGCCATGGAACCATTGCTCGGGCCCCCAAAGAAACAAATCATCAAGTAAGAGAATTTTAAATAAGGAAAATCGATTCTAGTTAGCATGGATGAACGCTCAATGACCTAAGAGCATAAGACGTACTGTGGAGCAATTTGCAGTTAAGCGAATTGTTTTCCCAGCTGTGACTTGAAGCCATGTTAGGCCCATTCAAAGCCTTTTTTTTTTTTCTTTCTTTTTCTTCCCAAGAATGGCATCAAGAAGAGCCCAATGTTTACATGGTGATTGTAGGTCCTGAGGTGAGTCCATGTGCTGTGAATATCTATTTGGTGGCTGCTTTTTCCTACTGATTTTGTTTTCTTGTGTGTGTATGTGTGTATGCTCCTGTGTGAGTGCAGTTCTTACTGGGGCCAGCAGAGGGCAATGGATTTCCCCTAGACCTGGATTCCAAAGTGTTTGTCTGGTGCCCTGTGTGGGTGCTCTGAATGGAATTCAGGTTCTTTGTAAGAGTAGTACAAACTAACTGTAGCGCCATCTCTTCAGCCTCTCTTTTATTGACTTATAATGCATTTTCTAAAACTAGCTTATGTTCCTCTTCTAGATATCTAGGCCTTTTTTCTCTTTAAAAAACTGGAGTAAGTTTGCCATTTTACTACATTTTATTGTTTATTATGTGCTGCAGGGGGTGGTCATGTGCCTACAGCATACAGGCAGAGGTCAGAGAGTCTTTCTACCATATGGGTCCCAGGAATTGAACTCAGGTGTCAGGCTTGGTGGTAAGCACCTCTATTGCTGAGCTAGCTCCTTGGCCCATAATTTGCCTTTTTAAAAATGGAAAGTATGGGCTGGAGAGGTGGCTCATCTATTAAAAGCACTGGCTACTGTTCCACAGGACCTGTGTTTGGTTCCTTGCTAACAACCATTTGTAACTTCAGTTCCAAGGCGTTCAACATTCTCAGGTGGCTCTTCAGGCACTGCACACATGTGATGCAGTGCATACATACATGCAAGACAATGCATATATGTAAGAATGTTTTAAATATGAGTATCGCCTGTGTCATATTTCAGTGGTAGAGCACTTGTCAATCTTGCATGTGCAAGGTCCTGGATTCAGTTCCCAGAACTATGTGGGTAAAGGGGGTGGGGAGAAGGGGAGAGAGGGAGGGAGGAAGGAGGGAAGTGAAGGGAGGGGGGAGGGGGAGGGAGAGAGAGAGAGAAAGAGAGAGATCAGACAAAAGTTAAAGCTAAAGATTATAGTTGATATTCACATTTATGGCTGACTTACTGTAAAGATTACAATAAATTCAAACTAATTTACTGTTGCAAAGGATAATTAGATAAGTCTTATGGGAAATTCTTATGTGGTTCCCATAAAGAGGAACTCATTTAAAAATATATAAGCCAAACTTTACATATGGTCCCAAGTATTTTAGAACCCTTTACTGCTTGAACTTTTGAATGTAGAACTGCTCTTTTTCTTTTTTGTTTTTTCAAGACAGGGTTTCTCTGTGTAGCTTTGTAAACCAGGCTGGCCTCAAACTCACAGAGATCCACCTGCCTCTGCATCCTGAGCGCTGGGACTAAAGGCATGCGCCACCACTGCTCAGCCAGAACTGCTCTTGAACCCAGCATCAGATAAAGCCACTGGGTTCTCTGTAGACTTTCATTTGTCCCAAGCAGTTTGGAAAACAAAGTGTACTCCATGCTCCTAGCTCAATAGGATCCACATGGCCATGGCAACTCTGTCTTCGCGTGGCCTCTGCTCCAGGCTTCCTATGTGCACCTTTCCCTCCAAAGTCCTCTGCTGAAATCCTGTCTTGCAGTGTGATGAGGCGAGGTCTCTGGGAAGCGACCATGTTAAGGGAATGGAGGAAGCCCTCGTCAGTGTGCACACTGCCCTTCTAGAAGAAGCCCCAGTGAGCTGCCTTGACTTTTTCATTGTGTGTGGACACAGCAAGAGGCTACCACCTATGAACCAGGAAGCACACACCATGACACACTCAGCCTGATAATGCCTTAGTCCTGGCTTCTAGCCTCCGCGACTCTCTGCTATGTTTGCAGGTCACCCAAGTTATAGTACGTCACAACAGTAGCCTATCTGAGCTAAAACATAAACAATCTGTGGTGTTGAGTGGAATTCTCATCTGTGCAGTATGAGCCATCTCTCCTGTGTTTACTCTGAAAGAGAGGAAGCTAATGCATACAAGTCCATCTTGATGAACCTGTGAGGTTATTCGTGTTACTGTCAGGAGCATGGGTGACTCGATGGCAGCTCATTACAACACCAAAAAATCCCACCCAGCCCGAGTGACGATACATCCCTGGGGCTTCCAGCCAACTTACAGACAGCTCCCCTGAAGAGTCTCCTCTTCCTTAACAACTACTTTCCTGCTTCTGTGACTTCAGGAGGCCCAGGGAGTCCTGAGACGTTCTTTTGTCTTTCCTAAGCCTCTCACCTCCATCCAGGGGGAAACACTTTAATTGGAAGTAGATTCTCAGCAGCATTTATCAAGAAGCTAGTCTCACTTTCACTCACTGGTTTAGAAACATGCCCCCAACTTCTCAGAGCCTCATCTGTTTGTCTTATTTTAGTGCCCCGTGGACCTTCCCAGCATGCACAGCTGTTGTCTGCATTCTCACAGGCTTTGGAAATAATTGTGTTTACCTAGAATGAGGCTGTAAGACCTATGAGAGCATGGTCCCTCGTGCTCGCACTCAGGAAAGGTGCCCCGCCCCCCCAAATCACTCAGGAGAAGCAGTCTTGATGCAAACGCATAAGGTCCTTTATATTCCAGTATACTGGGGCCGTCAGCCATACACCATGCAGGGTAGAGGGCTGAGGGCCTCTAGCACAGAATTGAGACAGCTTTTATAGGGTTACAGCAAAGCCCACGCATCGTGAACCAATCACCTCGTAGCATCCAGTGCGGACCAATTACTTTAAAGTGTCCAACCCCGCCCTTAGCCCAGGAAGTCTGCTTTCACACAGGCTTCTGGGTGTTCATTCATTACCGTAAACATTAAAGTAGGTGACCATCAGCTTGGGATTTAAGACTCCCAGCTTCCTGGATTTTCTGGGGAATTAGGCTAAATTTTTCCATCCTAACAAGGCCAGAGATGCTAATAAAGACAACCTAGAGGGGGCGGGGCTGATAAAATGGCTCTGTGGGTAAAGGTGCTTGCTGCTAAACCCATTGGCCCGGGGTTCAATCCCAGGGATCCACGTCATGGCAGGAGAGCAACAAGTCCCAAATGTTGTCCAATGGCACGCATGCAGCTAAATTTAACACACACACACACACACACACACACACACACACACAAACACACACACACACACACAAAATCAGGGACTGGCATCTGTACAGCCATGTCAGAAGCCACATTGAGAAGAGACCTCGTGTTAATCTCATGATATAATACACAATAAATATAGCATTAGAAGTACCAGTCTTCAGGGGAAAAAAATCTCAATACTTTAAAAGTTCAAAATCTCTTAACTGTGGCTTCCTATAAAATTCAAAATAAGTTACACACTTATAATTTCAAGAGGGAAGAAGCAGGGCACTGTTAGAATCAAAGCAAAGCCAAACTCCAGCAGTGTGAACAGCCCAGTGTCTGACATCCGGGACTCCATCATGAACCAGGCTCCAGAGGGCTCTGTGGTTCTGCCACCACGGCACACATGGCCTGCCCTGCACACTCATGTTAGCCCCACCCCCACTTGTCACTGACCCTAGTGGTCACTCCACCATCTGGCATCTCCAATATCCTGGGGTCTCCCGCCATCACCATTGCCAAGCCTCATTTCCTCTGCTTGAACCCTTCAGTCCTGGGGTCACTACTGCAATCGAGGCTGCAACTTCACCAGTTATCGTCTTTCTGGGGTCCTTTTAAGGGCTCTAACTCTGCCCCCATGGCATCAAAAGTCTCAGATTCTCTCCATGACCCCCTTCAAGCCTGAAGCCGCCCCTACAGGTGAGGCTATAACCCCACTAATGACCTCCTGACCTCTCTGAGGGGACTCTAGCCCTGCTTGCCATGGGTTACTCTCCTGAGTTACTACACCTGCAAACCAGGAACACATGGGGGAATTTCCACATCTTAGTTTGACTGACAGCGTGAGGTGCTGCCCTCTGAACCACTGCTTCTGTGTGCCAACCCCAGGGAAACACCTTCTAGAAGATTCCTCCTGAATGGTGCTGGTCTCTTAGTAACCACAGATTCCTTTTCAGTCCCAGCAAACCCAAAACAAGACTTGCAGCTTAAAATACCACATGAAGGAATGGCCCTGATAGGGTCTCTGAGTGCAACCTCCTCTCAGATACCCATAAGCAAGGTCCCTATTGTCTACTCTGCTCTCAGAATTATTCTCCAACCTCATACAACAGCAGCCCACCAAGCCTGAGGACTCAACAGCTCCTTTCAGCCCAAAGCTCCTAAATCTTTCCATAATCCTCCCACAAAACAACCATCACAGCCAAGACCTCACTCCCTGATACTAGTTCCCACCCTAGTTTGTTTTCTGTTCCTGTGATAAACACCATCACAAAAATCAACTTAGACGGGGAAAGGGTTCATTTGGCTTACAGCTCACAGGTCATCACGAAGGGGAGCCAGGGCAGGAACTCAAATGGTACAGGAACCTGAAGGCAGGAACTGAAGTAGACCATGGAGGAACGCTGCTTACTGGCTAGCTCCTCCCAGCTTGCTCAATTTGGACCACCTGGCCAGGGATGATACAGCCCACAGTGGGCTGCACCCTGCCTACATCCATCACCACACAAGAAAATACTAGGCAGACTTGCCCACAGGTCCATCTGATGGAGACAGGTCAGTGGCACGCCCTCCCGAAGCCTACACAGCTGCTTCTTCTGTGATGAAACTCCCCAGTGTCGGGCCTTGGCTCCAGGTAGGGGTTCTTCTCAGATGTTCTTTTCTGACCTAATACAAACTCATTCTTTACCATTTCAAAACCTCCACACATCTGAAATGGTCACACTCAAGTGCTCCATTATCCCCGCTCTGAGTCTGGAGCAGGAGGAGGCTTAAGCCATTTTGTACTTGACTTTTGAGTATTTGCTGCCGTATTAGGGGCTCACATGCTGATGAGGTGGGTTTGCCAAGTGGCCAAATATCAGGACACATGACAATTCTTGTTTCAACGGCTGCAGAATACATTAATACCACCCCTCCCCCAACCCACCAGTTTCCTGAATCTTCCTGTCTGCACCCTGGCATGAGTGAACTTTCTTTCTCGGTCCATTTCTGCCTTGGCTCTCCGCAGAGCTCGTGTCGCAATAAGCACTTGTGGTATAAGTGGGATGCTCAGCAGGCTTACTTAGCTTTTCCAGGTCATGTCCCATGCCTCTTTGCAAAATTGTGTCAACTTGGCTAGATCATGGCCCATGAAGCAGAGCCTGGCTGTTACTGGGAAGTCACTGTGGTGTTCTGCAGTGACTGGCTCTGCCTTGTAGTCCCAGTCATGCAGAAGACACTGAGTAGGCTCATTCCTGTGCCTCAGCCAGCCACAAGCATCAAAAAAGCCTCCCTGCCAGAGGACAACTTACAGACTCAATGGAGAAATCACTGGGAATGCTGAAGTGCCCAGAAATGAACATAATGCACCTTGTTGTGATAAGTACCCGGGGAAAAGGAGTCCCACCCACCTTGCCTCTTAAACCTGGCTGTCCACCCCAGGCTCAGGGCTCAGTAGGGTGCCTGGCTGTCTATCATAGGGACAGGACCATTATGAGGTCACTTATCAGACCATGTCCAGTGGGGAGGTGTGAGGATGAGCCATGGGCAGGCTGGGATGAGATGGTGAGGCGCTGAACAGCATCAGCCACAACAAAACCTCGAACTATTTATGTATGTACACACTTTAAAGATTTATCTCATTTCTTATGCATATGTGTGTTTGACCTGTATTATGTATGTGCAGCACATGGGTGCCTGGTCCCTGCTGAGGTCCTCACTGTGTTGTGAGAAAGGCTGGGTCATTTGACTGGCTGTATGGTGAAGGGTGTCATGCCCCTCGTTGATTTGGGGGACAATTACCTGGCTGCTCTTGATGGTAATGTCCTGGGCCACAGAAAGCAGAAGGGACCATTATAACCAATGTTCCCTCTCTGCTCTGACTGCCAGGATCCTGTTCTCGCTGCAGTATGCTGTGTGTTCAGCTTGGGGTTTCTATACCTCTCCTTTGATCTCTCAGTTCCCCGTTTGAGAGAGGCACAGGGTGTCTGGTATGATACCTTCCCCGGCTCTTTGATAAGGCGTGCTGGAGGCCGGAACGTTTGCTTTGGGCATGACAGCTTAATGACTTAGCTCAGTAACTTCTTACAGTGAAGATTATTTCCCCTAAGCCCGAGAGAGTTGAAACAATATATTTTGTTAGGAAATAAACAAGCTTGGAAGGAGGAAATGAGAATTTTTCTCCACTGCCTTCAATGCCTTTTTTTTTCCCCTTTAAAAATTTCATTAAGTAACAACATCCACTCTTCCTTTGCTCTTTATCTTGTGTTTTGTTCCACTCGGCTTCACTAAGAGATTTGAAAATGAACTGACGTGGAAAGTAAACCTAGACAAAGCCCACACCAACTGTAGTTTCACTGTAAGACTCGATTTTCGCTCCTTAGCTACAGTCCAGCTTTGCATTCAGCCATCTCAGAACACAGACTTGTTTCCTTGACAAATTATCTTTCCCCCAATAGTTCATCATGAGAGTCAAAGCATGCTAATAAAGACAGAAAGAAGAGGGCCAGGCTGAAGTAACTAACCCCTCTTCCGATGCTAACATGAAAGTTAAGGTGTAGAATGAAAGGTTTTCAGTTTTTTGTTATTTTTATTTGTGTGTGTGTGTGTGTGAGAGTGTTTGTGTGTGTCTGTGTCTGTGTCTGTGTGTACATGACATGATGCATGTGTCTAGAGGTCACAGGACAACTTTCTGGGTGGTGGTGTCCCAGGGATCAAACTGGTCATTATGCTTGGGGGTAAGCACATCTGCCCATTGAGTCATCTGGCCAGCCCAGAAGGAGGGTTTCCTTATACATTGGAATATGCTAGGGTTAAGGATATAGTTGCTTAGGATAATTGAAGCAAGTGGCTCCAGGATTGGGAAGGGGGAAGGGAGTTCTCATGCAAAGGACTATGTTCTAGTCACTGCGTGGGATACAGGGAAGGAGACAGAGTTGCAGAGGAAAGAGAGGCAGAGCTATCATAGACAGTGATCTGGGTGGCAGGGAGCAGGATAGTTAGGGAGGAGGTGGTGTTTCTAACCAGGGCAGTCACAGGGAGTAAAAGCATTTCAGAGATATGGCACTAGCTGCATCCTGGAGAATGACTCCAGGAGACTGGGCACAGGTTGGCCAGAGGGGAATTAGTGAGGAAGGTGGCAGGTATTTCATAGACCTTTACAGTGTGTGTGTGTGTGTGTGTGTGTGTGTGTGTGTGTGTGTGTTTGGGTGTGTGTGTGTGTGTATGCACAAATTATTGCATATCCTGTGGAGAACTATCCACCTTTTTGTTGTTATTTTAAGACAGAATCTTTTACTGTTCTGGGGCTCACAGATCTGGCTAGGCAGAGTCCAGGAAGGGTCAGGTATCCTCCACCCCCCCCACCCCAAGCTAGAATTATGAGCATGCACTATATATAACACCATCTCTCCAGCCCTGGCACTTGGCTTTTTTTTAAAAAAATTAGTTTTAAATCATCACTTATTTTTATTTTATATGCATTGGTGTTTTGCCTGCCTGTCTGCATGTCTGTGTGAAGCTGTGGGATCCTCTGGAACTGGGAATTGAACCTGGGTCCTCTGAGAGAGCAGCCAGTACACTTAACCAATGATCCATCTCTCCAGGCCTGACACTTGGCTTTTTAAAATGTGGGTCCTGGGGATTGAACTGAGGGCTTCATGGTTGCAAGGCAAACACTTTACCAACTGAGCCATCTCTCCAGCCGCTGTCCCTCAAACTTTCTGGGAGTCATGTGATGAAATCAAGCAGAACCAAGTGAGAGCTTGGCTTCCAGTCTGCCCAGATTGGAACACTGGCCACAGAGCTCTCCTGCTCTGGGACGTTGATGAAGTTACTCAACCCTTCTCATTCCCCCTAGTGGAAGTGTTGGGTAATAACATTGTTGCTAAAACTGCGTTAATGACTGTAAAAGGTTTAGTAAAGTACATGTTCTTCTGGCTTAAGTGGCTACAGAGTAGTAATTATTAAGAGCTGAAACAGCAGCAATTTGTTGTTCATAGCTATGAACCTCTCTCTGCACAGATCTTCCTAGAAATTATTGCAAATTCGTATGCATTCATGTGTGATATAATGTAGCCCTTCAGATTCCTAGCCATGTAGTGGCCCCGGGGATGTCAGTAAGCCTAACACCACCAGGCCTTCGGGATCTTGGGCAGGCATCTGAGCTGTCAAGGTGCACCTCTCAGCACTTACTCTCAGCACAAGTGAAACTGAGTTCCTACAAGACGGCATTATATCACCTGCCATTATAAGCTAGCTGTTCCGGCATTCGCTTTCAGCCAGCCAGCATGCTTGTAATTCATGATGGCTATTGGCAACGTGTAAATGAGAACAGGAATTGGATCCGCTTTCCTCGCCGTGTGGCTGGAGCCAGTGTCAGGAGGGGCTGCTGGCACCCTGCATTCATGAGCTGGGTTCACACCCTTACTGAGTCTTTGAGGCAATGTCTAGGATCTGTAAAAAACAAAGTTTTAAGAATGTATTTTTATTTACGTGTTGCATGCAGATGCCATTGAGCCATCTCTCTACCTAAAATAAGTCTTTTTTTTTTTTTTTTTTTTTTGGAGACTGGATCTCATTAGGTAATGAGATGACTCACTATGTAGACCAGGCTTACTTCTATCTCACAAGAGGTCCACCTGCCTTTGCCTCCCAAGTATTGGCATTAAAGGCAAGTGTCACCATTCCTGGCCCCTAATTTTTAAAAATTACATTTATTCACATATTTATTTTGGAGGAGGCATATGAGCCATAGTGCATGTGGGTCCTGGAGGTCCACCTCGGGTCAGGTTTGATGGCAAGCGTCTTGACCTTCTGAGCCATCTTCCTCTTGCTGACTCTAGAATTCTGTGTTGAAGAAAGCTTTTTTGATTGTTTTAAAATTGTATTCACTGTTGGTAATAGCAGTCAGGCAGGAGACACTGAGGAACCAGTCTGTCTGTTGCAGTTTGTCAGATGTCTCAGTGAGGAGTTTGTGGGGAGTTTAAACAAGCTTGTCCAGAGACTCCTCAGCTTTGCGGAAGCAAACTGACCTTGAACTCGCTAGGTTCGTAGCGGAGTACGACCTTGAACTTCTGATCCTCCTGCCTCCAGCCCTGAGAGATGTATCACAGGTGTGCATCACCGTGCCTGCCCTAGCAGACGGTTTCCTGAATTTAGACCTTTCTCTTTGTGTTTGAATAATACTCATGCGGATTTGTTGTTATTCATCAGCTGAGGGGTGTGTCCTTGATCTGAAAGCTGTATTTCTGAGAAGGCTCCCCATTAAAAATAAACTTTAATTCCATGAACTGGCTTCCCACCCATCCTCTTGATTGCTTTTATGACAGATTCCATCTGCATCATTTAAGAAAGCAAGGCTTCCCCTGCAGAATCGGGCAGTTAAATTGTCCTGTCTGTAGGCACACTCCCCTGTTCTTGAAGCCGGGATGTCCCTGGGCCCAACTCTCATCCATGGTGGCACACACGATCCACGTGCCCCCTGCTCTTTCCCGTCTGTGTCTTTGTTGTATAACCACTAGACTTGGGCTGTTCCTCTGTTTTATTTTGTTTTGTTTTTCTTGTATTCTTCCTTTCTGAACTGCTGGGTGGGTGTTGAGCCAGGTATGATTCCTGCTCTGGAGACTTAAATTTAGGTCAGACTCACCCTAGTCTCAGGCTGGGTCTTTCAAACATCCCAGACTGCTCTGGAACTCGCCCTGTAGCAGAAGATGAATCCCTGATCCTTCTGCCTCCTCCCCAGAGTTGAGAACATTGCAGGCTTTCATCATCACACGTGGTTTATGCAGGGCTAGGGATTGAACCCAGGGTTTGTGCATATAAGTTAGTATCTACCAGCTGGCCCCCACTTACAGGGTTAGGATTTAAAAAATGTGTGTGTGTGTGTGTGTGTGTGTGTGTGTGTGTGTGTGTGTGTGTGTGCATGTCATGGGACATGAGTGGAAATGAGAGGGGAACTCCGGGAGTCAGTTATCTCCTTCAGCTATGTGGGTTTCTGGATCAAATCCAGGTCCACAGGCTTTTACAGCAAGGACCTCCACCTGCTAAGCCATATGCCAGCCCTGTGGTTAGAGTTTTTAAGTGTTTATTCCCCCCCCCATCTTTTTTCCAGGTGGATCCAGTGTTTACAAGGGAAGTGAAGGACCGGGTGAGGAGGTAGGTGGCATCTACAGGCAGGTGGCATCTTGTATACATGGACTCCTCAGTGGCAGAAGGGTTCATGAGCTCCACCTTGCCCGTTGCAGGCTGTGCTCTAAGCGGGTCACAAGTGCCGCACCCTTTAATGTTCCCTATGATCCCTCAAGGTCTTGCTTTGGACTCCGAGGTACAGGCAAATAAATGGATGCCCTCGAAGTGTAAGGTTCCCCACTTCCCTAGTCACCTGTGGAAAGGCCCAGATCAAACCACTTTGTCTCACTGCATATCCCTGGCTGGACTGGAATCAGAAGCCTCCAGTATGATGGGATTCTAGGTGTGTGCCTCCACGCCTGGTTTAGTGAAGGCCACTTGAAGATGGTAAGTTTTACTGACGGCACCAGCAAAACAAAACAAACAAACCAACCAAAACTTAAAATAACAAAGTTTTGGGGGGACTGGAGAGATGATGGCTCAGTTGGTTGCTCTTGTAGAGGACCCAGGTTCAGTTCCCAGCACCCACATGAAGCCTCACAATCACCTATAATTTCAGTTCCAGAGGATCTGATGATGCCCCCTTCTGGCCTCTGTGTATATTGCAGCCACATGGTGCACATGCATACATGCAGGCAAAACACAAATACATACCAAATAAATAAATAAATAAATAAATAAATAAATAAATAAATCTTAACTTGTGTTGAACTGACATGTATAGTCTCCTTGGAGATAATTGATCAGTGTTGTCAACAGAAGTTTCTGTCCTGTCTGGTCCTGCAGCCATTCAGTCCCAAATAAACACACAGTATTATATTAATTATAAACGGTTTGGCTGATGACTCAGGCTTCTTATTGGCTAGCTATCTCTTAATTATTAACCCATTTCTATTATTCTGTGTATCTCCATGTGGTCTTGGCTTACCGATGATGCTCTGGTCTCTTCCTTCCTCGGCAGCTACATGGCGTCTCAAGACTTACTGAGTTCCTCTTCCCAGAATTCTTCTAGTCGGGTAACCCCACCTATACTCTTGCCGGGTTACATCCTGACTGTCCATTGGCCAAAACAGCTTTATTCCTCAACCAATGAGAGAAACATCTATTCACAGCATGCATAAGGACATCCCTCATCACAGCATATCTGTTTAAATTGCATTTTTTTTCCCCTGCCAGGAACAAGGGACCCAGCTTCACTGGCTGCACAAGCTGAGTCTCCATTGTTCACATAAAATTTGAGTGGGACTATGGGACAGGCTGAAACAACCATGCTGTCCCTGCTGCATTCTTTCAGGGCTGCAGGGGTGCGGCTGATCCGGGAGATGTGCCAGGAAGATCTGCACGCAGTGGTGAAGAACTGCTTCGCCCTAGTCAACAGTTCCGTCTCTGAGGGCATGTCAGCCGCCATCCTGGAGGCAAGTGCATCTCGGGTGCTGAAGATGGGGTGCTGGATTGTCCTATCCCTTCTGGGTTTTTTTTCCCCCCAAAGATTTATTTAAGGATTTTTTAGTTATGTTGTATGCACATGTGTCTGTGAGGAAGTGTGTGTTGCGAGTGAGTGCAGTTGCTGGTGAAGACCAGAAGAGGGCATCCAGATACCCTGGAGCTGGAGCTGCAGGTGGGTTGTAAGCCACCCCATATGAGTGTGAAATTGCATCCACTGCTCTGAAAGTACATGACACTGCTTTATGTCATCTCTGTTTGGCCTAGAAGCCAGCTCTCTCCCTGTGCTATGTGATAGGTGTCAGCCTCTGTTGTGTACTCAGCCCCAGCCACTGGGGGCAGCCTGTCCCTTCAGCAACTAACTTTGAAATCAGTGTAGAGCAGGTGCCCAATTGCTCTTCTGTATGTAAATACACCGGGTTTTGTTTTTTTGTTTTTGTTTTTTGTTTGTTTCCTTCCTGTTTCTTAAGAAGAGGCCATGAGCCTGGCATCTGCGGAGTGAGTTTCTAAGCAGCACACCCAGCTTTCTCTGCGGAGGGACTGCTCTCAGCCTTGGCTTGCCTCACAGAGAAGGCAGATTTCAGCAATCTGGATGCCCTCAAAATGTTGATGTGGCATTCCTTTGAGAAATCAAAATAACCTTTGGGCAAAGGGCACTGAATGAAGTTGATTTTTAAGGGGAGGGATAAGCACGCGTCTTTATTATCGGAATCACTTCGGATGGCCAGGGCAGTTAGTTAATCACAGAGCACATGCCCATCACTGGTCAGTAGGGTGAACTTTTGACCTTTCTGGATGTGCTTTCCTGTGTAGGCAAGTACAGATGCCCGCAGGCTATAAACACGCTTCTCCCTGAAAACTCCTCAAAAGCAAATCTCGGCCGGATGCACAGCAACTGGATGGTTATTGCTAAAAGCCTGTCAGGCATTTCCCACTTAAGTATATTGTGGATTTGAGCCCTGAGTAGAATTACCTTAAAGGAAGGGGATGGGGAGATGACTCAGTCAGTAAATTGTTTGCTTCCCCCCTTCCCCACTTCTGTCCCTCCTCCCCCTCCCTCCTACACACACACACACACACACACACACACACACACACACACACTGACAACAAAATAGCACAAGGGTTTTGTAACGCTCTTACAGGGTCCTTCAAGGTTCTCTAGTCACTAGAGAGGGTGCTACTTGCTAAGATCAATCCCCAGGACCCACAGGAAAAACGGGAAATAGTTGTTTGTGAGCGCTATCCCAGGGCTGGGGACGGTGGAGAGGGGAGACAGGCAGATCCTTGGGGCTTGCTGGACAGTCAGCCCAATAGAATCTGAGCTCAGGGCCAATGAGAAACCCTGTCTCCAAAAAGATAAGGTAGACAGTTTCTGAGGAAGGCCACTTCAAGTTTTCCTCTTGTCTTGTACACATCCACATGTATCCCTCCACATACAAAAGTGTCTTCATATCCTAGTGTTCCTGTTTGGAGCACCAACATAGGTGCAGTCACACACAGACATCACAGACATACACCATACTCTTTGGGTCAGGTTTTGCCCCCCCCCCACCGCTCCAGGTGAAAGGAAGGCTATGCTCTAAAGCTAAGAGCAAGAAGAGAGGGGAGGGAGACAGAGAGAGAGAGAGAGAGAGAGAGAGAGAGAGAGAGAGAGAGAGAGAGAGAGAGAGAGAGAGAGAGAGAAGGTACATGGAGCAGGACCATCACTTATTCTTTTGAAAAGCAAAGCTATTTTCAAATGTCAGAACTAGAAAGATGTGCTAAGGGCATTTATTTGGGATGTGGATGCTGCAGGAAATGAAGAATTTTGCAAGGGGCTGTGCAGTCTTCGGCATAGAAGAACCATACCACCATCCACTGGCCAACACCCACCAGACACGCCCTCTGCTCAGATCTATGCATCCATAGGAACATCCTCAGACCGACTCATTTCCACACACTAGCCGTGATCACTCAGAATGGTCACTCATGCCACCAAAATCTAAGTAAAACAAACTCCTCTTCGAGAAAAATATGCATGGGGCAGCATTTAACCTCAGGTGTGACCCAGGACTAACAGAAAGCTTCATTAGCCACATACATATGCATCCTCAAAGCCTGGGTGTTCTTTGTTTTGGGGAGCTAAGTTCCTCGTGACTTCTCAGCCATGAAAAAATAAAGACTGTTTCTATAAACCCTAGTAGCTCTGATAAAAGTGTGTGTGTGTGTGTGTGTGTGTGTGTGTGTGTGTGTGTGTGTGTGTGAGGTTTAATAGGATCTTAGAGAGCCATGCAGGGAGGTTCTGCCTACCCTGCAAGAGGAGGTTGAGTTGGTCTAGGGAGACCAAGTGGGCCTGTTTGTGGAAGGGGGCCGTGTGTCTTGTGTTCTGACATTTTGTGTGTCTATCCCTCGAGCCAAGCTCACCCCCTCCTCCGTCTTTCCCTGTTCACTCTGGGGATTTGCTCTGAATATGAGCATGCCTATTTCCAAACACTGCCTAGCACATGACTTTTCCAGCCACAGTGCTACCAGGACCAGCTTCTCTGTGTGTTCATGTTCTCCCAGCTCGTCTATGCTTAGAATTTGTCATTTTTTTTAGAAAGATTTATTTTTATTTTTAATTATGTACATTCCTGTGTGTCTGTGTGGGGATATGTGCACATGTGTGGGAGTAGCCATGGTGGCCTGAAGTGGATGTTGGATCCCCTGGATCTTGTGTCACAGGTGATTGTGAGCTGTCCAGCTTGGGTGCTGGAAACTGAACTTGGTTTGTGAGAGCAGCAACTTAACCCCTGAACCATTTCTTCAGTCCCATCCACCTTAGTTTTTTGAGACAGAGTCTGACAATTAGGCTGGACTGGCTGGCCAGCAAGTTCCAGGAATCCCTGTCTTGCCAGCACCCAGCCTCATACCCAGTATTGAGATTACAGATGCGCACCACCATCTGGTTATGTTTTTGTTTCTAACACGAACCATAGGGAATTGAATTCGGGCCCTCATGCTTGCAGGGTGAACACTTTGCCACCTTAGCCAGCTCCTAGCCACCTTGTCTGACTCCTAAATGACACCCCACATCTTCTCTCCTCCCACCTTCACAGGCAATGGATTTGGAAGTTCCTGTGCTGGCTAGGAACATCCCTGGGAACTCGGCTGTGGTGGAACATGGAGTCACAGGACTTCTGTTTTCAGACCCTCAGGTAAAGAGAACCCTTTCCCCAATGTTTGCTTCATTGGTGTGGTTTCTGTCTGTCTGTATGAAGAAGGGCTATACATTTAGGGTCCTTGTAAGCCTCTCAGCTCCCGCTGGAGGTAGAGCTGTCCATCAAGCTCTGTGGTTTCTGTTCTTATCCTGGAGGGACGTGCAGCCTTAAGAAATCCAGGGTACTTCCAACCTGAGGATTTTAGCTTAGTTGGTTGAGTGGCTTGCTTGGCACACATAAACCAGGCCTGGTAGTGCACACCTGTCACAGATCATTCAGGAGGTAGAAGCAGGAGGATCAGAAGTTCAAGGTCAACCTCTGCTATATAGCTAGTTCGAGACCAGCCTGAGCTACATGACACCTTGTCTAACAAAACATAACTAACCTCACGTAAACAAACAAACAAAATTAATGCACAAGTGTTCTCTTAAGTGGTTGTCTGGGGCAGGGTAAAGCAGAAGAAAAGGGCCTCTAGCCTCTTGGTGCCTTGTGATGCTGTGTGCATTCTGGGGCTTGGGTGCACAGTTCCCTGCCTTTCTCGTGTTCAGGTCCCCTCAGGTCAGCACCTATGAGTCATAGATACAGCCCCACCCCCATACCCCCACTACAGAACTTACTCGTGTTTCAACTCGGCGTCTCCACATTGGCTTTACCAAGGGTGTTTTGAACAGCAGGCCTTCCTGGTTCTGTGCCGGGAGAGTTGTGATTCTTCACACTCTGAAACGGTGCGCGAGACGGATATTGCACGTACTTTGTTGTCCTCCTCATCTCCATCAGACTTTGCCCAGTGCATGGCAGGATGCATTGCTTTAAAAACAAATAATACAAAATTGAAGGAACTCCAGGCTGGCATTGTATTCATCTCAATTGCCTCTGAACTCAGACTTTAACCACTCATCGGTTGGCTGCAGGGAGGGCAATAGTAATTTCAAATCAGCACTCAAGTATGTACGAGAATCAGCATTACATTTATTAAGAAGAACTATCCTGTCAGAACACTGGCTTTGGGAGTTAAAATATGTGTATGAAATGCACAGGACATACATAATGTGTACACGTAAATGCTCTTTGAATCTAAGCTAACTCATTCAGCGTTAGCTGTTGTTCCTTAATTGAGAACATAAAGAAATCTGATCTCCCCATGTAGGGCTGGCAATAAAAGGCTGAAGAGTTCAGAGAGATTGGGAAGGCAGGGCCATGTGAGGGGCTGGGGTACATGGCCAGGAAAGTTGGGCAGAGTCTGGGAGCTCACTCAGAGTGGCTCCAATGGACAGGCAGCAGAAGAAAAGGGCCTTGGTTTTGTGGAACATAAAAATTGAATTTGGCCAGGCTTATAGCTAGAGGAGGAGATCAAGGGAAACTCATGGACCATGCAGCAGAGCTGGGTGTGGAGCTGGAAGAACGTGGCCGAATTGACACCTAGAAAGAGGATGGCTTTAGATGCCGGGATGTGGCTGGAATGGATTCCCAGCCTGGGATGCATGAGCCTCTGGGTTTAGGCACCAACATTGTGTGGAACTGGACTTGGCAGCATTTGAGAGAATCAGAAGTTCGTCCTTGGTGACAGCTGTGTGGATCAGGGTGCTCAGCCATTGGTTCTATTTGTGGCCGCCTTTCTGTCTCCAACCTTCTCCCCACCCCCTTTAGAGTGCCCCACCCCTTCAGAGCGATTCCTGCCACGAAGTGGAGACCCTGTGCCCACTTTGAGGATGTGGGCCTCTGCATTATGTGCTTCTCTAGCATCTGAGACAGCACCTGCTTCTAACCCAAAGTTCCTTGACAATGAATGGTAAAAGCCACTCCCCCAACCCCTGTGATAGCTACTTGCAGGAACATAAAGAGGAATCTGAAAGGAAATGGCTCTATTAGTTTGTTTTCTATTGCTGTGGTAAACGCCATGACCAAAGGCAGCTTGGGAATAAAAAGGATTTATGTGGCTTATCCATCCTGGTCACAGACCATCACTGAAGGAATTCAGGGCAGTAATTCAAGCAGGAGCAGAAACAGGAACCACAGAGGAGCACTGCTTACTGGCTTACTCCCCATGGCTTGCTCAGCCTCCCTCCCTCCCTCGATCCCTCCTTCTTTCTTTTTCCTCCTCCTCCTTCTTTTTTGTGACAGAGGGTTCCTCTGTGTAGCCCTGGCTGTCCTGGAACTCACTCTGTCAGCCAGGCTGGCCTCAAACTCACAGATCCACCTGCTTCTGCCTCCCGAGTGCTGGGATTAAAGATGTGATCACCACCACCTGGCCAGCAGTCTGCTTTCTCATACAACCAGGTGTCACCTTGCCCACAGTGGGCTGTGCCTTCCTACATCAGTCAACACTCAAGAAAATTCTTAGACATAGCCACAGGCCAATTGGTTGAAGAGAATTCCTCAATTAAAGTTCCCTCTTCCCAGGTGACTCTAGTTTGGGTCAAGGTGACAAAAACTAAACAGCACAGGGCTTTTGCTTTGGAAACCTTATAAAGAGAGCCTAGTGAATCATCTATATTTATCTGTCTGTGTCTATCTCTATATCTATCTATAGTGATATCTTCAACTATCTATACCTATTTCTATCTATATCTAATATATCTATTTACATGTATATCTATTATCTATATGTATAGATTGACATATATGTATGTCTCTATCTCTATGTATCTATACCTAGTATCTATATGTATCTATATCTAATATCTATCTATTTCCCCATCTGTATCTGTTTTTTATCTAAAAGGCTGATGACTAAACATATTTCATGGTTGTAGGCACAGAATAATCTCTGTTTTTGTATACTTCACCTCTGGAAATTTTCAATTAAATGAAGCTTTACAAACCCACTCAGCATTGATTTCTCATTACCTCAACAATCTGGTTATTTCTTCATTTAACAAAGAATGAGTCCAGTGACTTTCTTGGGTGTTTTTATAGCTTAGTTTTATAGCTTCAAAATTAAGATCCAAATGACATTTAATAGAAACTGTGAATTCATATTCTGCCAGGATTGGGATCTTCAAGGGAGGCACAATCTTATCCTATAGGAAGCTTTCTATTTGTTCTTTAGATAACTGTATATTTAGAGAAATAAACTTTGGACTATTAATGGGGGCAGTGTTTTATTCCATCTCCTATCCCTAGTGGTCAACATGATTTCTCTCTTTCTTTCTTTCTTTCTTTCTTTCTTTCTTTCTTTCTTTCTTTCTTTCTTTCTTTCTTTCTTTTTTTCTTTCCCTTTCCTTTCCTTTCCTTTCCTTTCCCTTTCTTTCAATTCAGGGTTTCTCACTGTAGCCCTGGCTGTCCTAGAACTCAGTTTTTAGACCAGGCTGGCCTTGAGCTCAGAGATCTGCCTGCTTCTACCTCTCAAAGGCTGGGATTAAAGGTGAGCACCACCACTGCCTGACCCGCTTATGTTTCCTTAAACACTTATTTTCTTTTTGATACAATGTCCACGTAGCCCAGGCTGTTCTCAAACTCTCTATATAGCCATTGTGACTTTGAATGCCCGATCCTCCTGCTCACCCCACCCCCATCTTCCCAGTACAGATATTATAGACAGCCACCACCATACTGAGTGTATGAAGTACTGGGGATCAGATTCAGGGCTCCAAGTAGGCACTCCACTGAGCTACATCCCCATCTCAAGGCTATATCTTTCTTAAAGACAATGCCTTTTTTTTTTTTAAGCAGGAAGGACTTTGATTGTGTCTGGGGAGTTTGTTCAGGCTTGGAGGTAGTGGTGCTCAGGGGCTCTTGTTCCCATTTGAATTACACCATGACTTGTAGGCACTTTCTGTTGCATGCCTCTCCTTCATCCAGAAGATGGAGGTAAGACTCTCTGGAAATAGAACATTCTATACCAAGTGCTTTGAAGATTTTGAATAATCAAATCTAGAAAGTATCAGTTTTCAAATTTGAATGTAGAGCCAGCAAGATCACTTAACAGTTTTAAAAAGGCACTTAGCACTAAGCCTGAAGATTTGAGTAGTATCCCTGGGACATTAATGGTGGGAGAAGAGAACCGACCTGACCTGCAAATTGTCCTCTGACTTCTACATGCTTAAAAAAAAAAATGAAAACAAAAAAAAAATAAAAAATAAATAGAAGTAAGTTAAATAGTCACTAAACATCCAGTTCCCAGTTTCTGTGCATTCAGAAGCTCAGAGGTCCCAGCAGGAGTAGGCCAGGGCTCCAGGGTTGGACAGAGGGGCCCTAGGGAGGAAAGGGCCTTGACAAGCTCAGTTTGTCAGAGTTCAGCTCAGCCTCTATGTATGGTGCACAGGCAGGGTTAGCTCTATGCGTCAAGACAGTTACACCTGCCATCAGAGGGTTGAGAGAGTGAGTCTTTGTCCCAATGACCGAGGTTGTGCAAAGAGCCCAGCCCAGGTGAAAGATGCAGAAATGATTGTACGCACATACACACCCACGCATGCCAGTACACTCACTGCACCCCGAAGAAATGCTGACAGTTGCTCTCACCTCCCTCTATCTCTGTGACTGTCCTCCCTCCCTCTCTTCCTCCCTACCTTTCCCCCTCCCTTCTGCTTTCCTTGAGCAATTCTGGCACTTTCCCACCTAGCAGTCTTCCACAGTGGATTCTCTCAGCCCTTCCTTATCCCAGGTTCATCAGGATAGGTACCTCTCCTGTCTGATGCCCACCCCTGCCCTTTGCTGGAGACAGATGGCACAGTCTGGCAGAAGGGAAACCCGTAGTGACCCATGGAACCTGGTCTTAATGAGTGTGACTGGATGGAAAGAGCCACCAGATGGGGCTCATGCCTCAGAAAAATGGAAGCTGCACCTGGGGTTAACTCAGGCCTGGACCTCAGCATCACCTGGGCTCAGAGCAGGCCTAGATAGTAGGGCCTTGGGGGCAACATCAGGAGAATCCTGCTCGTCAAGAATCCCCCCAAAATATGAGGGAACGGGGGTGCATAGTTTCTCCAGAGAGTTCCATGATGTCCCCACCATCCAGGCTTCTGCACAGTCGCCCGCTAACGTACAAAGCTTGCCTCTGTGTTGTTGCCAAACCAAAGATGAGTTGGACAGGGAACTGCAACCTGGGAGAAGGGACCAGTTGTGGTTCAAAGGGATGGTTCCTTTCATTACTCTTTCAGTCTGCCTATGTCCTGTGAGGGCTTAACCCGTCCTGCTGCAGGATCCCTTGCCAGGCACAGAGGTGGGTGGCAGATATAATGGCATCTCTGAATAGGAGTGCTGCTCCGTGGGAGTTCACTGGAAAGAAGGTGCTGGCTGGTACCCTGGAAGTCAGCAGGTGTCTGAGGTATCCCTTGGAGGATGCCCTTGGGCTGTCACGGGCAGGGTAATGCAAGAGGGGGGGGGTTGGGAGCTGCAAGCATGCTCAATCACCTGCCTGGTGCCTCTGCTTGTATTTCCCACTGTCCCCACTTTCTTGGGCTTTGTCTCCACTGTGTCCCATCTCTGCCAGGCAGCACTTGGTCCTACCTGGGTTATTCATTTCAGCAGTCATCTCTATTGCAGCATCATTCCTGGCCTTGAACCACCAAAGGAACCTGTTTGAAATAATGAAAATTCAGTTCTACCCACCGTGTCTGAGAACCCTCTGCACTTCCCATATAGGGAGGGAAGCATGTGCTAGGTCAGGCTCGGGGCCCTGCATAGTGCCCACCGTGCCCTCCTCTGTCCAGCCCCACTGGTTATGGCCCTCACGGGCTGGTCTCTGAGCAGAGTGCCATTCCCATGTTAGCTCCTTTGTTGCGGAACTCTCCTTAGTCCAGGTAACCGCAGGGCTCCCACCATCTGTAAATGAGCTAGCTGCCTCCTCATCAGCCCCAAGTTCCTGGAGGGCAGGGCCGAGGAGTCCTTTTTTTATCTCAAAGCCTGCCCCCAGTAATCTACATTCTCCAGCAAGGCTACATCACCTAAACCTCCCCAAACAGCATCACCAACTGGGGACCAAGCCTTCAAATGTCTAAGCTTATGCACAGGACATTTGTCATTCAAGCCACCACAGCTGCATAAGACCCGCCAAAGATTAAGCCAATCAAAGCTCCCACACAAATTAGGTAGGGGGTTCTGAGGGCTGCAGCTCTAGTTGAGAATCTCCCTCCCTCCACAGCAGTTGATGGCTGTGGGGGAGGGAGAGTCATTCTTCTTAGGAGCATGTGGCTACTGGTAGGTTGCTTATAGCCCAGTAGATGTCCCTAAATCATGTGCTACTAATTTCAGTGAGTTATTTTTTTCTTAAGGGACATAAAGCTAAAATGATGTGTTGGGGGGGAGGACTGTGGGTTGGGGGAGAGTAGATAGGATTGAGATACTTTGTATACAAATACAAAATGTTCAAAGAATTAAAAATGTTATTTTTTTCTTTAAAGAAAGAAAGAAAGGATACAGTCTCCACCAGCAATAGAGGATGACATGGAAACAAAGTAAACTGCAAACAATTGCTTATCTGAAGACAAACAATGCTTGCCTGTACCACTTAACAAACAACTCCACTCAGGTGTTTGAGCCAGGCTCTGCAGTCTGCAAACCTGGAGGCAGCTCTGGTCTGCGCCTTCCTTTTATTTAGTTGGCTGTGTCCTTTGTATTTCTGAGTGACTTACTGAGTATGCCACTACTGGTTACTCACGGGGAATGGACAACATGTCGCTTTCCCAAGGCTGATTTGTAAGCATCTGTGATCGCTCACTCTGAGTTCTCAGAAAAACTGGGTTTCTGTACATGTATTTTAATTGTCTTAGTGTGTGCACCTTCTCTGCCTTTTACTGACCTCCATTAGTGGCTTTCAAGAATGCACCTTTGGTCCTAGAGAAAGTGCTGCCTTCAAAGCCACTTGACCTGCTTTAGTCAGCACCCTGGGGTGCTCTAGGGTGACAGCTGTGTGGAGCCTGTGATTGCTCCAGGCTGATTGACTGCAGATCAGCCTTTGCCCCGATTTAGTGTGTGCACTCCACGGACCTTTTTCTATGGCCTTTGCTCTGTAGTTTGTTTTGGGCGGTGTGCCCTGGTAGGTTTCAGCTATCAGTCTGATGTTGTACACATAGCCTGAACTCATGGGAAGCCGTGGAGTGTGGGCCAGTCAAAGGCCTCCCTAGCTCCTGTCCTTTGCCAGCTTCTGTTGGTTGGTAGTGACTCGGGGGTTTTCTCTGTCCTAGAGTCAAGGGAATGGGTTAGGCTTGCCCATGATGTGCTTGCCCTAGCTTCATAGTCATTGTGAACAGATAGGGCCATTCACGGGTGCTGGGCTCGAGCCTTTTCCCTGGATCACATTACACTAAAAGATGGTTATTTTATCTGAGAGGAAGGAGAAAGTAAATGCTAGGCCGCAGGCTGAGGTGTCCATGGCTGATCAAGTAGCTGGGTCCCACGGAGGTATTTCTGCTGGTCCAGCTGGGGCCAGCTGCTAGCCCAGTGAGTCCTCTTGTGCTATAGATGAGCAGGGGGCTGGGTGGTCCAGGGTGGTGTCCCTCTTGCAGTGGCATTGCATCTCTGCCCTTGGTATCTCATCCTCAGTTAGGCTGCCTCAAGCATCTTCCTGTGTCATTTTCCAAGGAGACTTGAGAGAGAAGAGCACAAACTAAAGCTAGATTTTACTTCTAAAATCTACTAGAGTTTCTTTCTTGAAAGCTTTGCCTGCAAGTCACAACAACATCACTTCTGACATGCTTTATCACATGGATTAAAGCAAAGTCCCAGGCTTGTCCACTTGCTGCTACAGGGAGGAGAAATAGGTCTTGACACCAATAGGAAGAATGACAGAACTACAATGCAAAGACCCCTGCTGAGGGATGGAGGGCCTGTGGCAGCTGACTTTGCAGACAGTCCTTGACGGAGAGCAAAGGAAAGAGTGGCAGGATACTGTCCACTCACAGAGACAGTATCCTGGCTCAGTAGATGCTCACTGCAGAGCCAGAGATGAGATCTAGCTTTCTTGTTCTTCTGTTCTTCTGTTCTTCTGTTCTTCTGTTCTTCTGTTCTTCTGTTCTTCTGTTCTTCCTTCCTTCCTTCCTTCCTTCCTTCCTTCCTTCCTTCCTTCCTTCCTTGGGCTGCCTATTTCTCTTCTTTCTATCTCTTTCTATATGGTGCAGCCATATGGTACATCTGATTTCTAGCTCTGATCTCTCTTGCTTCAAGCCTTCTTTTCCATGATGTCATTGTTGAGGAAACAAACAAACAGAGAGGTGTTTTTGTTTTTGTTTTTTTTTTTTTTTATCAGAGTCCATCCTCTATAATTCAAGTTTTTGCTCTAAAATTGCCCTACATTTTGTAGCAGTGTTAAGCAAGGACCCTGGCTTCAGCCCAATCCTCCACATCAAATAAATCAAAGATATGGTTGGTATCATAAAGTAATATTTCCAAGTGCTAAGCCTCTAATTTTAATATGAAGGTTGTTCTGCCACACGGTGAGAATAAATACGTTATGTTTTTATGGTGAAAAGAGCACCAATTTACTAGAAAATGTGTACATAATATATAAATATAAAATCCTACCCACATAAATGTTGCTATTTATATTGCCAGCTATAAAAGGCATTCAACATTTAATTAACAATAATTTTGAGAATATGCGGATGTTCCTTCTTGACAGTAAAGTCTCAGGCACTGTCTCTTGGTTGGAATTTACTCGAGCTGGGGGAGTAAGAGAATAAAAGTAATTAAATGTTTATGAGTTCCTGCATGAGTGTCTTAGTGTTCCTGTACGTTCTTATTTGTGTGTGTATGAGTGTGGGTCCTGGGGATTGAACTCAGGTTGTTAGGGTTGGTGACAAGCACCTTTACCTACTGAGCCATCCCTCCTCCAGCCTGACATATACAGTGTTTCTTAATCTAAATGCTTGCACTCCTCTGATCCCCTCATTGAAAGCCTGTTTCACTAGGCTGTGAGTGAGATGTGGTGGGGTGGGGTTGGGTGGGGGTGGGGGGTATGATAAGGAACCGGTGCAGACATAGGCTTTCAGACGGCTCCCCGGGTTCCCCTGCACTCATCACTCATATGTGTTCCTCATCCACTTCCTGTTTTCCAGGAGTTTATTCAGTTGGCAAAGAGACTGCTTAGTGATCCTGTGTTGGAGAAGGAAATCGTGACCAATGGAAGAGAGTATGTGAGGACACACCATTCCTGGCAGGTGGAGAGAGACACCTACCAGCGCCTCATCAGGAAGCTGGAGGAGAGCTTGGAGGATTAAACGATGGAAGTCTGTACTCGACACATCTGTCCCAACAACCATTGGGTGCTCAGCTCTGGGTAGATGCCAAAAGATCGGACCTAGTCCTGGACCACTGAAATCCCAGAGTACCCAGGGACATATCCACCTCCAACTCTCTCTTGTGTGGCAGACACAGTTCCAAAAGTGCTTACAGCTCAGTTCTGGATGGGCTTATAGCTCACTCCTGCAAAGTTCTTAGGGCTCAGTCCCAAATGTGTTTGCTGCTTGGTGCAGGTGATAGAGGTGCATCTTGGGGGCCTTTGGGGGAATGCTCCAAGAACTGCTTTTACAACATACAGAGGCTACCTTCTAAGCAAGCACAGTGCAGACCCTTCTCCTGCCTTCAGAGTGACCTTTGCCTATCATCACCAGTTCACAAAGAAGAAACAAAAAGGTCAGGACTGTCAACTGAGTGGAACTGGCAGCATTTTTGATAAGATCTTGACCTGCATGATAGGTCCATCATGGAGTCCTGATTGACACGTGGGGGGCCTGGCTGTGGCTGGCATGTTAATAATCTCTGGAGAAGCTGTGAATGGGTTGTATCAGAGCGTGTCACTCCTCACTGGTGTGGTCTACAGGTCCCACCCACCTGTGTCACATCACAGAGAGCCTAGAAGATGATTGGATGGCCCCCATGATAGAGACTGGGACCTTGAGTTCAGTGTGGGTGTTCTTCCCTCTTATTGCTAGGAAACTGAGGGCAAGTGTTGACTAAGTCACAAGACAATGGTGGGACCCAAGACTGTGACAGGAGGTCACTGGGGGATGGGGAGGTCAGTGAAGTATGGGGAAGTCAGCGGGGTATGGGGAGGCTTAGCCTGAGGGTCTTTGAGTGGGATCTCCTCACACCAGCACACTGTGCTTCCAGTGCCCTCTTGCTGAATTCCAGCAAGGCTATGCTACTGTAAGTAGGATGTGGAATGGCCACCTGTGTGAAAGCAAGCAGTTTGGAGGCAGAGAGAAGAAAAAAATGCATTCAAGAGCCACACGTGCAAACAAAGTGTCAGGCCTCTGGAGGGAATGGAGGAGGACTCAGCTCCCTTATTGTCCTTGCTGCAACTCTGAAGGCATGCCCTAGGCCTTTGCCTTTCTACAAACAAACAAACAAGAAAAAGAAAGAAAGAAAACCTGGCAGCAACACCTCATTTTAAGAGAAGCAGGCTAGAAGGAAGTAAACTTTGTAAGCTTCAGGGATAAGACTAGAGCCCCATTCTATAGGGCCGAATCAGGCTTTCCATTTTCATACCTCAGATCCTGCACGGTCACTTTCACAAAGGCTCCAGCCATGGCAGTGGCAATCCAACAGTCCTTGAACACCTAGCTAGTGTCTGGAGGCCAGCTGAGCAATGTGTTCATTTCCTTGGTCCCTGGCTTAAGCTGGGCTCTTACCTCTCTGGCCACACGAAGAGGGAGGAATGAAGCCTGAATCCTGGGGGCAGTTCCTCTAAGCCCTGAGTTCAAAAGCACCCCAGGAGAGGTATGCAGAGGTCTGGTGTCATTGTTTACACAGAGGGATGCTCTGGAATGTACACCTGTCCTTTGCCCAGTGTTGACATCACTGCCCAACCTCCACCACACCAGCCTCACCAAGTTACATCTTCTGCAATGAGCACTTTGGGGAAGAGAGGGTTCTTAGTTAATAAAGCGTGTCACCATCAGCCCATACAAAGACAGCGCTGTTTATTCATCCCAGGTGCGCAGATTGTGGCCCCCAAGAAAACAAATGCAATACTCAAGTGTCCAAATAAAGGGGTTTGGTATGGACTCATACTAATAAAGCGTGGTAAATAAGAATCTGGGAAACGATAGGCTGATGGATGTTTATTCAGGGAGAGATCACTTACAGCAGAAACAGATGACCACCACAGGTTCCCGTTCCAAGGATGCCTCCTGATGCTCTCTGTCTCCGACCAGGAACTAAGACAGCGAGCTGGGGTCCAGAATCGCAGACTTATTTCCCCCCCCCCAGGTCATGCCTGCACCTGTCCCCACGGCCCAATGGGCATGGTCAGTGCAACAGGTGCAGGCAGGGTGGATATCTCACTACATACTAAAGTGTGATAGTTTTCCCTTTTGGTAACAGACATTTTAGTAACCGGTAAAGAGGAGAGGTTCACGCAGGCTCACAGTTTGGAGTTTCTAATCTACACCCGGTTGGCCCTATTGCTCTGGGCCTGTGGCAAAGGAGCATCTTGACAGGAATGACTGGCAGAGCAAACCTGCTCCCTTTGCACATGGAAAATGAAAGAGAAATAAGAACCCCGCTCGAGGATGACAGTGACCTCCAGACCACATAGTAGGCCCCATCTCTTTAATATTCCACCTCTTCAGAGGGGCACACTGCAGCTGTCATTTCAAGGGAGTGTATGGGAGACACTCTTACCACACAGGCTGAAGAGGGAGGAGGTTTGCAAATGTTTGAGTGCTTAGCAGGCCCCTGGTACAGCCTAGCTCTTGCAAGACTCATTACTTCTTCCCTTTACTCATGACAGTTTCATCATGTCAGCCCCTCACAGACTGGGGTGCAGTGAATGTTCCATATCTACTCTTTCTAGTCACTATGATGGAATCCCTAACAGAAGCAACTGAAGGGAGGTCGGGTTTCCTTGGGCCCATCTGCCAGGGTGTTCAGTTCACCCTGGAGGCTGTAGAGACTCCATGTGGCTGATCAGAGAGCTGGGGTAGGAAGCTATGCCAGGCCAGTATCTTCAAAGGCATGCTTCCCTCCATTATCCACAACTCCCATCCCACAGTCTCTCCAGAAAACGCCACCAGCTGGGTTGTCCAACATAAGAGCAATGTGAATGCTCTCATTTAACTGTAGTACACCCGACCTCCATTTTGTCAACCCCAGCACTTCCTGCCTCTTTCCCAACATTTGCAATTCTGCTTTACAGTCCAAACAGCACATTTACTTATTTAGATTTACTCTTATGTGTATGTATGAGCATGCATGGGTTCATATGTGTTCAGAAGCCCTCAGAAGCCAGTAGGAGGCATCAGCATCCTTGGAGTTGGAGTTTCAAATGATTGTGAATCACTTCTCGGCCTTTTGGCTAGGATCATGTGTAGTATCAAATGATTGTGAGCTGCCTAATGTGGGTGCTGGGAACTGAACCCTGGTCTTCTGCAAGAGTAGTAAGTATCTTTAACTGCTGAGCCAACTTTCTAGCTCCTGTGGTGGTATTTAAAATGTTTTAAACATGCATCCATCAGGGGGACCAACTTAACAGGCATATGGAGGAGGATTCTGGGGACATTGCGTTTGACAACAGGAAAATAAAACATAGGGCCTAGGGAGATGGCTTGGCATGCAAGAGCACTTGTTGAGTGGGCCTGAGGACTTGAGCTTAGATCCTAGCACCTATGTAAAAAGCCAGATTTGGTCACTGTTGTGTGGCATTTCCTAAATAGGAAACCTATGGCACACTAATATACAAACACTATCAAGGCCCAACTTGGTGAACCAGTGAGTTTGTTGGTGTTAATTACAGGAGTGTTGGTGAGGAGTTACATAAGAGCATAGACCAGCCTGAGTGCCTCTTGTCAAGAGGTGCAGGCAGCTTAACAGGTCAGAGAGTTCCTTCTTCTTCAGGTGCCCTACCTACCTATATAATCTTGGGGGAAGGAGAGGCCTTGTATGTCTGTTCAGTTTCAGGCTCTTCTTGAGGCTTGTGAGTTGCTTACTTCCTGAGTCTTAAGGGCCTCTCTGCAAGATAGACTGTTTCAACTCAGATGAAATTGCTATTTAACAGCCATATATGCCTAGAAACAGTAATGTGGGGATCCTAGACAGGAGAGTCGCTGAGGCTTACTGGTCACCAGAGTGGCTCCAGGCTCTCAGTGAGAGTTTGTTTCAAAGAAACAATGCAGGGGCTAGAAAGATGGCTCAGTGGTAAATTGTATTGACTCTTCGTCTATAGGTTCTGGGTTCATTGCACACGCACACACACACACACACACACACACACACACACACACACACACACAAGAAAATACCCAAATGAGTAGTGGTTTAAATAGGGAAATTAATTCTTTCCCTCTGAAATAACAAGACTCACTTGGAAGATTCAGTCTTCTATAGAGTGAGGGACCCACACCTTTTCCATCTTGCTCATCCTCCCCCTCATCAGGAGGGAGGTGTCCATTACTAGCTCATGGTATGAAGAGGCTGTCTATCTTCTTCCATTATGCCTAAATCCCAGGCAAGAACAAAGATACCTATCTTTGTCTTCAAGGTAATACTTATTTTGGTTCATATCCCATAGCCACATATAGCTGCAAAGGAAGCTGGTATATACAAACTCCTGGGCCCAGTGGAAAAGTTGGAATCTGTGATTGAGGAAGAAGAAGGTGGTGCATGCATAAAACGGCCCTACTCTAATAGCAGCCATGGAGATGCATTGAATTGAGATCCTGGTTGTGGCTATAGGCAACCTGATTTGTATAATTGCTGAATTACTTTTAATGCCAAGAGCAGTATTTTCCTGGGCTTTAATTTAGCCTTTAAGGTCACCGCTCACCTTTTCTCCATCAGATGATCATTTATAGTTCAAATTCTCTGCCAGCCCATCCTATTGATCAGCACCTCAAACTTTGCTGCTCCTAAATTAAAAACTCAGTATACGAGAGAACGTGACTTTTCATGGTATGGAATGCCCCTTTGCTGCAGGTGATGCACAGACACAGGAAACAGTGAAATGAGATGTATTGATTATACATAGACACAAGCTCCCTCTGAATATCCTCACGGCAGTCTGGAGTGAGTCAGCACTTTGTTGTATGTGTTAGAGGGTTCTGAGACATTGAGATCTTTTCCAAAGAGATCTACCAGCCAGTGTTCACTAAAGTCACTCTTAAACATTTAAAAAAGAGATGCATGGGGCTGGAGAGATAGCTCAGTAGGTAAGAGCACTGGCTGCTCTTGTAGAGGATCTAGGTTTAATTTCAAGCATGTACATGTTGGCTCATAAGTGTCTGTAACTGTAGTTACAGGAGATCTGACATCTTCTGACCTTCTAGAGCACAGACATACATGTAGGGAAAATAATACACATAATATATATCTAAATTTTTTTATTTACTAAGATGCATGGGGATGGGGAAATGGCTTAGTAGTGAAGATCGTGTACTGCTCTTACAAAGGAACTGAGTTCAGTTTCCAACACCCATGTCCAGCAGCTTATAAACACATGCATACACGCACACACACACTTCAGCTTTAGGGGATCTGATGACCTCTTCTGGCCCCTTGGAACCACACACACACACACCACACACTGAGGTGCAAGTTGCCTGGCATAAGGACCATAGCCTGTTGACAATAACATGGTAGGGATTTTGACAAGTGAGTGTTAAATATAAGACTAGAATTCTTCTTTGGACATACTTCATAGGCTATCCTACTGTGGAAACAAAGGTTTGCTTTTGAGTAGAGCATAATATACCAACATTAATCTGGGTACTTTTGCACATGTACACCCTCAGATCTGAGTGTGTTTCACTGTGAAAAAGTCAAACACAACTTTTTATCAGTTGAGAGCTGAAACAGATAGATCATCCTGGTCTATACACAATGAGTTCCAGGACAACTAGGACTACATAGTAAGCATGCTGAAACCCTATCTCAAGATAGATAGATAGATGGAGATGGAGGGAGAGGAAGAGGAAGAGGGAGAGGAAGAAAGAGAGGGAGAGAAGGAGAGAGAGAGAGAGAGAGAGAGAGAGAGAGAGAGAGAGAGAGAGAGAGAGAGAGAGAGAGAGAGATCTGGCAGTCCTTTCCAGTCTTATGCCTTGCTTCTACACTACACCATAATCCTATCTCTAAAATAATTTATTTTTGTTGTTTACACCAGACACCAGTTTGGGCTGGGTTGTGTGAGAGAGGCTAGCAGGTATGCCTAACCTCTGGGCTGTGCAGAGCCAGGATGGCTACCAGTGCAGCTGAATCCCAAATCACAAAGTTATTTAAAATAGCTTGAGAATTTCCTGTTACCTGGCTGTGCAGTTCTCGAATGTGGATTTTGCAGATGACAATGCTACATGGAAATGTCAAAGGGTGGACACACGTGGTAATAGCTCAACTGGGACAAGCTAGGCCAAGAGAGCTGGGAAGTGCAGGAGTGTGGCACAGGCAGATCACAGGTGACAGCGCTCCCCTCGAGTTCCACCAAGCATGGAGCTTGATGAGCCACACCTGTGTCCTGGCCAGCAACTCAGCAACCCAACACACCTTTCTCAGCCTTACTTAGACCTTTGTGCTTTAGACATCACATGGCTTGAGACTTGAAAAAATGAGTTCTTGGTCATGGGTGAAGAATGCTAATTGCATATGGATGTCAAGTATCGATCCTCAACTTCTTCTTTCTTCTTCTTCTTCTTCTTCTTCTTCTTCTTCTTCTTCTTCTTCTTCTTCTTCTTCTTCTTCTTCTTCTTCTTTTCTTCTTCTTCTCAGGAGTGTGGCTTTGCTCAGGGATAAAATGTACCTAAATAACAATACTGTGTATTCCCAGTATGAATTTGTGGGTGTGACCTAGAGGTTTCAAAATGAATCACCTAGAATGACACTAGGAGAGACAGGAGCCATTCCTTCTTGCTATGCAGAATGCAGGTGTGATGGCTGGTACTCCAGCAGCCATCTTGCAGGCATTAGGGCAGAGAGAGGTAACAGCTGGGATGTTCTCATAGACATAGATTTAATGGTATATTTAAATTCTCATAGATTTAATGGTATATTTCCATGGCTGCTATAACCTTTCTGTTTCCAGGGGGGGAAATCTGTTCTCATGTAATTTTTTTTAGCTCTTTGTCATAGAGACACTTGAGCATCCCTAACAGCAAATGGCATAATACAACACTGTGTCCATGTACAAATGCCTGTCACATCATCTACAAATGCCTGTCAGTCACAGCCCCATGGGAACAAGTGGCCCATCAACACTAAGGAGGGTGTTGTAAAAAGATTTCTTACATAGATATGGCTATAGATAGGGAAGTTATAGCCAGTCTCATGTGCCTGGGGCTAGTGTGGGGAAACATGTACCTTCCACAGACCTGAAGATATGATGCAGATGTGGATTTCCTGGAGGGGAGCTATTTGCATGTGGTCCTTCATAGGAGCTGCAGCTCTGTGTGTGTGTGTGTGTGTGTGTGTGTGTGTGTGTGTGTACAAGTCCCCTGTCTCCATGGAAAGAATCATCCTCTCCGTCCTTGCTCTGTTCTAGTGAGACCCACTCAGAAGGGAAACAGAGCAGGTCCATCTGTATCAGGAGCCTCTATGGGCAGATCATGGTTTAGAAAAGAGGGCTGGGTGAGTCCCAGATAGATGGAGATCTTTTAACTTGATTCATTCCTAAGGCTCCCATGACAGTTGACTACATTTCTGGTGACTTCAAACAACAAACACTATATGCTCACAGTCCTGGAAACCAAGGCCTGGGATGAAGGTACAGGTAGGGCTGTGTTCCATCCTTGGCTCTTGGGGAGGATACTCCAACCTCAGCCAGGTCCTAGTGTCACCGGGCAACCTCTGCCTTATGGCTCCATTGCTCTTATATCGATCTCTGGCATCATTCTGTGTGTGTCTCTGATGTGCCCATCCCTCTAACTGACAAGGGTTGGGGTCCAGCCTTCCACAGTAGGATGCCACCTATATTGCTTGTAAACATCTCATTTCTAAACATCATTATGCACTGAAGTTTGGGAAATGCATCTTTGGGGGGGGCACAGTTCAATGCAGCACATAAACTTTCTTGGTTAATACTGTCTTTTCATATGTCAGTCAGAACCTGGATGCTTACAGACCAGATGAACACAAAATCCATGATTTTATGCCATTTTGTATTCATGGAATACTGAATAAAATCCCAGGGGTCATGGGGACAGGGACTTGAGGACAGCTGGTGACACATCACCTTTAATCTTCCCAGACTAAGCTAAAACATTCTACTCTGAAAAGTGAGGCCTGAAGGGACATCACAGATGGATCTGTCCCCATGGCTTTCATGACAAATAGCCAAAATTCTGGAGACTAAAAACAACAGTAAGGGTGTGAACATATTAACATCACCAGCTCCCTTGGCCTCATGGCCTGTAATTGTCAATTTGGGGCAAACCATACTTTAGAGCACAAAGCAGTGAGCCTCTGAAATCCCACTGCATTATAGACATGTTCCTGCTGGCAGTATTGTTGCAGGAATACAATGTGCATATAATGTATAGATAGGAAATAGACCAACATTTAAATATTTATCTAAGTATATGTATAAATCATGCTTAATGAACATACCAGAACTTACAATGCAGAATTTATCACAGCTTCCAAACTCATAACATTTAACTGATATTTATAACATTATAAAATGATGATTTTAAGCACATAGCATAAATAGCAAAATAAATAATGAAGGTAATAAAAACTTAAGCATATACACATACAACCCAATACAACCATCCTCAGAAGCTTTAAAAATATGGATTGCCTTCTGCCTAACCATTTCGCTTGGTGGTGGTAGGGAGGTTGTTACGAGCTTATGCAATCAGAGAAGATTAAAGAGATTTATGTGGAAGATGGCAACATCTACTACAATGGTAGATTTCAAACAATGTACATAGTCAGAAATAGCAGATACCTTAATTAAGCAATTGTGAGGTTATAAAATTAGATTATGTGCAGCCTTTTTACTGTGTTATAAATGGCATTACCCAAAAAAGAGTCACATCACCAAGGTGTGTATGTGTGTGTGTGGTGGGACTGTCTCACTGTAAATGGCCTACCAGTTAGAAATCACAGGGGGATCCTAGTTATTTAGGTGACAAGGTGTGGGATGGGATCTCAATTTTTTAAGTACAGGCTTTTGAAATGAGGATTTGTCAAGACCCGCTCTGGGTATGATTAGTAGATTTTGACTAAAAAAATTAAGATGAAAGAACCAAGAAGCAAGGTTCCTGGCATTAACTTTTGGCTTCCACATACATGTGAATGCACATTCCAACATCCATACGTGGGAATGCATACGCACATTTCAACATGCATCCACATGGACATGCATATCGCACACACAAAGAGGACAAATTATATTTAAAAAATAAGGAAATAACTGAGCATGGTGGCCTAGCATATAGGAAGGTAAAGTAAGAGGACTGTGAGTTCCTGACCATCCTGGGCTAAGTAGCAGGACTCTGCCTCAAAAGCAAACAACAGCTGGGTATAATGGTGCACAACTTTAATCCTAGCACCGAAGACGCATAGGCAGGAAAATTTCTGTGAGTTTGAGGCCAGGTCCACACAAAGACTAGGTCAAGTTCCAGGACAGCCCACGGCTACACAGAGAAGCACTGTCTTCAAAACCAAAACCAAAACAAACAAAAAAAAGAAGGACAACAAAGAGATAACAATAAATAAAAGAAGATAATGACAGAAAAATAGTCACTAACTCCCTATTTGCCTTATTTCTCAGTGACTTGGCCATTTATGGAATGAAGAGGCTTTAGGCAGGGAATAGGACACCTATTTCCTGGTTTCTCATTGGAGGCAATGTCTTCCAAGGGGCCTTGAGATCTTCATGGAAGTTAAAATTGAGTCTCTATGTCATAGGTGGGACTAGCATGTAGCTCAGTTCTGAGAGTGCTTGCCTGGCATGCACATGGGTTTGATGCAAACAGAAGCCCAGGCTCTTATTTCATAATAAAGAACACTGGAGACTCAGAGACTTGAAAGGAAGGCAGTTTATTTTACATCCTTACAAAGTCCAGTATGAGCTTTTGGGTACATTGAGGCACAGAACAGTCTTCATAAACCTAAGTCAGGCTGCTTCCTCTCTGTCCCCATTAGCTGAATAATAAATAAGGAAGGTGCAATCTTGCATCGAGTCTTTATCTTTCCCTCTCTTGTTTATATGCACCCCCATCTCTTCACCTCTTTCTTACATCCTGTGTATTTTAAAAAGTTACAGGTGTTCCAGTGTTCCAGTGCTGAAAGGGGGAAGTAGATGCAAATCCCTGGCTCAATCAAGAAGTTATCCTCAACTGACAGTCCCTTGAGAACTGGGTATATAAACCACATTTAAGGGTAGGCCATGTGCCCAGCAGTAGAGAGCTAACACATAATGAACTCAATTGTATTTTTGTAGACTTTTTTTTTTTTGTCTCTTATCGCTTTGTTTGGGCCTTTTTTGTCTTACTGGTCTTTTGCTTGTAGTGTGTGTGTGTGTGTGTGTGTGTGTGTGTGTGTGTGTGTGTGTGTATGGGGTGTTGTAGGCTAACCGAGGTTGGGTTGAGTAGCTGGGTTCCCAGTGTTTTCTATTTATTCATAGCTAGACTAAGATGACTCATGGTAAATTTATTTTTTAAATAAATCTTTAGATTTGATTTTTACAGATTTCCCATCACCACATATAACCAGACATTGTGGTTCATGACTGTAACCCCAGCACTGAGGAAGGAGAGGCAGGAGGGTCACGAGTTTACAATTATCCTTGGCTACATAGTGAGTTTCAGGCCAGCCTGGGTTATGTGAGACCCTGTCTCAAACAGTAACAACAATGACAAGAATAGCAATACAATTCCAGAAGTTTCTGGCTATCCCAACTTTGGTCTTCCAGAAAGTCCTTAATAACATGGCAACAACACAGGAGTTGAGTCTAAAAGCTGGGCACACCTCAGGTACAGTAGCCTGAGATTGTTGACCCATTCATTCCATCCCAGATGAGCACAAGACTTTAATCATTGAGGGTGTTAAGAGGGAAATATAGAGCAAATTCCCACCCAAACATAGTGTACATCGTTCTTAGCCCAGTGTCTTCATGACTAATCAGCACGTGAAGTGTTACGTGGAATCCTGACAGTTGGTAGCAAGCATGTTCAGTAGGTTAACTGCAGACATTTGAGGTGCCAGCTTCAATCTGAGGTTAACCACCTTGATCTAAAGTCTTTGTGGGCAGCCCAGGAGTTACTAGCTACATGTAGGTTATTTTCAATCTCTGTGAGCTAACGTTGTCTTTTTCTTACCTTACAATGCCAATCATTGGGATGTAAAACTCTCTGCGAAGAGGCTTCCTTCATCTCTCCTGCCGGAAGGTGATTGTGGGGAGCTCAGCTCGAAAGAGAAAAATAGCTCTTTCTGTATGAGTGGTTCATAATCCAAGCTAACGCCAAGCTGTGTAATTAATAGCTCATTATAATTGGAAGTGAGAGTGTAATCCATCTTGCACATTCTTGTCTCTCTACCCATTGCTGCATCTCCACTGGTGAGTGGTGAAGCTTAAAGACAAGGCTGTATTTTGGAGAAAATCTTGCTGGCTAATCTTTGTCATTCTTCACATTTCCATGAGAAAAAGAAATAGTTTATAATGGGTTTGTCACAGCTGATGGGGGCTTGCATGTGGAAAGCAACTGTTTAATGTCTCTGCAGCAGTTGAGGGGTTTTCATTAAGTTGTCTGGTACAATTTCATCATGGAGGGAGCAGCTATATTCTTTTGGGTTGGACAGAAAGACAATAGAAAGTCAACAGCTCTGAGTGGTTGGGGCATGTGCCTTGGAAGATGTTCTCAAGATCCATTTTCTACAAATTTGCACCTAATTGATTCCTAGGTTTGTCTTCTTTGTGGTTTGCTTCTTCCTAGAGAATGGCTGGTGGCATCTTAGTTACTTTTCTATTGCTGCGCAAGAGACCCCATGACCATGGCAAATCTCATAAAGGAAAGCATTTAACTGGGGCTTGCTTACAGTTTCAGAGGTTAGTTCATTATCCTCATGGTGGGGAATACGAAAGCACACAGGCAAGCAGGCATCATACTAGAGCCTGGCTATTATACTTGACATTGCTATTGTACTCATGAACTTTATAGCAGCTGTGGTTACCTGCACAGATCAAGCCAGTCAGAATTCTGGTGGGCATAGACAGAGGTAGGGTAGAGGTGCTCCCCAAAGCCCATCTTTAACTGGTGGGACCTATTGACAGTTAGCAGTTGCTAGGGGAGAGAGAATCACTCTTTATCAAGGGTACAGCCACTAGCAGACTTCCCACTTCCCAATGGGGAGGCCATGCACACATGCACATATATGCAACACACAATTGGGCTTGGCAGGTTATCAAAAAATACGTTTTTAATTTGAGAAGGAATGCTTTTGGAGGAGGAACACAGAGAGAGTAGGAGGGGGAAATTTAGAGGTGAATATGTATATGTGTGTGTATATGTGTATACATCATACATGTACAAAACTCACAAGGGATTAAAATTTTAAAATATGTTCTAAAGGCAGCAGCTGTCATCGCTGGACCAGGTTCTAGTGGATGGAGTCTATACAGCAGCCAACAAGCACAGCAGACAATTTCAACGGTGGCTTAGTGGGGCAGAGAAGATGAGCAGACCTAAGGAGTGCCTGGAGATGGGCTTGAAGAGACTGATAGCCAGATATGGAGTAAAGGGAGGCATTTGCGAGGAAGGACTTTTGCACTGAGATAGGACTTTCCAGGAGGATGCAGTTCACGAATATCAGTGCCCAAATTGAGGAAAGTGTCAGTGTAGAAACCCTGTGGTGGAAAGGGGCTAAGGTGTAGGGGAAAAGGCAGTCAACTGCCGCTGAGGTTCAGAGGTGGGACATGAGCTCAGATGTCACGGGGTCTGAGCTCAGGGGTACATGGAGTTCAGGTGTTCGCTCCCAGTGTAAGGGACTGCTTCTGGGTCACATAAAGCAGGAGTGTGGCAGGCTCATGTTCTTTCACTATGAAGGGAGTGAGGGAGGGGCCAGCTGGGCACAGTGGCGGGTCGTGTAGAGTTGTGGAGGGGAATTAAGAGAAAACAGATTCCAGATGCATTTGGAGGTAGAGCAGGTAGACCATGTTAAACCAGATATGGACCACAATGTAGGAAATGAGCCTTGGGTTTCTGTAAGATAAACAGCTGCATGGGGAAGGGGCAGCACTGTTGTCAAAGACTAAGGTGTGATAAGCATCATTGGTGTCTTGTCTTTCTTCATTCTCAGGTACAGAAAGTATAAAATAATTAATATTGATTGTCAACTCAGCAGGATCTAAAACCACCAAGGAGGCATGTCTATGAGGGAGTGTCTAGCTTGGGTTGAGGAAGGAATACCCATCCTGATGTATCAGGACAGCACTATCCCATTGGGTGGGGTCCTGGACTGAATAAAAAGGAGAAAGAAAGGGAGCTGCATGCCAGCACTCATTTTTTTTTCTGATGGCAGATGTAACAGGACCAGCTGACTCATGCTCCTGCTGCCATGCCTTCCCACCATGATGGACTGCGGCCCTTTGAATGATGAGCTGAAATAAAGCTATTCCACCTTAAGTTACTTCTTGTCAAGTATTTTGTCATAGCACTGAGAAAAGTAACTGATATAGATGGCAATTGCTCAGGTCTGCTTTGGTGGCTTCCCTTGCAGCTAGGTGTGAGCCGGTGATGAAGTTCTGGTCAGATCGAGTTCTTTGAAGGAGCTTCCAGGAAGTTCTGACTCAATTGAGCGAGGCTGAGTTCTTTTCTCTGCCTTTTCCTTGTTGCTTGGCATGACCATGTGATCACTGATGCTTCAGAGGTCATCCTGTGACCATGAATGAGAAGTAGCTTAGGTGTCTGAAGACTATTACTAAGTCATGATATTAGAGCAAAGCTCATTTTGTTCATGTGACTGTCATTCTGAGCTTTCTGTTCTATGCTGTTGACCTTGTTCTGGAGGTAAGATGACAGTAGGAAAGTAGGCATCTACGTGCCTAATGAAGAGTCAAAGAGCCTTCTAAATGTCACTGTAGCATTGTCAAATGGATCTCTCCACGGATATATAGAGCTCATTAATGAATTATTAATCCCTGTGCTGCATATAAGAAATAAGTCTTTCCTATGCCCAGCAAGAAAATCAATCTCCTTATTAGCTTTCTGAAATTGGAGAATAGAAATTGGATACAATGCTCTAAGCAAACATGTTTTACCATCCCGGCGGTTATAAATCAGCTAAGTACCTCCTCTGCATATGCCGAGGGACTGGGCAATCTCTTCCAGTCAGAACTGTGCACAGCACAGGTCAGAGCACAAGAGCCAAGGAGCCAGTAGAAAATAGGAGGATTCCTAGAGAGCCCTTGCAGACTTCAAGAAATACTACTTCTTAAGAGACACAGGTGGGCATCAACTAAGTGTGTGGGTGTGTTCACAGATAACTAGGTTTACAGGAGCTTTAGAGAGAAGAAAAATAACACAGTATCCAGAGTGTCACATGGCCATATTTTTTTTTTTGTGTGTGTCATAGCCTCTCTAGACCAAAGGGTGTTTGCTGCTCAAATTTAATCTATTCGAACCTTAGCAGCCATTCACTGGTAGCTCTGAACCATCTCTAAACACTCATACCACTCACAGAGAGGTCCCTGCTATTGCTGGGGTCTGAGGAGAATAAGATGCAATAATTACTCTAACATAAGAGATCCACTGAAGTGTGTGTATGCAAGCGCCCCCCCCCCACAAAATCCCAGGAGTCTCTAAGACGTGTGCAGAGAGATAGCACGTGGGTTTAGGCAAACTACTACTGTTTTCTTAAATTCACTTGACAACGGAAATATTTGACGTGAATATTTAGCTTGTGAATCCTATAAATAGTGTGAAGGGCCCTGGAGGTTCAGGGTGCATGTTCCTATGTCTGTATTACTTGGTCTGCTGTAGTGTGAGGAACCAGAAGCACAGCTCCGTGTTTGAATTCATTTGATCCTTCTGTAAACACCATGAGGCGTGAGCTGGGAGCAAGCTCATGTAGGTTACTGAGGTGTATGTGAAAAGGTTATCTTTTTTTCTCTGGTCCCTTCCTGTGTCTGCGACTCCTGGTTTGTCATGAATGGAGCAGCTTGGTTCTACAGCATGTTGCCTGTATGATGCTCTCCCTTATTATGTGCCAGGGGCAATGGAGTCACTGATATGCATGGAAGAAGCTGAAACCAAAGGCCATTCTTCCTTGGTTCCAGGCACTGGTCTCCAAACAGCAGTGCACTGTAGAAGCATGGTTCCATACATTCCTGGAGGATGCGGGGCAAGCCCTCCCAGAAGGTCTGTGATGTTCATGAAGGCTGAACAATTTTTTTCAAGGTCTTTTCTCTTCCTCCATCCCTTGTAGGGGATGCAGTCCATACAGCTAAATTCATGATAGTATTGGAATGGAAAACCCAGCTTCCTTAGGTCATTGGGGCACGAGTGAATGGTGGCATTGGTGGCTAAATTCGGGGACCTGCTCCTTTAAGGGTCCTTTTGTTTTCTTCCATACTTGGGATTTCAGGGCTTCAGTCAGCAAAGTCTGAAGTATGGGGCCCAGGCAGATATGTGGTATAGCTGCAGTGCCAAGCCACAGAGACAGGTGAGTAGCCTTGTACCCTCCTCAGCCTGGTCATTGCTGTTGGTCCCTCTGGAGTGAGAAAAGCTATATGGCCTCTAGACTTGCCTTAGGGAATGGGACACAGTGAGAACAGTGCCCTAGTTTTTGTACCAAACTCAGACCAAATGCAACCAAAGGAAGGAAAGGGTGCATTTCAGCTTATAAGTATTCAGGGCAGGAAATCAAGCAGGAATTGAAGCAAAACCACAGAGGATGCTGCTCGTTGGCTCACTCGCATGCTCTCGCATAGTTAGCACTCATACAGCCCAGGACCCTCTGCCTAGGGAAAACGGTCACTCACAGTGGGCTGGGTCCTCCTACATCAATTAACAACCAAGATACTCCCACACAGACATACCCATGGGCCAATATGATGTGGGCAATCATTCAACTGAGAGTCCCTTCTAAAATGACGCCTGTCTGTGTCAAGTTGACAATCAAAGCTAAGTGGGACAAGCAGTGTCTCCAGGTGCCATAATGTACCTGTACAGCATTGTGGAGAAGACCAGGATGGCTTGATAAAGGACGAAAATCCTTATGGGGACACAGACTGAAGACAATCCAGGCCAGACAAATGACAGATCTCAGAGCAGGACCAGGTGCCATCAGCTAAGCCTGACTCAGACAACAGAACTTCAAACTCATGAGCTATAATCACCATAGGCTACTATAATAAATTATAATTAGCCAATTCTGTTATATAATCACAAATAACATAATAATACATGATAATTTTAAGTATTTGTTACCTGTTGCTATGACAGAATATGTGACAAAGGCAACTTACAGAAGGAAGGAGGGTGCATTTTAATTGACAATTTGAGGGCATAGTCCATCATAGTAAGGAAGGTACTGAAGGGAGCAGGCAAAAGTTCTTTGGCCTAAGTACCACCATTTTGACTTCAGATTCCATTTTACCTGTAGGCAGAAACAACGTTCAGGTTCCCAAGCCTTCGGGAAGATGAGAACTTTCCAATGGCTGACCAACCTACTTCCTAAACCATAGAAATAGTCATTATGCATCTTTAGTTCTTTAGAAACATTATGAAAATTCCTAACAATAGAAGGGACAAATGAATCTGTTTTGTTGGACTGAAAGGCTTGTGTTGTGTGTCAGTAGGCAATAACGGAAAACTAATTGGTGAAAACCATAACTATAATTTGGCAACAAATGTTTGTGATTTTTGTGCTTATAAACCCCAGTTCTGGCCCTGCTCGGGGCTGTCAGAAGAAACAAGACTCCCCAGTCCTTGTCCTACAGTCCCGATTGCTTAGCGACCCACTTAGGTGGTGAATTATTAAAATCTTTGGAACCATTACATGTTGTCTCTCTCCTTCCTCACGGTGCATAATGGACAGGGGTGTAACAGGCATGAGGCAGGTCACATGGCATCTATAGTCAGCATGGAGAGGTGGATGCTGGTGCTCAACTCACTTTCTCCTTCTTATTCAATCGGGGACTACATGAGTTGATGTCACCCACATTCAGGATGGGTCCTTCCCTTCTCAGTTAAGTCTGTTTGGGAACATCCTCATAGACACATGCCATGTGTCTTCTAGATGACTCTGAATCCTGTGATTAACTGTCACAATAAATGAAGCAGTTTAGTCCAGTTTTCTAGGACAGTGGTTTTCAACCTGTGGGTCATGACCCCTCCATAGGGGTCATCTAAGGCCATCAGAAAGCACTAATATTTACACTCACAACATAGCAAAACTACAGTCATGAAGTAGCAAAGGAAATAATGTTGCAGCTTAGAGGGTGGTCACCAAAGCCTGAGGAACTGCATTAAAGAACTTAAGCTGGAGGAAGGTTCCGAATCACTGCTCTAGGATATTCTACACTTGGTTGTACAATAACAGGCGAGAGGGAAAGATGGTTTCTTCCTGCACTTCAACCAGATTCTGAAAAAAAATATCACATGCCATGCTGCTGTGGACATTTTCAAATGTAGTTACTCTGTCGACTTGTAATGCAGAGGTTGAGCTAGGATCTATACGCTTAGAAGAAACAAGCTGAGTTGATATTTTAAAATTGAGACATTTCATATAAGAAATCCCAGTTTCAGCCTCTTTCAAGAAATGAAAGATCCGTCAATGTATTCCCCGAGGGCAGCTGTGCACAGAGCTGAGAACTGGCTGTGGGGTTTGTACGGTGCCAGCTCTGGTCCTTGCCTCTGGGGTCAGGTACAGGGCCACAGAAGGGACTACAGCAGGTACAGCACAGATGGTTCTTAATTCTCCCCTGAATATGTGAGCCCAGGTCTGTGTTGGGTTCCTTTGAGACCAGATGAACCATGACACAAAGAGTTGGCTGGCCCATGCCTGGCACTTGGAACCCTCTTGGCTGTTATCACTATTGTTACTGTTTTCTTTGGAACGCATTGGGCCCTGTGGGCATTCAGGTTTCTCATTCCTGTGCTGAGAGTCCTTCCTTTTCCAATGACACCCTTCCCCCACTGTGAATTTGAGTCCATAAAACAGAACAGCTAGTTAGAATCCAGACTGGAGGAGTCACAAAAATTGACATATCCCTGTATTTCTAGCACTGAGGTGGAAACAAGAGGATCCAGAATCTAATCCACACAGAGCAAGTGTGAGGCCATAGAGAATAGGAGAATATAGGAGACCCTGTTTAATAATAAGCAAATAAAACTGGGTACAGTGGTTCCTATCTGTAATCCCAGTATTTGGGGAGGCTGATGCAAGAGGTCCTCTCAGAGTTCGAGGCCAGCCTATACTAATTTAGTGAGTTTCAGATTCAGGATATTGTAGACAACACTGAGACACTGTCTCAGCAAAACAACTTAAGTAGGTATCAGGGCTGGAGAGAAGGCTCAGCAGTTAAGAGCACTGGCTGTTCTGGCAGAGGACACAGATTCAATTCCTGCTTCCTCCATGGCATCTCACAGCTATTTGTAACTCCAGGTCTGGTGATCCAATGCCGGTTGGTCTCTGTGGGCACCTACATGCATTTGGTACACCTAAATTTATGGGGCTGGAGGGATGGTTCAGTAATTATGCTCTTCCAGATGACCTGTGTTCAGCTCATAGCACCTACGTCTGATGACTCACAAAGATTGTAACTCCAGTACCAGGGAATGCAACACCCTCTTCTGTGTTCTGTGGGCATCACACACATATGCATTCCCAACCCAATCCTACCCCAGCACACACACACACACACACACACACACACACACACACACACACACACACACAGAAAATATCAAGCAATAGGATTTACTCACTCTTTCCATGTTTAGTTCTATGGATGTGCCATACACATTCTAACTTGCACTGTGATCAGGATTCCAGAAATTTCTATGTGTTGGCCTTTGTCCCTGCTCCTTACCTCTGTCATTCCTCACCTGCTTTCCCTTAGTATAAATTGTGAGGGTTCTATCTTTGAAGGCCGTTATGGAAATGGAATCATGTGGTCTGCAAGCTTCGAGATTGGCTACGATTATTACTAATAGCACAAAATTGGATCTAACTTAAAAGCACAGCAGTAGGAAAATTTTTAATAAATAGTTATTGGCACTCTGTGACCTGCCGTGCAGACGTTGAAACACAGCATATGCTAGAGCTGTCTGTGCTGGCAAAGGCAGACATCTAGATATAGGAAGATGCAGGCAGATATTCTGAGTCTGCCATCATTTATGTTACCACCCGCATCTATAGGTTCTGTGTAGATACAAAGAAAGAAGATTGAAGGATAAATACAAGACAGATGCCAATGGACATCCACAGGCTCAAGGGTGAACCTGTGTTCATTCCCACGCTGTACCCATCACCCTTCCTCCCTACCCTTATGGAACCCCTAGGTTGAGGCTTCACTGAATCTCCAGTCTGCTATAGATGGTGCAGTGAAATCTCCAATAAGGTACTTAATGCTCTCAGTGTCAGCATCCATTCCACCAGTGTAGACTATGCCCAAGAGCATCATCAATGTGCAATCATGAAAATGACAGCAAGAAACTCTATCGCCCATACCAAGGTGTTCTCTCGGGTCATTGTTCTGGGAGAAGTCAACTGTCATATTGAGGGGACCCCAGGCCACCTCAGGGACTGGTTCACTTGATGGTGGGTGGAGGGTGGCCTTTGCCTGCAGCTTGGATGGATCAAAGGCCCTCCAACAGCCATGAGTGTCTTCCAGCCCCCAACACAGACACACCCTTTCTGAGGCCTTGTGAGAGGCAAAGCCAGGGGTGATTTCTGGCCATGGTTTTGGGAGACTGAGCTTTGGGAATTTAATTGTACAGATATGGAGGCTCCCTCTTGCTGTGTAACAAATGTCCTGGGCACAGTAGCTGGAAACCAGTCCTAGGGATCCATTCAGACATTGTGGCAGGTACAGGGTCACTTATGAGGCTGCCACCATGGTTGCTGGTCTCACAGTCACTTCAAGGCCTGTGTGGAGACAGCGGCTTTCAGGGTCACACAGGTGGCTGCTGATTAATCTTGCTTTCTTACTAGAGGGCCCTCCCTCCCCAGTGTTGCTTTGTGACATGGCTCCTGGCTCCCTCGAGGGAGTGAGAGCAAATTTTGTGTCCCTTTCTTCACACTGTCCATAGATTGTGCAGCTTCAACAACACTTCAGGAAGCTGGAAACCCAAGGTCAGGGACTCAAAGACTTTGTCTGGTTCAGGCTGTCTTACTAAAGTTTGGTTGCATCCTCGTCTCCTTACTTTGTGTAGGGAGAGAGATAAGGGGTGGGAAGACATGGGGGGAAAGAGTCAGGGAAGAGGGGCAGAGAAAGAAAAAGAGCAGAGAGAGCTAGGGGGAGGAGACAGGGATAAAGGAAGAGAAAGGAGAGACACAGAGAAGAGAAACAGAAGAGGGTAGAAAGGGGGGAAGAAAAAGGGAAAAGAGAGAGAGAGATGGAGACAGGAGAAAGAGAATGAAGTCAGGATGTCATTTTCATCTTTGTCTTGTATTTATTTTATACATTCTAGTTTTTTCCCTACATGTATGTATGTATGTATGTATGTATGTATGTATATATATATATATATATATATATATATATATATATATATATATATATATGCACCTTGTTTATGTCTGGCACCCACGGAGGCCAGGATAGGGAATGAAATCCCCTAGAACTGGAGTAATGGGTAGTTTTAGACCATTAAAAATGTGCTGGTTATCAAACCTGGGTCCTCTGAAAGTACTCTTAACTGCTGAGCTGTCCCTTCAGACCCCTATTTTTCATCTAATAATGACAGGAGTTATTACATAGTTACAGTTTTGGAGGGTCCCAGTCCCATACATAATGCTACATAATAGTTCACACTTTTATACCCTAATATGGAAACAACACCCCATCACTTCTACTGCATTGAATTGCAGCTCCCATGCAAAGAGGGATGGCTCCCAGTGTAGACAGCATAGGTGGGGACCAGAAAGAGCATCCCAGAAACCAACCCCACAGCATGGACACAGCAGCATAAGACAGCTTTCTGTGGCTAGTCAAAGCCTACATCCTCAGGCTCATTGTTACCTCCTGCCACTTACAGACATGCCATCCTTTAAATTAATCTCTTAAGTGAGCAATGCACTCACCCTCATACAGACTACTCCTTTCAATTCTAAGCCAGTCATGATTTTTGACTCGTTTCTTGTAGGTTGCAGAATATCTTCATGCAGACAGGATCAAATACAAAATATATTCTTATTCCCTCTATTTTTATTTACACACAGTTGCCTGCTGTCTAAACTGTATTGTAACCCACTTCTCAGTCTGAATCACTTCTCTTTCTCCATCAGTTTGAGATCTTTTTTTTAACCCCCCCCTTTTTTCCTAGCTACAGAGCATGCTATTACATATTCCAGTGAATGGCTCAATGCACTTTATCCGAATAGTCCCTTATGGATGAGCATATGGTCCTTCTCTATCACTTGTTATTACAAAAAGATGCAGCAAAATTAAATATTCTTGTACACGAGCCACACATGTGCAGGTCTGCAGGTGAAGGAAACTTACAGGTGCGGGTGGAGGGTCAGAGGTATGTATGTACATCTGTAAGCTGAGGGCTGTTGCCAAGTCTGTCCATATGGAGCTTGTATTGGTTTGTGTTTCCAGCAGCGACGTGCGAGGCCTTGCTTCCCACAGCTTCTCCAACACAGCGTGTTCCCGTGTGTTGGGATGTGTGCCAATATGCTGGGGTGAAAACACACTGCCGTTGCCTACTTTTAATTTACACTTGGGACATTATGGAGTCTGCTTCAATCTCTTTTCATGTGTTTGGGATTTTTTTCTTTCTTTCTTTCTTCTTCATACTGTCCTTGTGAAAATGACATTTTCAAATCTCTGTTTTTCCATAGCAGGTTTTTCCATAGAATGTCAGGGACCTCATCTTGTCCAGAATACCCCAATGCTCATCCTACCCAGAATGCTCTGGTCTTTATCTTAGTGAGAATGTCCTGATCCTTTCCTTACCCAGAATGCTCTAGTTTTTATCTTATCCTGAATATCTTGGTCCTCACTTTTAACCACAATCCTCACAACTACCCCGAAGAGCAGAATGTCACTAGGAAGACTCTCAGAATTCAGCAAGCCTTTACAAAAGTGGTTGTAGCTTACTACTCTGGAGGGTCAGATCTGGAGGGAGAAATGCTTTGACAGATCCAAGAGAGTCAAGCTCTTCTTGAGAATCAAGTGGACACCACAGCCAGCACATGCAGACTATTGCCAGTCTATGTGTCTTACCCAGAAAAATAATCCAAAAATACCAAAACGCCACTGCTTTGTTGTCTGGAGGTTTCATTGGATATCATTTGTCCTGCAGACAGATGATCACCATTGACAGCAACCAGCTGCTGATGGCCACCACCGATCACACTCATGGCTGATCCCATTCACCAATGACCACGCACATAGCTGCCCAAACTCATGGCCAACCATGTTCACATCTGACTACTAACTATTGACCACATAGCTGGTCATGTTCATGGCTGGTCTCACTGTAGCTTACCATGGTCACAGATGACCACATTCACATCCAATCGAACTCATGACTGATCACGTGCTCCCTCCTCAGGTTGAGCTGATAACTGCATGCCCCTTTTCCCCATAAATCCCACTCACTATCTGCTGTTGGCAAAGGGCCCAGGTAAGCAAAGCCACCTGAATCAGGAAAGCCATCCCAAAGGCTCAGAGGTGACTTCCCTGAAGTCTGTCAAAAGCAACATGACCAAGGCACAGTGGTTCACCCCTGCACTTAGGAGAGGGAGGCAAGGAGACGCAAGTTCTGGTCCTGCCCTGGCTATGTCTCAAAATGAACACGAGAAGCTGGAAGTGTAGCTCCCTGGCAGAATACTTGGCTGGCACTCTTAAGCTCTGAGATTCCCCCCCCCACACACACACATATGCACACACATGACCAGGCTTTCTTTTCTTTGCTCTCCTCTGCTTTGTCCTTCAGAAAAGTGTTCCTGAAGTTTCCCCCCTTCCATCCCTTGACTGTACCTCTCTTTGGATGCCAGCCATTGGAACAGCACAGATCATGTCCAGACTGCCAGTGATGTCCAGGCTGTGGAGTGCCCTGTTCATCTCTTAGTCTTTCTTGTAGTCCACCTTAACAAGCAAAGAAACTAACTGGTTATTTCTCTCTCTCTCTCTCTCTCTCTCTCTCTCTCTCTCTCTCTCTCTCTCTCTCTGTGTGTGTGTGTGTGTGTGTGTGTGTGTGTGTGCGCGTGCGCGCGCACATGAAGTCGAGAATATCAAAGGTTGATGTTGGGTACATTCTTCAACTGCTTTCCACCTTATTTTTTGAGACAGGGTCTCTCACTGAACCCGGAACTCATGGGTTTAGCTAGACTGGGCAGCCAACGAGCCCCTGCAGTTCTTCTGTTTCTGCCTCTTCAATGCCAGGATTAAAGTGAGCACCACCTAGCTGGTGCAGAGTGTGCTCAAGAGAATGCCTTCCTTTCCTATAAAAGTAAATAAAGTACAGGTGTGTGGAAGCCATTCTTCCACATGATGCCTTGAGGACCAATTTGTCTCCATTTTCCCCTCTTTTATGCTCTCAGCTGGTGGAGGGCAGATTATTTTGGCACCGACACTTCTGGCTGGCCAGGTCTCAGCCTCCAGAACACTGGGAGCTTGAGTTGAACTGTGTCCCTAAGTGAAGCCCATGTGTTTAAATGGCCACTCAGGTCCTCCCTCAGCCATGAAACTCACCAGTTTCGGCTTCTTGCTGTTCTCTCCTGTCGGGTAGGGCCAGGACCAGGCTCAGCTGTGAGACTGAGCACCAGCTATGTTTGAAGATGCACCAAGAGGGCAGTGACCAGGCAGCCACGGGGGTTCCCACACACTCGAAGCCGCCAGCTCCCAAGTCTTTACCAGATTACGTCTAAGCATCTCTCTTGCCTCAAACTGTTGCTCAGTATTTTTAGAAAGGCCGAAAGTTCCCTTAAGCGTCGTAATTATCTCCACCGGAGCTGTCAGGAGCGTTTACAGTTAAAGAGGAAGGCGGCCTGCTGCCGTTGTGATAATAGGGCGCAGCTGCAGAGCGGAGCTTCCGAAGCTGCTTTACATATGGACTGGGGCCGCGATTGTCCTTCGGGGAGCCGTCCAGGCGTAATTTCTCTTCAGTAGAATGGAGCAAGTTATTCTGACCCATACGGCTTGCACCTTGGGAGGGAAGAAAATAAATCCACTTAGTAGAGAGAGTCTTCTCTTAGTCAGTTTGTTCTGATGGGACTCTGGGGCCTGGGCTGGTCTGAAGATAGCAGTAGTGGCCACAGCAGACATACACAAGCTCTGAAGTGTTGGGAGTGTTTTCAGAATCTAGAGGCTGCAGGAAGGAAGGGAGCCAGAATCTCCTCAGGATGCAGGATGTCATCTTGGAAGAGGGTGGGGGTTCTGAGGCAGGTGGGGGCTAATGTGATGGTTGAAACAGTGAGATCTCCCCAGTTTGAGGCCAGAGTCCCCTGGCACTCGGTTTTGTGACCCTGAGAGTTTCTGACCGTGTTTTAGGGACCATAGGTATGAAATGGAGGCCAGGGTGCACAGCAAAGGCCCTTGGCATCAAGTGGGTTCTCTGTCCATTTACACTACAGAAGCCAAGGGCACTGATCTCAGCGACTGACAACTTGGAGGTTCCATGTATCAAGATATCATGCCCCTCTATTCTTCTGAGATCTATGTGAATCAGCAACTCTAGTCTGGATGGTGTTCATCTTGAGTTGAAGGAAAAGAAGGGCCAGGGTGGGCAATGGATCTTTTCAAAGAAAAGACTTACTTGTTTTATTTGATGTGTCTGTATGTGTATCTGAGTGCATGTATGTAAACCATGTACACACAGTTACCACAGAAGCCAGAAGAAGGTGTCAGAACACCTGGAACTGGCCTAAAAAGGTGTTATGAAGGTTGTGGGTGCCAGGAATCAAACCTGGGTCCTCTGCAAGAGCAACAAGTGTTCTAAACCATTGTGCTATCTGTTTAGCTCATGTATAAAGGCTTTTTAGAACCTCTGAGGAGCATCAAATGCCATCTCTGCTTACATTGCGTAAGAGAGGTAGGTCTCATGCTATGTCTATGTTCAAGCCAGGAGGGAGGGATTTGTCTCAGGTCTGTTCCTCAGGATAGAGGAGGGGTGTTTCAACGGTCTATGCAATCTGCCACAGGTCAGTGGCTTTCACCAACAAACTTTGGTGTTCCACTGAACTTTAAGACTTAGAGAATTTCAGTTTCTTTGTGTATGTACATGTGTGTGCTTGCAAGTGCCTGTTTGTGTGTGTATGTATGTGCATGCACGTGTGTGCCCATGTTGTGGAGGACAGAGGTCAATCTTCGGTTCTTAGGAATCTTGGGGAACTGTTCACTTGATTTTTGAGACAGGGCCTCACATTGGCCTGGAGCTCTCCTCTCTAAGGATGCTAGGCCAGCTGGCCAGGGAGTTCTGGGGATGGCCTATTACTATGATTACAGGCACACACAATAGTACTTTTTTTTTTTAAAAGCACACACACACCTGGCTTTTTCCTCCCCCCTTAGGTTCTGTGGACACAAATTCAGGTCCTTATACTTGTGTGTTAAATGCTTTACCAACAGAGTCATCTGCCCCCCCTCAGAAATTTCAAGTCACACACACACACACACACACACACACACACACACACACAGAGAGAGAGAGAGAGAGAGAGAGAGAGAGAGAGAGAGAGAGAGAGAGAGAGAGAGAGCATCCATCTATATCTATTTGTACAGCAGCCTACAGGGTCTATGTCAATCATCCTTGGTGGATATCAAACCTAGTGCATGCTCACTGTTTGTTTTATACACATGTATGATATAATGTATAAGCTAGTCACAATAAGAGATTAATAAGGCTACAGTTAGTAAAGTGTTTGCCTTGTAAGCACGAGGACTTGATGTATATCACCAGATTGCTTTTTTATTTTGTTTTGTTTTTGTTTTTTTTCCAAAGTCAGATAGGTGTAGGGTCTGGAGAGATGGCTCAGCAATTAAGAGCACTTGCTTCTCCGGCAGATGATCTGGGTCCTATTCCCAGCATGGCCGCTCACTACCATCTGTCACTCTAGGCCTCCAGGGGCACCATGCACCCATAGATACACATGCAGGGAGTACACATATTTTTAAAATAAAAATAGCCATACACATTTAAAATGAAAATAAATAAACTTTAAAAAGATAAAAATATATATAAAGCTAGGTGTCATGGCACATGTTTGGAATCCCAGTGCTGGATAGACAAATGCAGGCAGACGCCTTAGGTTTCCAAATCAATGAGATCAGGGCTAATGAGAGAGCCTGTCTGGACAGCAAAAGCAGCCCCTGTGAGGTGTGCAGGGGTGAGGAGAGGCAAGTGTACATGAAGGCAGGGAAACTGGTGTTGTGCTTAAGAGCAGCGTGACCCAACATTTGGAGAAATGTATTTGGCTATAGATCCCTTTCATTTCTGGTGCGTGTGTATGGGTGAATGTGTGTTGTGCCCATGTGTGCATGCATGCATGTGTGTGTGTGCATGCTTGTGCACAGTGTACCCTCACTGCCAGGTGTGTGGAGGAGAAGCATCATAAATAGGCTACAAGGCACCGGGGACTGTGGGGTGCCTGGACTGTGTTTCATGCTCTTCTCTTGTCCAGGTGGGAACCGAGCACACCCTCCTTTTGCCATCTCCAAAGAAAGCTCCCAGCCCTCAAGGCTTTTTCGCACCCTTCCATGCAGCTATTGACTTCTGGTTGTTATGTGGTCTGCTATAATAAGCCCTGTATAGAAGCCTGCTTGGAAGAGTGAACATGTGTGAGGCCTCTCTTTCCTGTCTACTTCCCACAGGATAGGGAGAGGTTCCTAGACTCAGGGATTCAGCATTATGCGCCCCCCACCACCACCCTTGCACCCATGTCCCAAATGTAGCAATCTACAGCTGCACAAATTTCCCCAGCGCAGAAAGCCTGGTAGTTACAGTGGCTGGCTGCCTTCTCATATTAAGCACACTGCAGGCCACTCCTGCAGAAACAGAAGCACCAATGAGGGATTATAAATTTCAAATCAGGTGCGTGAAGAAAGACCACGGCCCCCTTCAGCAATCAGAGGCTGGCTTGACTCGTGTGGGGTGTCTAGAGCCACAGTGGGGGCTGGGAGTTCTTAGATGGGATGTGTGACTTTTTTTCAGTGATAAGTTTGAGGGGTGATAGGTCCTGACTAAAGATGCTGGAGAGCTGTAGCTTTCAAGAGCTTCACGGAGTTCTCACACCATCTATCTCCTCCTCCACCCTCATGGTGGAGCATGGGATGTCAGGCTTGGCTACAAGTGAAATGCCCCTTTCAGTGTCTGAGAGCTGGAAGGAGGCAGGACCTTCCAGGAAAAGCAAGAGCCATCTTTATCATAGCCTGGGCAGATGGCTGGCCAGCTGGCTGGAGGGTAGGTGTCCTGCCAGCATCACCACAAAAGTGTTAGCCATGCCCCCTGACCCCAGGCTGGCTTCAGTCAAGGGAAAACCTGTGAGGGGCCAGAGCCCCAGGCTAGTTGGTGAAACTGAGGGAAAGGGAGTTCAAAGTTGTTGTGCTTCCTCCCCATAACTGCCTTAACAATCAAAGTTCCACTGCAAACACTCCGCAAACTCACTTTGCAAACTCAAGTGTTCACTGTGGCTCTGGAGTATAGTGCTTACCCAGCAAGAATGGGGCGTTGGGTCCACTTCTAGTATGTGTGTGCATGCGTGCATGTGTGTACACTTACACACACACACACACACACACACACACACACACACACACACACTTGAAGTGCTTGCACCTTTCAGGTACAAAGGAACCATAGTACGAGTCTGTAGAGATGACTCAGTGGATAAGAGCATGTACTGCTCTTGCAGAGGATTTGGTCCTCAGCATCCCTAATGGGCAGCTCACAGATACATATAATCCCAGTTTCAGAGGATCTGATGCCCTCTCCTGGCCTCTGCAGGCACTCAGACACATCATTAAAAGAAAAAAACATCATCTTAAGGAATCTCTGGGGCTGGAGAGATGGCTCAGTGGTTAAGTCTCTTCCAGGAGACTTGGGTTGGATTCCCAGCCCTCACATGGTGGTTCATAACCATCTGTAACTACAGTTCCAGGGCATCCAATGCCTGCTTCTGGTCGCTGAGAGGTACCAGGGACACAAGTAGTGTACATACATATATGCAGGCAAAACAGTCACACATAAAACAAAATGAAATAAATCTAACATAATACTAAAAAAAGAACCACAATGCTATGAACCATGATGGGGCCATGACAAGCTGCAAACGGAGACACAAAGCTGCCAAGAGGATGAGCCAGATGCTGCCATGAGTCAATGATAATGGATTTTCTGATTTGAAATTGAAGAGGACAAAGTGTAGTCATTGACCTAAAATCATCACAGACCCTTGCCCTCATCCAGGAAATTTCAGGTATCTGAGAGGGACACTCCCCCATCCTGTGTTCTCATAGCACTTCCACGTCCATCATTTAGCTCTCAGTTCCCATCCCCCGCCCCTCACTGGGGGATTCTAGCTCTGCCCCAGAGTCATGCCCACAAACCTTCACTAAGGGCCTAGGAGGAAACACAGGCCTTCCAGGACCCATGGCAGGTATCCAAAGGCCAGGGGGAACTGACAGGGGCAAGTGCCATGGTGTTGGGAGAAGACGAGCCTGGGGAGACCATGTGACCAGGGCCTTAGAGCTGTGGCAGGGCTAGATTTTCATTGCAATGCAATGATCAGCTCTGGTTTTGGCTAGGGTTTTGGCTATGGCCTTTATAGATCGCTGAGTGCCTTGACCACACAGGAATGAATTCAGAGAGCTCAGCCAGGAAAACGTGTTTCCTTCCTACAGTGTCTGGAAGGTCCTGATGCCCACAGGAGACATGACAAAATGTTCTAGTAGAAGGCCAGCACTTATCCATCCCATGAAACCGCTTGACCTGACCAAAGGGCTGGCAGACACCTTTGGGAGGTGATGTCTGGAGGGGCTTAGGGCTGAGCATGCCAAAAGGGTCTAAAACCCAAACAACAGTCACATGTGCCCTGTAACTGAACGCCACTGACCTACATGTATCACCTCCCTCTTAACTGATCAGGAAAAGTCTGTCTTCTTAAACAAAGGTCATGGCTGAGTTGATTTTTCCACTTGTTCAGTGGACAGTGAGGTTCGAATAATCACCTCCCTCCCTGGATTCTGAGGGCGAAGAACTACAAGCCACTGACCAGAACAAGGGGGCAAAGGTTCACCTTTGTTTCAACCAAGTTTTAAAAATAACATGTCTTAAAGGAATCTTCAAGGCAGAGAATTGTCCTCCTGGCTGACACCTCCTGACGGCATAGAGAAGTAAGTGCTCATCTCATATATAACACACCCTCACCCGGCTGCATTTACAGAGATGTTTGGAGAAGCATTTCTGCGCATGGCTGCTTCCTTCTGCAGGGTGGCTTGGTGTTAATCTCCTGGGTTGACTTACCATTTCTAGAAGATTAGGGGGACTCCCATTTTGAGGTTATCCAAACCTCTTGGTTGCCAGGGATTTTGACCAACCAAATAGGAATGGATGTTATTAGGGGCTGTTGGGTATCTTACAAAATGGAAAAGTTAGCTGAAAACTGAGCTGAAAGTGGGCAGGAAAGATCAAGGCTTAGAACAGGACAGATGACAAAAACTGATGGCTGGACCCTCAAGACACTACTTCTCCCAAGTAGAAGAGGTAAAGACATCACCCCACTAGGTTGCACCCCAAGGAAAGGAGCCTCCTCCCTTCCCTAGAAGATTTGGGATGTTGCTGTCAAGGAAAGGTAAAAAATGTTACAGTTGGCAAACAGTGGGCAATGGCTGTGCCCTCTGATGGAGCCTCTCTGGATTGGCAGAGATGGCATTCAAAGTCCTTAGTAGGTGGTGTCAACCACTGAACCATCAGAATAGAACTTTAATGTCTAAGATGGGAGCTGGAAGGAGGACACTGAGCCACATTGCTGGGGGCAAGAAGCTTGTTAGAAGGGACTTTAACGCAATGGACAAAGTGACAATAGCATGGAGGGGACTCTGAGGAGAGCTTAGCCCACAGTGCCACCGACAGCATGGTGGGGGAAGGGTGGGGTATGGAAGAAGGACAAGATCCTGAGAGGGGAGCCCAAATCTCTTCTAGAAGGGAAGGTGGATGGTTTCATAGCAGGAATCAAACCCAAGGCCAGGTTCTGTAGGGGAGAGGGGAGGGCGTGGGGAGAGCGAGGAATGTGTAGCGTCAACAGCCACTGGCTCTCCTTTGTGTCAGAACCTGCAAACTCCATCCTCCAAGTGAGAAATCCAGACACCTGGGAGTCTGCTGGCTAGAGACTCATAGACAGCACTGCTTTCAACAGGGTATCTGACAATGCCTCAGAGAGGGGAAAGGTCCAGGTGGTGTAGCTTGAACATCCTTCTAGTCTGGGTGGACTCTGTAGGATCCCTAACTAAGAGCCGGGGAAGTAAAAACAAAATAAAGACCTTTACACTAGTGTCTTACTTATTATCCCCCTCTCCCCCTGTGTATATTCATCTCTGTCGTTGGACCAATGAGAAAGAGCACTGGATAGGAACGAGGGAATGCTGTCATTTCCATCAGTCTTCTCAGACTGGCTCCTGCTGTGATCTTGGTTTGTTTTTCTCATTGCCAACTTGGGACTTTAACCTCTGAACTCATCTGAATTTGATGGATGGTGGTTGAGTTCCTTTTTTTTTTTTTTTTTTTTAAAGATTTATTTACTATGTATACAGTGTTCTGTCTGCATATATACCTGCAGGCCAAAAGAGAGCATCGGATCTCATTATAGATGGTTGTGAGCCACCATGTAGTTCCTAGGATTTGAACTAAGGACCCCTGGAAGAGGAGCCAGTGCCCTTAACCTTCGATTCATCTCTCCAGCCTGGTGGGGTGGTTGAATTCTTATGGTCCTTTCTGCCCAGTATCTCAGTGGTAATGAATGGTAAGTTCATCAGCTTCAAAGTATGGACCATCTCTGATTGTGACAGCCACTTGTCCTGTGGTTGTTTGTCTTTGTGTGTGTGTTGGGGGGGGGTGGGAGGGTGGAATGCATGTTTTGTGTATTCCTGTGTGTTTCTGGGTGTCATTCCTCAAGGACAAACTCAACAAATAGGCTGACCAGCAAACCTTAACTATTCACCTGTTTCTATCTAGCCAGTGCTGGGATTGTAACACCTGGCTTTAAAAAAAAAAAAAAAAAAGAAAAAAGAAAGTGTTTTCTGGGGATTGAAGTCAAGACCTGGTGGTTTCCTAAGGTGGAAAAACAAAACTCCTGGAAGTTGAAGACTTTATTTAAACATAGTCAAATCCATGGCCATGGGGGTCACAGACCCCGGGGGACACCAATTAGTGTTACTTTGCTCAATAGTCATGCTGTCAATGATATTTGAAATATTTTCATTTATATTCATAGACTTGGGATGCTCTCAACCCTGTTTTGAGAGCTCAAAAAAGAAGCTGTTTTGTGCAATGGGCAGCAGTTAAGGACTCATAACTGGTCCAAGTGTGGAGAATAGAGAGTGAATGTTCAGCCCTAAATGGGAAAGCCATATCAACACCCTTCCATCAAGGGCCAGGAAACATCATGGAAAAGGAGGTGCTTAAGGTAAGAACCAGAGGATGGAGAGGAAAGCTGTGAATTCTGTCTTCCAGACATGGCATGGCTACTGCAGATATGGACCCACAGCTGCTGTGGTTACCTGTATAAGACCTATACATGATCAAACCAGTCAAAAATCCAACTGGGATCAAGGAAGAACTCTTGAGGTTCCACACCTCTCTTCAGAGCTGTTAGCAGTTAATGGCTCCAGGATGGCTCCATGCCCATGTGCATTCTGGTAGCAGTAATTGAACTCAGTGGGTTATTTACAAATACATGAAGTTAGAAGGGGGTTGTGTGGAGGGGGATCCAAATGAAGTTGGGAGGAAATGTGTGTGTGTGTGTGTGTGTGTGTGTGTGTGTGTGTGTGTGTGTGTGTGCTCATGACCATATTCATTGTCTACATATATGGATTTCTCAAAGATTAAAAGTTTAACAAAAACTTGAAAGCATCTCTCACATGGATAAGCATCAGAAGTTCCTATACCTATGTCCCTGTTTAGTATTTCTTTTGTCACAGCTGCCTATATATGGAGGAAACCCCTGCCTGCCTATCATAGCTAAGAAGTATGCTTTTGTTATTGTTGTTGTTTTTAAATCACTTGTTTTGTGTGTGTGAGTGTTTTACCTCCATATTCTTCTTTATACCATGTGCATGTGTGGTGCCTGGGAGACCAGATCCCTTGAAACTGGAGTTACACATGATTGTACACGTGGAATCGAATTCTGGTTCTCTACCAGAGAAGCCAGTGTTCTTAACCACTGAGCCATCTCTTAAGTCCAACAATTTTTTTTTTAATTTTTAAAAACAAAAGCATTTTAATGGCTGTGGCCATTTGGTAATGTATGCATTGAAATGTCTACTAATGAAATGAAAAGAGAGAGAGAGCCCAATCTATAAATCATATTAAATAATTTCTATTCCCTTAAATAGGAAACCATTTTTTAATGCTGTGGTATATTTATTATCTGTGTGAAACAGATGCTGGCTGACTAAAAAAAAAGGCAGCATGTTCTACACAAATCTAATGAAGCAGTTTCAACTCTTGTAGTTGAGGTGAATTCTGTAAGCAGTTATCCCCATCCTGTTACAACAACAGCTCATCTGTGACGTGCAGAGCAGACATTAAGACAGTGGCTGGGCTTGAAGATGCTGGGATTGTTCATTTCATTCCAGGACACTATAGGCAGCCTTGGTGGCTGTGTTTAGTCATAGTGGTTCTTTGAGACTGGGGACTGGGAAGGAATGGAAGAAGAGGGGGAAAAAGGAAAAGATGACACCTGTCAGGTTCAAGGTTTGCTTAAAATTCCATGACAGTGGCAGGCAGGCAAGGTCTAGGATTTAAGCTCTTGCAGGTTGGACTATGGCTCTCATGAAAGACAAATGCTGTTCACTTCCTTGCCTCTGTGGATGTTGGCTTTAGCTCTTCAGATATGGGCGCTTCATTTGGAAAACTCACAGAGGTCAGAGAATTAGTAAGGGGCTGGAGGGATGGCTCTCAAAGGAGGGCAGACACAACACAGTGGTACAAAAGGAGACTAGTGGAACAGGAAGCCGTGGGAATACATGGAGGGGTAAATAACACTACAGACCCTTTGAAAGAGTCCCATGGGAAATGTCTGTAGGAAGAACATTGTTGGGAAGACATGTGTCTCTCTGTGATGGTCAAGGCCAGGGACCCTGTCAGGAAAGTCATCACTGCACGCAACTGTCTGCTGTGGAAGTTGAAGACTCTTCCTCTCACAGCTGGGTGTCAGTGCAGAGCTTGGGCTTGTCTGGCCTGAGGCTTTCTCTGGGAATTCTGATTCTTGAATATGATGAGCAGACGGGGATATGGAGCAGTCAGCCAAGTACTTGCTTTGCAAGCACGAGGACCTGAATTTGATCCCTAGAACCCATGAGCACATGAGTGCACACACACACACACACACACACACACACACACACACACACACACACACACACACACACACCATGCACAGAGAGAGGGGGGATATATAGGAAGAGAGATGCAGGGTTACAAGGTTACATCTATGGGAAGGACGCAGATGGTTTCAGCTGTGTCATCATCTTGCTCTCTGTGGTCCACCTGGTTTCTGTTCACTTACTTTATACTCAGCCCCAGTTATTTCCCAGAGACCCTGATCTCCTGATGAGGATAAGAAGGCACTGTTTAGCTAGTCCCCAGGGCTCCTCCTAAGTGCTAAGCACTGAAGAATTTGTATCTGTGAGTTCAATCTTTGCCATTATATTTTATTCCCAGATTAGAAAGCTAAACCAGAAGTTCGGTAAATAATTCCTTGTTAGGTAGACAACTAGAAAGTAGGAGGGCCTGGAATTGAACCCAGGGAGTTGGATTGTAGCCTTTAACCTCCAAAGCCCTACACATTCTATGCCTTGTCCAAAGCAAACCAACTTCGATACTTAAAATGATTACAAACCGCCTGCAGATGGGGCCCGCCCTTTCTGTGTGGTGGTAGCATCCTGTTTGGTTGGATAAAGGTGCTTTTTGTTGCTGCTGGAGCTCTTGTGGCACCCTCTCCCACACTGAGTACCCGAGAGCAATTCCATTTTCCTGCTGCCCACCATGTCTACACCCCGTGTTATCATATTATTCAGACAGCAATGTAGGCGAGGCAGATTGTTTATCTGGTGCATAATGGGGAAGGTGTTGCCAGGATGCCTACCTGCTCTCAAGTCTGGAAGAATTTGGATTCTTTCTGCTCAAAGCCATTACTTAATAGCTGAAGTGTGACTGTGATTTGCTTTGTGATTTTCCTGTAATTTGTGGACCACGTGGGGGGAAAGATGGGGGCGTTAGCTGGAGATGACGAGTGTGAGAGTTAGGAGCTGAGCTTACTAAAATTCAGTCAGGAGGTGGAGAGATGGCTCACTGGTCAAGAGCACTTGCTGATCTTGCAGGGGACCTGAGTTTAAGTTCCTGAATCCCAACTCAGGCAGCTCACAACAGCCTGTAACTCCAGATTCAGGGGATCCAACACATCTTCTGGCCTCTGTAGTTTTAGCACTTATGTGAACATTTCTACCTCCCACTATATATACATTGTGGTGCTTTGAATAGGAATGGTTCCTATAGACTCATATATTTAAATGTGTGCTCATTAGGGAGTGGCAATACTTGAGAGGAATTAGGATATGTGGCTTTGTTGGAGGAACAACAGTGAGGGTGGGCTTTGGAGTTTTCAAAAGCCCAAGCCAGGCCCAGAGGTTCTCACTTTCTGGTGTCCTTGGATCCAGATGTAAATCTCTCAGCTACTGTATCTGCCTTGAGTTGCCATGCTTCCCACCATGATAACAATGAACTAAACCTCTGAAGCTGTAAGCAAGCCCCAATTAAATGCTCTCCTTTATAAGAGCTGCCATGGCCATGATGTCTCTTCACAGCAATTGAACATTGATTAAGACATACATAATAAAAGATAGTCTTTAAGCAGTCATTATTGCAACCAGGAAAAGTGAATGAGATGGTTATATTGATTGTCACCTAGACGGGAACTAAAGTCACCTAGGAGAGATACCACTGGGCATGTCTGTAAGGACGTTTCTAGAATGAGTTAATTAATGTGGGAAGGCCCACAGTGAATACAGGCAGCACCATCCCATGGGGTAGGGTCTAGGACTCAATACAAAGGAGAAAGGAAACTGAGTCCTTGTGTCCATTTTTCTTTGCCTTGTAGATGCTTTTGCCACCACACCTTGCCTGCCTTGATGAACGGTGCCTTTGAACTGAGTTGAAATAAACCCCTATTCCTTCCATTGCTTCAACCAGGTATTTTGTTGTGGCTGCAGCAAGGTGCTAATACAGAGGGTAAGGGGGCAGACTTAGCCACCCAATAGCCACTTCAGAATAAGGTGGCAGGAGTGGGCGTCCTAGTTTCCTTGGCATTTCTTAGTGTTGCTGTGATGAACACCATGGCCCAAAGCAACTCAGGGAGGAAAGGGCTTCTTTCATCTTGCCAATCACAGTCCATCACCGAAGGAAGTCAGGGCAGGAACTCAAGCAAGAACTTGAAGCAGAGGCTATGGAGGAACGTTGCTAGCTGGCTCACTCACTGCCTCATTTTCGGCTAGCTTTCATATACAGCCCAGGACCACCTGCCCATGGATGGCACCATCCACAGTTAGCAGTTAAGAAAATGCTGCCCACATATTCTCCATAGGCCAATCTGATGGAGGCAATTCTTCAATTGAAGTTCCTTCTTCCTCCCGACTATGTCAACCTGATAACCCAAATTAGCCAACACAAGTTTACCCCATGCCAACTTAGAAACACATCACCGGTAAACTGTAAGTTTACCCAAGGATATTGCCAGAAGAATCAAGTCATCAGGCATGGCAACATGTGCCTTTACCCACTGAGCCACCTCCTCGCTGGGGTTGCAACTAGAGATCTGGTATTTATCTGTATAGTCATTTCTGCCTGGGTTTGACTTTTATATAAACTCAGCACACTTTTTGGGTGCCTTGCTTCTATCTCCTCCAACTCCTTTGTTTTTTTTTTTTAACATTTTATCCATCAATGCCCAATTAATTTTATTTTTAAAAAGAGATTTATTTTTATTTTAGGTGTATGTTTGCCTGCATATATGTGTGTATTATGTGCATGTCTGGTGCACTAAGAGGCCCAAAGAAGGCATAATATCCACTGAAACTGGATTATAGACAGTTGTACACCACCATGTGCATACTGGGAATTGGATCCAGGTCCTCTCTAGCCCCTCTTTACTCTTATTTCTTGCCATTTCAACATCTTTTATCTGTGAGCCTGAAACTAAGAACTGTCTATCTGGAGATTTCACGAAACCATGAAATTTAACTTCCATCTTCATCTGCTTTGTTCTAGGGAGTGTTCTCCCCTTTTAAAAATTTCCCCCTAGTCCCTACCCCTCCCAGCACTGAGCCCAGCAATCAGTACTATAATATATTCAGAGACTTGTGCTCCTGTGTTTCTTGCAGAAGAATCTAGAGGAATCCAGTTTGTGTTTCAGAAACCATGGAAGTGAGGGCAATTCTCTCTAAGTGACTACCGGAACATCTGTCTAATATGCAACCCAACTACATCAATGCAGACGAAGAGGCAGCCAAGCATGCTGGCTCACACATTTCATTATGTGCCTGACTCACTTGTGTTTCTATACCATTGATGGTGCAGAGAGAGCAGAGCCAGCCAGAATCCAGCCCTGGCTGCCACACACCACCACCAGTGTAACCTGAAGACAGCGACTTTGAAAACCCCAGTGAGAAACATGAAGATACAGTCACTGTACAACCTGTTTTGGGATGGAATCAATTGCTTATCTCATTTAACTTGAATGCTGCAACCATACAGCTGTGTTAAGGGGTGCAGGGCCAGTTTGAATGAGGGTCTTATGCGTACTGTGTTATGCATTGTGGTCCAGGTGAGTCCCCAATGAGCAATAATATCACAACCCCAGCATTCACATGGGGCTCTGTGTCTACCAGGCACTTGTCATTAACTTATGTATTTTCCTCCAATGACCCATTCAAGTAAACACTACTTTTTTCATGTTTTCTATATGAAGAAACTACAGGTGTGAGAAGGTTTTTGTATCTAGCTGTTGAAGCTGCAGAGTGAGAATTCAAGCTAAGGCAGTGTGATCCATGGTGGCATCTTCAAGTATAATACCATACCTCTCCCATAGTGTGCCAATCAACCATAAGGCAGGTCAAACAGACACATCCAGACTATTTAGGTTCTTTCCAGAGCATAATTATTAGTAGTTAGTGTTATCCCAGCATATAGATTTTGACTGAGAAAGTCTGATCTTAAATATCTACTTAGATTTATCTGTCAGAGTGTCCCATACCATGTGACATACCCTGTTCTTTTCTATACACTCTCCCATTGGGTGGAGTTGCCCCTGGAGTGAGACATGGGGAGGGCACTTCTGACAGAATGACATCACGTCTATGGATTTTTGCAAGAGGTAGGCAGCTCAGCTGATACCTGTATTGATTTTTCCAAAGCTAAGTCAATTGCTGACTGCTAGATGCCTCTGGTGGTGTAGCTGTCTATGTCTTCTATCCTAGAGTCCATCACACAGCTGCAGTGATGACGGTCAAGCCTGTATCTTCTGCTTCTCAAGTGTTTCTGGGGCTCCATGAGATCGATTACTTCATACGTACAGTGACAACATCAAGGACACCATAACATCATCAAGGACAACATAACCACAGAGCCTGTAGGAGCCTGTGGGCAATGACATGAAGCCACATTGATTCTGAGAGATGCAAGCCCTGCCCATATGGCTTTAACCAGGTAGGTTAGCTAGCTGTTGTTATAGAACACAAAAGCACAAAGCCAAGTGGGTAATCTGACTAGTTTTTACCTCTTGGACATGTGTCTTGGTTGGACTGGACAGGATTTGTCAGGGCTCATGGATGTATCCATGACAAGTTGGTGTACTCATGGTCAGTTTTATGTTGCTCTGGCCAGGCCTTTTTATGTGGCCTTCAACAAAGGTACCCATTCCATTTGACTAACTTATCAGCAAGCTGACCCAGGCTTATGATTTGGAGGCAAGGTGTGATGTCCTAAGGATGAGCATGACTATGCAAAGGTTCTTGGGTCTTGGAACTGTCACACGTGACTTCCACTATGCTCTGAGGATTAGATCAAGAGACAAGGCCATTGCAGATTCAAAGCCTGAGGGAATACATTCCACAACACAAGAGGAAAAATGCAAAGTTTTATACCAAACATATCATACATATACATCACCACATCATATGCATATAAATCAATTCATTACACCATCTGCCTTGCACACAGACAAGCTTTATTTGTCAGTGAAATATTTTGAACTAAACAAAGAAAACACGTGAGGAGGAGAATTGAATATCATTTCCTTGACCTCTCAAGTCTTCCCTTGTGGGATCTAAAGTCTACCCTGATCCAGACACTTCTGGACACCCAGAAGGTCCATGAAGGGCCTGAAGAGCCCAACCAGCCTTCAAGAGCCTTGTACACCTGTGCTGAGAAACTAACCATGGCCCATTTGTTTCTGGTACTTTGTTGATGTTAGAATCTCTTTGCAAACAGCTTTATGCTGTGGTCTCTCTTTTCACAAACGTGCAGCTGCACTGACGGAGTGAACCACCTACTGTGCTCCCGAGAAGAAATCCCTTGTTTCTCTGTGGGTTACCTGGCTCAGTCCCCCATCAGCTGTCTAAAGTCTCCAAGAAGGAGTTGAGCTTTGCAAAGATTGCCCAGAAAAGTCACCATCAGTGGTGGTGGTGTCTTGGACACTGGTGTCCTCTGCCCTGGGACCATTGGCCCACTGCCCCTGGACAGCTGTCACCAGTCTTCCTCACAGCATTCCACAGAGACTGGTTCCTATTACCCTTGCCCACACAAAGAGAAGGGTGGGGTCAGCCAACTGTGGTGGGATGGTCCGGTAAGCTAGGACTGTACAGATCAATGCTAAGAACCCTGTCCACCCTTTACCAACTAAGCATGCACAGAGGAAAGCTGAGAACTAAGAGGAGAGTTATGGATCAGAACTGCAGGGGGGGCAGCTGACTGAGAGTCATAAATGCTTATTAAAGTCTGGCTGGAAAAAGGGCTGAGGCTGAATGGCTAACAGAAGACAAAAGGACAAATTAAAAAGAGAGAAAACTGGAATACAGAATCTCAGACTCTGGAGGCCACTGCTCAATACTGCTGCTCATCAGTATCAATCAGGTAAAGCTTCAGAAGTACAAACGCCTATACTTGTTCCATATCTATCTACTCAAAATTTCTTGGAGGTGAGCCTTTCTCCATCTTCTCTTTCCCTTTCTCACCATCTCTCTTTCTTTCATTTCTTCTCTACTTTCCTTCCTCCGTTTCTCTCCTACTACCCCTCCTTGAGACAGAGTCTCACTATGTAGCCCAGGCTTTTTGACTCAGAGAGATCCACCTGTCTCTGTCTCTCAAGTGCTGGGATTAAAGTCATGCACTAGCACACACAAGTTGGCTTTTTTTAAAGGTATCCTCTCATTATGTAGCCTGGCTGACCTTGAACTTTCAGCAATGTTCCTGCCTCAACCTCCTGGCTGCTTGGCTTCCAAGTGTGAGATTGCTGATTATCTGTTTTTTGTTTGTTTGGGAGATAGATGTTTGCATTTTCATCATTCCCATTTCCAAACCCTGGGACGGGTAACACTCTTAGTCTTATTTTGCATATAAAGAAGTTAAGAATTATTGAGTCAATCAACAAAGCCATGAACTAGGAAGCAGCCAAGCATAGACTAAAACCATACAATGACCACCAAACCTTCACCATGTAACCCACACTGGCCGGGAGACCCTGATCCCCCAGCCCCAGTTTCCTGACTGCTCACACTGTCATGTTCACAAGCCTCTGTTTATTTTCAACTCTCAGTTATTTCTTCTGTATAATGGGTTCAACGGCATCTGCTAACTCAAATGCCAATCCCTGTGACCCAGACTTGACAGCATTCCCGAAGAGCATCCTTCTGCCACTAAAGATCACATCCTTGATTTTCTCTACACCCTCTGTCTGCTCCAAATGCCCACCATAAATACTATATGTATCACAATAAAGACAGTGTTTATGTAGATGCACACATATGCTGCTGTATATCATGTTACATATCATGTATATTGCACGTGTTCACACACAGTTATCACCACACATTCTACTTCAGTGACTGAAACCCACAGCCCTTTCTGCTCTGCTTTGCTTCCAGTAAACCTCCTGTAGCGTTGTGTTAAGGGTGAAGGCAGAGCCTGCACTGATCTCCAGAATCTAGTCTTCCCATCTCCTTTCACTAAAGGAACCCCTGAGCATCAGCCAGGCACATGGACACTCAGGTGGAGACACAGCTCAGCCTCCCTGACTGCAGAGGCTAGATCAAGGTCAAGTTTGTGCTAATGGTCTGTGAATGCAAGGCAGTTGCGCAGTATCAGGGTCACACCCTTCTGGCTGAAAACTCCTTGGGAGGGCTTTTTATCTCTTCCCTTTCACACAGCGGGCGAAAATGAGGATTCAGTGCACCACAGGGGATTTCTATGGTCAGAGGTCCAGGGCACAGCTATAAACCATATAAAGCCAAGTACGGCCCCTCCCAACCTAGCCCCAAAATGTTAGTAGTGGCAAAGTTGAACAGGCTTGCGGATGAGGACAGCACTCCAGAACACTGTTGTCAAAGGAGTCATCCTAGGAGACCGTGTGAGCCAGAAACAAAAGCTACCAGCTAACCTGGGACCATCAGCCTCCGAACTGTTATTTCAGAATGAAACACTTCTATTTCACTTCTAATTTTTTTTTCCTCCTTGGATGCTTAGTTTGTGAGCCATCTGAGATGGGGCCATATTAGAAGCTCAGCCTGAGAGACCTCCAGGGGATCACAGGCTATGTAGGACAGAATAGGAATGCTATTTCATTATTGGGAAACATGTTCTAGAAGATTTCCTTAAACTTGATAAGGTGTTGCTTACAGGCATGAAACTGATTGACTGCTACTCTAAGATAGAATGGGTGGGAACTGTGGAGATGGGGCAGGGTAGCTTAGAGACTGGAAGTGGGAAGCCTGGAAGGATGGTCCATGGACAGAGTCCGAGTGACAGTACACTTCATCTGCTTCTTTGACCATGGGCCATGTGCTTCACAGCTAATAACCTAAGCAGAAGCATCTATCTGGATATGCAGGTCTAGGCTGTGTACCCACATGCTCTCCTGGCTCCCAGGTACACTAGGAAGGTTATGAGCAAAATGTCTCCAGGTACCACCTTCCTTTCTGTGACTACAGTTCCCTTTATTGCTTCTACGGACCCACCATGACATACAATGGGATGAGGTGACTCTGAGAAATTCCAGGCCTTACTTAGGGCTGGCTGCTATTGTGGTCTTAACTAGTGATCAAGGTTAATACTCCTGAGAAAAGTCCTTGGGATTTTGAAGGCCTGAAGAGCTAGATTAGTGTCTGTGTATGCTCGGGGAGACCAGAGGTCAAAGACTGGTTTTCTTCTTCAATTGCTTTCCATCTTTTAATTTTAATCACAATGAACCGGGAGCTTACCCATGTACCAGCAAGCCCCACGTGTCTTCACCTCTCCAAGCCTAGGATTACAAGTATGCACTGCTGTGCCTGGCTTTTTAAAATAGTTGCTGGGCAACACCTGCTTGCTCACGAGGACTTTATTGTCCGAGTTGTTTCCCAGCCCTCAAGAATGGATGCTCTAATGACCCATCCCCTCCCTCAGAAAGTGACTGTAATCCAGATACACTCAAGCAGATTTATAATGTGATCAACACTGCCAGTAACATTATCCTCCCTCCAAGATCTATATATTGACACACGTGGCTCTTTGTCTATCCAACTGCACATCAACAAATGGAAATTATTAATTGATTTTGATACTTTGAAAAATCTCAAAGGTTGGGAAGAGGTCCAGTGAGGTGGCTCAGCAGAGAGAGGCACCTGCCGCCAAACCTGTTAATCTGAGTTCAATCCCCAGAACCCCACATGGTAGAAGGAGAGAAGTAACTCCACTAACTCCTCTCTGACCTCCACACTAATACCAAGGCACACAAATATGCCTTCCCCCATGACCACACACACACACACACACATACACACACACACACACAGAGAGAGAGAGAGAGAGAGAGAGAGAGAGAGAGAGAGAGAGAGAGAGAGAGAGAGAGAGAATTAAAAATATTTGGGAAAAAACGAACAGAACCTACCATTTTGCCCTAGAGAATTGCTGATGGAAATCTCACACTGAGGTCCAGCTCATCCCAAACTTCCTGAGCTTTCACCTTGAAAAACAGCCCATTGGTCTGATACCTGGATTACTGTGCCGAAAGGACATGGGCTGACTTACCTCAGCTCATCTCTGATGGATCTCACATCTAACTTCCAGGAAGAGCTGCAGACAGTGTAAGGCAGATTCTGTTTCCTCAGCTGACTTCCTACCCTGTGGAGAGACTCCGGTACCAAGGGAATTACCAGAGTCTGTGGCTGGTGTTGGCTAATCTTTCCTGCACTTCCTCCTCATTTTCTGTGGAAAAAGGAAAGTCTAGACTCCTCATGTGGGAGTGCCTTTTTCCAAACTCAACCTACGTGAGGTGAGGAGTTTACCCCATGCTGGAGGAGCGAGCAGCTGAGAACACCATCAGTGAAATCCGGTGTGTTTCCTGACTCCATTTAGAACACTGGAACTCAATTTCTTGATTTGTATTAGAAACACTTACGGAGCTACTGTTTCTTTAAGAGTTTACTGAGCTCTTGGATGTCAGCCTGTCATCCAGGGAAGATCATTTTGTGGCTACTCAGAGTCATGGCTTCTGCCCTAGGAGGGTTCATATCATCCCCTCCTCATTTTTAGGGTCTTCTGTGGTTCCCTCCCAAGTGATTATGCCTAATTTGTGCGAACAATAGAATATAGCAGAAATTATAGTGTGTGGGTTCTGTGGTTGGATCCTTAGAGCCATGGCAGCATGCTCCCTACCCCTCCTTGGGTCACTCATGCTGGGAGAAGCTGACAGCCATGTCAGGAGGACATACCATGCCAGTAGAACTCACTGAGACCCAGGTGGCAAGGTTTTCTTTGAACAGCAAGTTCTTATTTCTCCTTTCTAGACTGGCCAGTGTGCTACCTCAGAGGCATACATTTTAGTTCTAATTAAACTTTCAGATGATCACAGCCCCAGCCAGGATCTATAAGACTATGTCCCCATGGGAGGCCCTGAGTGAAAACTGCCCAGCTGAGTCACTCCCAGGTTCTGATGTAAGGAAGGCTGGCAGGAAATAGATGCATCAATGGATAGCTAGCAAGCAGATTTGTAGCACTTGCCCATACAGCAGAGGGTTACATGGAATCACATGGGCTGAAAACATTGATCTAAAATTCAATCCAGCCATTAAGTTCTCTCCTGAATAGCCCTGCCCAGCTGGGTCTCTATCTCTGCCTCTATGGAGGAGAGAGAGAAAGAGGAGAGAGAGAGAGAGAGAAAGAGAGAGAGAGGGGGGAGAGAGGAGAGAGAGAGAGAGAGAGAGAGAGAGAGAGAGAGAGAGAGAGAGAGAGAGGGGGGGGGGAGACTTGCTTTTCAAAAACAAGATTAAGTTTTTATTTTGAGAAAAAGCCTAACTTGGGAAGTTTCTTACTCATGGTCTCTGAGCTGTACCTTGGGGTCCCTCCAGGATCCATGACTATCTTCCTCATGGGAAATCAGAAGTGATGGCCTTGGCTAATGAAACCACTCTTGGAAACAGAGAGAAGCAGCCACAGGAAAGAGCTGTTGGTTTTGCTTCTTGTGGTGTCTGAAAAGAGACCGCTGGCAGGGTGTGTGGAAGGTGAGTGGGAGGCTCCCAGCCTGTCCCAAGCATCCAAGGAAACCCATCTTGACAGGTTCCTGATGGTTAATGGACTGTCTGGCTTTATCTCATAATGTTGTTCTTGGGTTTCTTCTTAGAAGATGCGAGCAAAGAATAGATGGTGTTGTCCACTCCGGGGCTTCTGCCTGCAGCAGGGCAAGGATAAGAGCTGTTTGCCTTGCTGCTCACCTCTCTCCTTGGGTATAGTGATCACCACCCACTTGGGGACATAAAGTCCCCAAGGGTCCTCCAGGTAAAAGCCTGAGGGTGACTGACTTTTTCATCTTAATAACTCTTCTTGTATCTACACCACGAAGAGACTTTGACTAGTGATGGTGCCATGTATGGTCATAAGTCATCTCTGTGAGGTGGCTCTTCCTACATGTGTCTAATTCTAGGCACACTGGAGCAAAGGCACATCTGGGGCTTAGTTGAAGTCAAGGAGGAGGAGAAGGAAAAGGGAAGAGGGAGGACGAGGAAAGGGATATGAAGGGAGGGGAGGAGGAGGGATGAAGAGCAGGGAGGAAGGAGGAGAGGAAGGAGAAGAGGATGAAGGAAAAGGGAGAGGCAGGAGTGAGAAGAAGGGATGAGGAGCATGGAGGGGGGAGAAAGAGAAGGAGGGAAGAGGAGGAAGGACACTTTGGACATGTAGATGAGTAAAGAATGTATTAACCGAGGTGGGATCCAGGGAGAACCTTTTGGTGGAGCGCCGTTAGCCTGCCAAAAACGTAGTATATGCTGGTATTTCTTATCCACTGATATGTTCTCAGGCTGCTCACGCCAAGAGAGACACATATTACAAATGACACACTTACAGCTCAGGAGGACCCGATGGCTTGTTTTCCCAGCATGATTACAGAATCAGGCCTGGGTATCCAAGAGCATTTTCAGAGGAGCAGGGAGCCCAGTGGGGCTTCACTAGCCATAGCTCTGCTCTGAGCAGCTGATCCCATCCAGGCTCCAGCCTGGGGGGCTGCCCAGCTCTGCCACTCGGAGACGGAGTATGCAGTGATGTGGGCTTCAGCCCCACTAGAAGACCTTAAGCTGTGTGGTGTCTAAAGTGGCTGGGGTAGGTGCATAGAGGTACGAAGCTCCTCATCATGATAAAAACCCATGCACCAAGGGACAGATGGGGATGAAGGCCATTGGAGAGCTGAAGAAACGAAGCAGCCAGAGGTTGGGAGGGGGTAGGGGGAGCCAGGCTGTTGCCCAGTGCTAGTGCTAGAGCATACAGACAAATCCCAGCTGGCTAATGAGCCTTCTCGAGCCAGTGGAGAGGGGCAGTCAAGTCCCATCATTCCTCATAATAAGAGTCACAATTAAGCCTCTGGGGATCTCTTCACTCTCAAGACAGTCTGCATCTTCTGCTCCTTCGAACCAGGCCTGCATTAGCAGCTGGGTCAGGCCGATCCTTAAAGGGAAAAATAATAGAGTGTGGCATGAATCTGTCCCCTGGCTGCACACCTAAACTCTGAAACTAGGATGCACCCTGGGGAATCCAACTGCATAATGAGCCAGCCCAGACTGATCAATAACTATGGTAACTGGGCCACGGTGGGTGCTGCCAAGGTAATAACCCAAAGTGCCAGTGGTGAGCAAGAGGTCTGTGTTGTCAAGAAGAGGCCAATGGAAGCTCCTATGCGGACCAGGCACCTCCATACGGTGACTCATGTGTCAACACCCACATAGAGGCTCCATAGGAGCTTCTCATAGGAAGTGACACCTGTCACCACTGACCACAGCTGTTGCCCTGAACTAGTTAGGAAGCTCTCTCTGTAAGGAAACCAGGAAAGTAAAAAGAGACCATGTGTGGGGAGAGGAGCTTTGGAGAGGGAGTTAGGAGGACATGGGTGCTGCAAAGAAGGACATAGGAAAGGAACCCACCTTTATCCGGGGGATGGGGAGGGAGAGGGAGAAGGGATGAATACCACTGAGGATGTAAGGACAATTGAAAAGCCTTAGGGAAACATTATTTTATGCTTACTTAAAATACATATTTAATATATACATGCAAGTGTAGGTGCGGATCATGAATAATTGAAGTTGAGTTATGCCATTTGGGGTATACCGCTTGCTCTTGCAAAGGACCAGAGTTCAGTTCCCAACTGAATACTTCACGGCTGCCTGGAACTCTACTTCCCAGGGGCTCTTAAGCCTCTGCAGGTGCCTGCACCCACCTGCACATTCCCAGGATGCACTTGTAACCTCTGAGCCATCTCTTCAGCTCCTATGTACTGTTTAAAATCACTTGTGTTAGAAGCATTTTGTTTTGTTTTGGCCTGAGACAGGGTCACCCTTTGTAGCTCTGACTGTCACCATGTAGAGCAGGCTGGTCTTGAACTCACAGAGATCTTTCTGTCTGTACCTCCCAAGTGCTGAGATTAATGGCTTGTGCCAGCATTCCTTGTGGAAAGATTAAAAAACAAACAAACAAACAAAACAAAGCAAACAAACAAACAAAAAAACCTGGGCTGGGCTGGCAAGATGTCTCAGCACTGGCTGCTCTTCCAGAGGTCCTGAGTTCAATTCCCAGCAACCACATGGTGGCTCACAACCATCTGTAATGAGATCTGGGGCCCTCTTCTGGCCTGCAAGGATATATGCAGGCAGAACACTGTATGTAATAAATAAATAAATCTTAAAAAACTCCAATGAAACATCAATATAGGATTTATTCCTTCCCAAGAGGTATCTTTCCCTATGGAGTGGATAGAATTGTGTCTTCCTCAAGAACCATCAAAATCCTAACCTCAGTGCCTGTGGAGACAGGGTTTTTACAGATGTGATGTTACGTAGGTAAGATGAAATCGTACTGAAGTGGACCACGCCTGCATCCTCATGAGAAGATGAAGACCAGGCATGGCCAGGAGCCAACAGAGACCTCAGGAAGAACCTAGAGATGCCCTCATTTCAACTCCTACACAGTCAGGGAACGAATTTCTGTTGTTCTACGTCATAGGGTCAGTGGTGATTTGGTACAACAGTCCTGTAGGTATGCAGTCTTCCACATCCCCAGAAATACACCCCTACCATAGATACTCTCCTACACCAAAGTATAAGTCTTTCACTTCTCTGCCCACAGCATCCTGCTAGAATCTCACATTTTCCCTATAGATAGGTGCCCACTGGGCCTAACAAGGTCTTTTCAAGGGACTCCACTGAGCCAAGTCAATCTTGTATCTGGATCTCTGGTCAGCAACCTTGTTCTTCCCCATCATCCAGAATGCTCCTTTGATGTCAAGTGGCTGCTGGCCCTGGGGATATGCCTCTCCTGAGACAGCATCCCTGGTCCACACACTCTTACTAAATGTTTTGCTGCTGAAAAAGGAATAAGCAAGGTGGAAAGGAGCTAATGAGGGCTTTTTGGGAGGTGCCAAATGTCTGGTGAGCTCACACTTGTGAGCTTCCCCAGAGGGAAGCAAACACATTTACTGGTTCGCACTCCAGGTTGCCCTTGGACAGCCTTATTTGCAAAGTGGGTGTGAAATGAAGAAAAGAGGGTGAAGAAACCTTTGGGGGCCTGAGACATTCCTGGAAACCCCAAAGGACTGCCTGAGACTGAGCCCCAAACCCAAGCCAGTCCTACTAATTTCTTCTAGAACCTTTGGTCCCCATATTGGTGACATGGGTTGAACTACAAATTTCATAAGAGGAGGATTTAATCCCAGTGCTGGAATGTGACTTTATTTCAAAGCAAAGTGCCTGTACATGTAACTGAAGGCACACTGGACTAGGTAAGACCCACTCATATAAGCAGGTTTCTTCATAAGGACCATTGGCCACACTGAGAGAGACCTAAAGTGGAGACAGAAGCAGATAGAGGATTGTGTTTTAGGAGAGGGGTTCTAAGGCTCAAATCTGGGGCCTTGTACATATCAGACAAGTCTTCTGCCACTGAGCCACTCCAGCCCTAAGGAACTGTTTCTGAGAGCAAGGGACATCAAAGACCACCAACAAACCACAGAAGCCAAGGAATATCCTCCTGCCTTGAAACTCTAAGTGGGAGTGGACTCCAACAGTGCTTTGACCTCAGAACTCCGCCCTCCAGAGATGAGAGGCAGTGAAGTGTTCAAGGCGTTGACTTACAAAATCCTTACGTCTGGAAGCCAGAAGAGACCTGGCAGGCAAAGAGCTGGCATGGCCTTCTGGATGTGATGCTGAGGAGACATTAACGCCAGTTTCATGGATGGTATCCCCAATGTGTAGGAAGCTCTCTGCTCTCAGCCACACATGGGTGGTAAAATGAGCACGCAGGGCAGGTATGAGAGAGAAGGAATGACTTTCTTTACACTTGAAAGATACCTGTTTGGGGTTTTCTGTTCATCCAGACTTTGGGCTGTTGCTCAGATTCTAGGTAGGTAGATCATGTCAAAATGTGTATCTTAAGTTGTGGTGTTCTTTGTGGGTGTGTGCTTGTATGGGTGCACCTGTTTGTATAGGTGCATGTATGCATATGGACATGCACACATGGGTGTATGCATGTGGGGAGGTCAGAGTTCAACTGTGGATGTCGTTACCCATCTGCTGGTTCACCTTGATATTCTTATTATTTAATTTTTAAATCTGTGTGAGTGTTTTGCCTGTATATATGTGCAGCATGTCCATGCCTTGTGGGTACAGAGGCCAGAAGAGGGTATTAGATCCCCTGGAGCTAGAGTTACAGGAGGTTGTGAGTCACTTTGTGGGTGGTAGGAACAAAACTTGGGTCATTTGCAAGAAAAGCAAGCAGTTTTATCCACTGAGCCATTGCTCCAGCCTCAACTTCATAATTTTAAAAAGTTTTATTTATCATTATTATTATTATTATTATTTGTGAGTGTGTGTGTGTGTGTGTGTGTGTGTGTGTGTGTGTGTGTGTGTGTGTGTGTGTGTGTGCATGTATGCAATGGGATGTGTATGGAGGCCAGAGGACAACTTCATGAATTCTATTCTCTTCTTCCACCTTCATGCGGGTTCCAAGATTGAACTCGGGTCACCGGGCTTGTGCAGCAAGCTCCTCCAGATGCGGAGCCATCTTTCCAACCCACAGCCTGTTCTTTGAAACAGAGTCCCTCACTGTGACTTGGGGCTCACTGACTGGGTCAGGCTGGCTGGCCAACGAGTCCCAGAGATCTTTCTGTCTCCACTTCCCCAGCACAGGGATCGATCCATGCCCAGCTTTTTGATGTGGGTGTGGAGGATCGCATTCAGGCGTTCTTTAGTGTGCAGCAGATATTTCACCACACTTTACTGAGCTGTCACCTCCGTAGCCTTACAGCGTGTTCCTTGGTCACTCCGTCTTTGCCTGGGAAATTCAGAAGAGACTGGTCTTCCTTGCAGTAACATATCCTTTACTAATTGTCTTAAAAAACACACAGCTTCTTTCTCTGTTGTTTTCGCCATCTAGGATGGAAATGGCTTCAAGAATCGTTTCTTTGTAGGGAGATGTGGGCAGGTGGAATTGATGCTCTGTTGCAAGCACAGTCTGGGGGACAGGAGTTTCCACATTTGCAGTTCCTCTATCCATACTGACTGTGTCCTTTTGCATGGTGTTTGTGTTTGTAAGGAACAGTAGAACCTGGATATTTTTAGGCAAAAGGGACAGGGTTTTAAATACTGTTTCGTCTTTTCTTCTGCTATTTTTTGCATTCCTTTTTGTGAGACTTATGGCTATCCTCAATTTATTTTATCTTTGCTAATCTCTGTCCCAAATGTAAGTAAGGTCTTCGAGAGTGACATCTGTCTCTCCAGCACTATCCTATTGGCAGAGTAGTTGCTCCATAAATGGTTGAATGACTAGCACTCAACACTGTGTGTGCACTCCCAGAGCTCTGCTATCTTCTTTCCTAGGAAGAACCATGTTGGGGACACGGTGAATAAAGTCTGAATCTCAAGGTCAGCGGGTGTGCGTGTTCCTGCATTGGGAACATTGGGCATCATTCTAAGTTGCTCTCCATGGCAATTTTTGAGGCAGGATCTCTCGGTGAACCTGGGGCTCATCGATTCAGCTAGGCTGCCTGGCCAAGTGAATTCAAGGGATCCTTTGCCTCTGCCTGGGCTACAGACTGCTGTTCTCCCCCCCTCCCCCACCACCACACACACTGTGTTTAGCTTTTCTGGATTCTGGATATCTGAATCTCCTCTACTGAGGTCAATTTTTGAATGCAGCTGAGTGTAAATACCTAGGAGACCCAAGGAAAGGACAGGGTGCCCTCATTGCTCCAGCACAGAGGGAGGCTGGGCCAAGTGCCTGCCTCTGAGGCTTCCATCTACCATCTGTCAGCAGGCTTTTAGGAGAGAATTACATGTGTGATTTATTTTCAAATCCTTTCAGGTCCTGAAGGAGAGACACTCAGCACACGGTACACTTTGTCATCATGTGTCAACATCCCCTCGATGCCGGGAGCAGCATTACAGGATGTCGGGATGTAATTGGATTGCACTGGATCCTTAATCTACATTTTCATTTACCAAAAGCCATAGCATTGGGAGAGACATTTACCATTGATGCTGGGGCCCTGGGGTGGGGGTCGGGGAGGGGAGGAGGGGGGTCATCGTGTAGAAAGACAAAGGCCAGCCATAAAGCCACAGAGTGCATGTTTTATATTTACAGTCAGTAAGTTTATAAATATATATTACATTCTTACAATCTACAATACATTCTACACGTGGAGGGATTTGAGAACAGGCGTCTGCTGCAGTAGTCAAGGAAATGTCGCTTGGGTAAGAATGGAAAGAAATCAGAAAGGAGGCAATGAAAGCAACGGATTATGGTGGTAAAGGGGTAAGAGTTTCATCACCCACCGAAACAAGGGGAGTCCATTGGGAGACAGGAGCAGGCGGCTTGCTGGCTGTCAGAACAAAAGGATTAGCACCACAGTCAGAGGGGAGGGGCCTCAGCGGGAGGGGAAGTGGGACTCACAGTCCTCTAGGGAGAGACTCTTATTTGATGGGGGTGAGAATAATAGGAGGAAGAGGAGGGTGGCAAGGAAAGAGACAATAAAGACAGAAAGCAAAGGGAAATTGAGGAAATAGGTTCAGGGCAGAGAGAAAGACCCAGAAAATGGAGAAAAAAGTTGGAGGGAGTTTCTGAAGAGCAGGAGAAGGGAAATGGATGGTGGTAGAAATACACAGAGAGACCAGTCTCCTTCACCCTTCAAGGTCATGGCTACTTTTCAGCCCACCATCCTCACTTCACAGTGAGACGGGGATTGGGGTAGGGATCCCCTGATCAGCCTCCCTCTCCATCTTCAGAGGCTCAGCATCTGAAGGACCTCAGAGACATTGACCAATCATTCTGATTTTCAGGGCTGACTTTGGGTCCAAGTGCTCTTGCAATAGTATGTTTCTACACGCATGCACCCACAGACACACATACCCTCAACATATACACACATACCTTCTTTATGCACACATGTACACACACACACACACACACACACACACACACACACACACACCCTTTATCTCTCTCATGCTGTCCAAGCATGCACAAGCCTACCTTCCTTACACACACCTCTTACAGCTCAGAACAGACCACCTACTCTGAACAGATAGATTTGTCTTAATACCCTGGTGGAGAATTCTTAGACAGGAGACCCAACATGAGTGGCTGCAGACCCACTCCCAAAACAACCCCCAATGGTTTCTAGGAAAGCAGGGAGAGGGTGAGGAATTCACCCTGAGTCCTGCTTATACTCTGGAGACCAGCCTCTTCAGAAGGTCTCAAGGACCTTCTGTATGGAACGTCACCTGAGGTTGACACAAAGCCCAGGAGAAAGAGAGGCAGGGAGAAAATTCTGAAAATTTTATCCTCTCTTCCTCACTCACGAGCAACCAACAAGGGCTGCAGTAAGGGTGTTAGTGGAGTGGAGAGATCAAGTTCAAATGTGGTGAACTAAAGGAGGCACGTGCTTTGTGCCCAGTGTCCTATAGGCTGGAGGCTTCTCGGAGTTGTTCTAATGGTGTGTGTGTGTGTGTGTGTGTGTGTGTGTGTGTGTGTGTGTGTGTTTCTTGGCATGTAGTTACAAAGATATTTGTGGGCCACTCACCTATCCATTTTCTTTTTGCCCTGCTAATCTCTGCCTTGGCCTTTCAATAACCCCTGGCTAACTTTGAGCCCATCTTTGGGAACTACAGTTCACTACCCTGTTTCCTACAGCCAGCTTCAGTGCTAGGCTCTGCCTGTGAGCACACTCCTAGCCAGCCCCGATGCTCCACTCAGATGGCATGCTCAACCCAAGCCTTGTTTTTTATTTTCATCGTCTGAAATATTGACTCTCAAAGCAGCATGGATCTCACCCCAAACCAAATTGCTCAGATTAAAGGGAAAGAATTCTTCCCTGTGAACCCTCAAACACACCTCTTTGTTCCAGCTTTGAAAACATGTCGCCATGCACAATAAACCTTTTAAGTTGAACCAAAGCATTGTGCACAATAGCATATGTGTGGGTACCGACTCTGGGCCTCCCCAGCTAAGAGGGGATCACTTCCCAAGGCTCCATGGACAGTGTCACCCTTATGGTGTCCTCTTGTCTCATTTCTCCCTTGGCTGCATGTTCCCATACCCGGGTGGGCTAAAGGCTGAAAGGTAGTAACAACATTGGTGTCTGTGTTACACGTGCTCATGTAGACTCTCCATGCAACTGTGAGGTTCCAGGCACTCCCCGGGGTCCAGGGCCTGGCAGACCCACTTAATGTCATCCTCATTACTCAACACCATGGTGTTCCCAGCAGAACACCCATCATCTGAGGAGATGGCAGAGAATGTGGAGAATGTCACTCTTTTCCTTTTGGAGGTAGGGGATGTGGGGGGTTCACTCTTCTGTTCTTTCTCATCTGTGAGCATGGCTCCCACGGACCTGAACAGCTGTCCATTGATGCTGCTCTGGGAGTTTGAGCTGAGAAGAAGTTTGCTCTCCTCGAAGTCCAGACCCCTGTCAATGGCAGTGATCTGCTCCTCTTGGGAGGAGGCGAAGTTCATGTGGTTCCCCAACAGCTCTGTCCGGTTGCTCAGCCCAACCCAGTCATGAGAGTGACTCAGACCTTCTTGCTCCTCAAAGGGAACCTGTTTGTGCCTGTACTTCAGGGCAAAGGTCACACAATTAATTAAGAACACCAAGATAGCCAGGCAAAAGACACCCAGCAAAGCATACATCCCGATTTCCAGGTCACTCAAGCCCTTGACTGCCTGATCAGGGTCATGCTCCTCAGTGCCTGTGTTGCTCCTGGGGAGGTCCACCTGGTCTGGGAAGCTGGTGAGGTCTGTGGCCATGGTCTGTGAGAAAATGATGTCATCTAACAGGCTTTCCTGGCCTTCCTTTTTCTGGAAAGTTGGCCTCTTGGTTGTACTGCCCCATCCCTCCATGAGCCCCATAGATGAGCTGCTATAGTATGGCCCTTCGGGGCTCCCCCATTCTTGCAAAGGCTTTTTGGATCTCCTATCACTGATATTCTCCACGTGAAGCCCGGCCCCAAGGTGTCCACTCTCACTGCTGTTGGGGTTCCCATCATTTTGTCCAAATTTAACTTTGATGTTGGCAGTTCCCACGGCCAGCACACTCTTTCTCTTAGATTTCTGGCAAGATTCACTGATCAGCATCTCCACCTTCACCAGAGCCCCCTGTCCTTCGTTTTCTGCAGCGATGACAGGCCACTTGAATTTGGGGTCCTGGAGAATGGAGACAACCTTCTCATCCAAGGATGTGGCCATCAGGGAGAAATCCTTTTCATCATAAATGTCCAACGGTGTGACAGAACCGTCGCTGAACTGTACCCAGCAGCTGATGGCTGCCTCCTATGGAACAAGAGAAGTGGTTAACACATATCAAGTGGCTCAGCAAATGGACACATGGGTGAAATTTTCCTGTCACTTCAAGGAAAGGCCAGTTAGACAATGTAGAGATAGCCGTAAGAAGCTCTAGCAAAGAACATGTCGCGATGTGAATTCCTATGAAGAACCAAAGTGGGGTGGGGCAGATGGGAGCAGATTAGGCCTCCCAAAATAAAATTGGTGTCTGAAGCTAGGGACATAGCTCCATTGGTGGAGTGCTTGCCTAGAAAGTGTGAAGCCTTGGGCTCCATCCCTAGCTCCATAGTCACCCAGGTACAGTGGAAACAACTCTTACTTTCAGCACTCGGGAAATGGAGGCAGTGTATAGGAGTTCAAGGTCATCTTTGACTATGTAATGAGTTCTGGGGCACCCTCATCTGAAAATAAATTAAGACTGACTTATTATCTGATCTGTTAGAAGACAAACAGGTTCAGAGACTCCCTAGGATCTCTGTCTGCACAATTTTAAATAGCTTGTCAAACAGTATGGCTGGCAAACGGGCCTCTTCATGAGAGTCATAGGTGTAAATTAAATGTGATACTGTGCCATCTGACACCATCCTAGCATCCAGTCACATTATCACACAGAACACAGGTTGAAGACATTGATCCAGACTGGAAGAGAAACACCTCAGGGCCACTGTAGGGCATGGTTTTATTGGCTCTACCTTCTCTGGGATACAATTAGCTTGAACTCACCTGGAGACAACCTTGGCTTAAGGTAGATGTGAAAACAGCTAGAGAGTGTAGACTTTGCCTCTAATTCCCCAACACTTTATTTCAACCAATGGGCAGAAACATTGTGACACAAAGGTAGCCTACAGCCAAGGTCCCTGTGTATCTGCATCTCTTGCTTTCTGTCTTTTGTGTTTAGAAATCTTCATTAATTTGTAGAATGGGCCAGTGGCATCATTGATGTCTTCATTTTAAGTAAAGCCTTTGACCTTGACTATGTCAGTGAATGGGCACTGCTTTGTTTCCAGTTTCTGGAAAACCTATTCTACCCCAAGCCTGTCTTTATCTCCTAGGACTTACAAGTTCAAGCCCAGCCTGGGGAACAGTCCCTAGAGACCTATGCATTACCTGCTGGCCTCAGCTAGTTAGAAATGAGACTGCCATGACAGCCCTTAAGCTGAGCATCACTGAGTGGGGTCATGTCCCCCCTTCTCTAAGAAGAAAGACAGACTCAATATTAGCACAAAAGATGAATGGTTGGAACTTAAGTAAAACTGGGTAGTAAGGCCTCCTTCGGGGGCAACCACGATAGCTCACAAACAAGCGAAGGTATGAATGTGGTAATTATGCACAGTAAGATTTTTAAAAAATGACATGGTCTCAGGGAAGGGAGAGTGGGAACCAGATGACCTGGGTCTCCCAGCCAGGATCTGAGAGTCCCCCAGTCCTCTATCCCATTTCCTACTGTTGACTGGGTTTTTTTCTTCCCCCCATCTAACAGCCCTCACTAGGGACTGGAGTAGATGTACTTTCCTTTTGTTAGATGTTGGCTTAAACCAGCCACTACATGGGAAATTGGCCAGAATGCAGTGCGAAAGCCACGGGACCCAGCACTGATCTCACAGCTTGCTCTGTTGTGCCAGGAAATCTCGGCAGGGGATGTGTATGGACCACTGGCTTTTTGAAGTTGTCAGGTCATCGCCAAGCTGCATAATGGGACTAAGAGCTACCCTTAGGGGAGCAGGTGACACTCTGCATGTTAGGGATGGATTAGCTCTATTCTGATGTCTTATCACTTTTTAATTTTTAACTGGCTGCAGTCTGATTTTATCATCCACTGAGCCAGGAAGAAAGCTCATCTCTCACCCTTCCTATCTGTACTTTGCAGGCTGCCCTCCATCCTTCTAGACAAAAGGAGGCTTGATTTTTGCCAAGAATTCATATCTGTCACCAGGGACATTAATTCTCCAATGTTTTCTAATCCAAACCATCCCACATAAGACTGTGCTATCAGGGCTCAATGATTGGCTAACACCCGAGAGGGGAACTTGAGGGCCAGCTGGAAGATAGAAGGCTGGAGGTGCTGAGTTGGCTTGTCTTCTTCCTTCTGCAAGCCTAGTCAGTCTGCTGCTGCCCGCTGCTGTGAGGGAGGCTGAGTCTGGCAAATCTCCCTGCTGTGGTGGAAGAAGGGCTTCTGATGACTAGGGAGGCTTCCAGAAAAGTCTCTCTGTGGGTCAGATGAATATGAACCCATGCAGAGAGGATTGATCGCTGTCTTCTATTGTAAAGTTCAACTCATTCTCTATGTTCCATCTAAGAAATAACATCTGTCCACCTCAGAAGAGGAAGGTAAGAATATTCTCCCTGCAGATCTACTGTACACAAACCACTGACTCTCTCTCTGTCTCTGTCTCTGTCTCTGTGTCTCTCTCTCTCACACACACACAGCATACAGCTGCCCACATTGAAATATACTCAAACACAATGCCCACACAACACAAACAGTATATACTACATACACATACATACACAGAGCACACAATACTCACACAGACACATGCACATACATGCACACAACACAGGATACACAAACAAGATTCACACATACATACACCCAGCACACAGTATGCTCATACAGACACATAGACATACACATAGGCACAGGTACAACACAAACATGTACATAATAGACAATACAATACACATATACACACATGCAGACACATGCATGAGCACATATAAAACACACAGACTGGCATATCTGCAAACGTATGTCTATGTTGGTTGAACTTTTGTCAATCAGACATAAGAGTCATCTGGGAAGAAGAAACTTCAATTGAGAAAATGTCTCCATCAAATACAGTTGTAGGCAAGTCTTAGGGCCATTTCCTTGATTAATGATTGATGTGGGATAGCCTCGCTCACTGTGGGTGGTGCCACCTCTGGGAATGTGGTCCTCAATGGTGTAAGACAGCAGGCTGAGCAAGCCATGACAAGCAAGCCAGTAAGCAGAATTCCTCCATTACCTCCACTTTGAATTCTTGCCCTGACTTTCCTTAGTGATTGACTGTGAGCTGTCAGCCAAACAAACCCTTCCCTTTGCAAGTTGCTTTGAGATACAGTGTTTATCACAGCAAAAGAGACCTAAGACACACCCATACACATAACAAAAATGTATAATGCAGCCTGTTGGGACACTGGCTTCAAATAAAGAGCAAAGGAGGATATGACCATCAGTTCCCTGCTTCTAGGTCAGCCTCCAAACCTGCTGGAACCTGGCTGCAGGCTGTAGCAATCCTCAGTCTGCCCAAGCGTCCACTTCCCTCTCAGTGCTGGGTGGGACTGGCATGCCAATCAGGGAGGGCTATTTGGACCCTCCCAGATCCCCACCCCAGCAAGGTAGAGTATGGAGGGCAGGTGAGCATCCTTTCAGTGCCTCTGCCCTGAGTGGCTGATGGTCACCTGTTGTAGTGCTTGCCCATCTATTTCAGGGAGCTAGGAGGCAAGAGGCTTCACAATCACATGTTAGTAGCTCCTTTGCAGTCAAGAAACACAGGACATGTGATGTCTGGAGAATGTGAGTCCAAACATGTATGTATGAGCCTCCATTTGCCGTGGGGGCCTCACAATCGGACACTCACCTGGTGTGAAGTCTACTTAATGTGACCCCTCTGGTATATGCTGACCTCTGCTGGTGTGTGCGGACCTCATCTAGTATGGGCTGACCTCATCTGAGGTAAGTGAGACTCAGCTGATGTGTGTCTTCAGCTCCACCTCCTTACCTGTTTGGGCCTCTGCAGAAGTTCCTGAGCCACTGCTGTGGCAAAAATGGCTCTGTTGCTCCCGGGGCTGAGCTGCAGGGACAGTGAAAGGCCTGTTACCAGCTGGACCCCCAGGTCTGTGATGGTCACCTTCTCATCCAGCACAGTGATGGTCTTTTCGGCGAGGATGGCATCCGACAGAGGGGACAGGATCTGAAGGGCAGAAGCAACATGACAAAGGGAGGCTCTCTGCGGTCACGGCACATCATCCATCACATGCCATGAGTGAAGGCATGCAGGGACCAAGAGAGAAAAGGAGCCCTCATGAGCCCATTGGAGCAGAAGCAGCTTTCCTCTAAAACTAAGCCTTGACCATGGGAATGCAATGCTGAGATGTGCTTCTGCACAACAGCATGGGGCAGATATGAGGGATGTGCAGAGGGATACCCATAGACCAACTCAGGTTGTCATCGTGACCCACTTTTCTCCTTAGCAAGAGGAATTATGTCATGGGCTTCTACTGAGTGTGGACACACTGTCATTTCTGCTGTTTACCAGTGCATCTTTATTTAATATCATTCAACATCCAAAAAGCCTTCACAGCCCCCAGAGAACCATGACTCGGCACCCTAACTGTTATTTATTTTTGTAGTACATGCGGAAGTCAGCACATAACTAGAAAGTAGGGGCTTCTTAGGGCTGGAGAGATGGCTCAGTGCCTAAGAGCACTAACTTCTCTTGCAGAGGACCTGGGTTCAGTTTCCAGCACCCACATGGTTGATTGCAACCACCTATAGCTCTAGCTCCAGGGGATATGACACCCCCTTCTTGGCCCCCCCATGCCTTGGTCACCAGGCATGTATGTGGTGCACAGATATAAATGCGGGTAAAATACTCATATACATAAAAATAAATAAATAGACAAGGCTTCCTGATTCAAATACCATTTAATCTATCCTGGGATCTTCCGTTCCATAATTTGAGATCTTCTTTGTGTGTGTGTGTGAGGGATAACTCAGGAGGAGTGATAACTCTATCATTAATTCTGTTTTAAATTTATTTTTAGTTTTTAACAACTTTCTGAGATTACAATATAAATACATCATTTCTTCCTTCCCTTTCCTCCTTCCAAACCCTTCCATGTTGCTTCTCCTGCTTTACTGAGACAGAAGATTCAGGTGACCATGGTCACTTTGGAGGAGCTGGCCAGGCCTGTGATCCAGGCAGGGTGAACTTCTCTCTAGGGTTTTGCTTCTCAATCCAGTAAGACCTGCCATGGCTTTGGGGTCATGACCAAGAAGAGTTGGAGCCCTGTATTTCCCATGCACTGTGTTAGGGTTTTGCTTCTCAAGATGGTAAGACCTGCCATGGCTTAGGAGACATGACCAAGAAGAGGTGGAGGGAGCCCTGTGTTTCCCATGTATTGTGCGAGGGTTCTCAGGGTCCTTGTTATATATCACACTCAAACTGTGCACGTTGTGATTTCACTCAAGCAAGCCTTAGGAGACTCTGTTCTGAGCAATGGCAGACAGTCAAGTGTCCCCTGCCAGAGCGGTGGAACAGAAATCCTTACCCAACTCAGCAGATGCCTCACCTGGATTGTGGTCATGCCCAGCTCCTGGCCAGTCAGGATCTGCCCTCCTTGCAGCTTCGCAATCCTGGGCTCCTCCACCTGCATGAAGTCAGTTATCAGCTCCGTGATGTCCACCTGCCAATCAGAGCCCAGCAGGTAGGCCAGGTGTCCCCCGGGATCAGGCGCCTCAGCCACAAACTGGGTCAAGACTCGCACCATGGCATGCTGGTACTGGAGGGTGCAGCCTCGGCCCTTCTTCTCATCATCGTCTTCCTCCTCACTGTCCCGAGCTGGCCTGTCAAAAGATATTTATTTGTTGGGGCAACTGTTGGGGGCTCCATGAGTCTACTTTCAAGCTTGCTTAAGGCTCAGGCAACACACAGGAGATTCAGGGTGTTTAACCACTGGTGTGATAAGAGCTCTGAATGGACAGAATGGAGAAGTGTAACAGGGGGTTAAGATCTTCCCAAAGACCCCACTTCCTGGCATTTACTCTGTACCACCTCCTCTCATCTAGCACAGTGTTTTATAGCTCTATTCAAAGGTGATTGGATAGTCCCTCCCATCATTAACTTCTTTTTTTTTTTTTTGGGAGACAGGGTTTCTCTGTAGCTTTGGAGCCTGTCCTGGAACTCACTCTGTATACCAGGCTAGCCTCGAACTCATTGAGATCTTCCTGCCTCTGCCTCCCAAGTGCTGGGATTAAAGGCATGCACCACCACCTCCTGGCTTCATTAACATTATATTAACCTATCTTAATGATGTTTCGTTATGACATTTTCATACATGTACATGATGTATTTTGATTATATTCATCCCCATCATTTCCCCCTCTCCTCCCCTCCCACTCTCATTGATCTCTTTCTTTTACTAAGCAGCCCTTCGACTTTTGTGTCCTTTGTTGTTTTGGGGGCTGAACCAAGGAGTTTCGCAGGGACAAGTGTGAGAGGTTATTTACATGAGTTTGGTCACGTTACCCATGTCTGAACCACTGACGGCAATGTCTCTCCCTCTCCAGCAACCATTACCTGCCAATAGATGTCAAGGGTCAAAGGCTCCTTGAAGATTTACACTCAGTAAATGCTTGCTGGGCAGAAGAGTTCACAAGACCTTTTGTTCTTTTCTTATCATAATGTCCCATTATGTAGCCCAGATGACAACTCTCTTGCCTCAGCTTCCCAAGTTCTGGAATTACACCATCATGCCTGGCTACATGATTGGGTTTAAAGATAGTGACATCAGTGTAGCTTGTATTCTTCTATGGATTCTGTCCCTGGCTCTCTCTGATGAAACAAGATGCTGTGTTCTGAGCTGCCCTATGGAGACAACCGCCGGGTAGGTACCTAGCCTACTGATCAGCAGCTAGTGAGGAGCTGGGCCCTATGGAAAATGCCTGAGCGAGCCTTCTCTGCAGGAGCCTCCAGACAGGACACTGGTCCCACTGGTGAACTTCCTTAAGCCACACCTGTCTGCTCCTGCACAGAATCTGAGAGACTGTGCACATAGTTCTTCAAGCCACACTGAGTTTTAGATTAAGGTCCTGAATCATACGGTATTCTGATTTCCTTTCCATTGCTTTGATAAAATACTCCAACTGAAAGCAACTTGGGGAGGAAAGGGTTTATTTGGCTTACACTTCCAATTTATAACCCATCCTTGAGGGAAGTTGGGGCAGGAATTCAAATGACAACTTGAAGATAAGAACCATGGAGAATGCCATTTCTGGCTTTATGACTTATTCTTGTCTAGCCTTCTTCTATGGCCCATGACCACTTGTGTAGTAGATGGTTTTGCCCAGAGTGAACTGGTCCCTCCTGCATCAATTAATAACTAAGACAATCCTCTACATACATACATAGACTGACCTAATCTAGGCAGTTCCTCAATACAGGTTTTCCACTCTTGCTGTGTCAAATTAACAATTTAGGCCAACCAGGATACCCAGTAATATGTTGTTAATCTGACATCGTTGTGATGACTGGCAAAATCCTTTAAGCCAGCACCCAGAAGATGTGAATGTTTACCTTGAGGTTAGTAAGGTGCCATAATCAAGGCAGATGGGGACAGGTGGCTTCAAACAAACAGATATTAGCTGTTCTCTCACTGTCTGATACCTTGTATACATTGGCCCATTTCCACCATCATCTCAAGCTCCATTCACATATCAGCTGCTTACTTCTCAGAAGGCTCATAGCCCTCTGTGAATCTATTAGATATGGCAGTATTGAAATGAGTATGTACCAGACCTGGACAGTTCTCTGCCTACAGCAGCAATAGCAATATCCACTCCATCATCTAGCCCAACCTCTGGAAATCAAGTTCTCAAAACAAGTCTGTCCGAGAACCATCTTCCCATTGTCCATGCCACCAACTTCCTCCTCAAGCTATATTCTCTTGCAGATGTCACAAGACTAGAGGTGTGGACCTCAAAGGTGAGGACTATCAAGGTCCTCCCAGTGACAATCAATTTCCCACCCTCCACTACATCACAGCTCATAGAAGTCTTTCCTTATATGATGACATAAACTTATTATTCAGACATTGAAATGTCTCCAGTGAATGCACAGAGGTCCCTGAAGTGATGGACAGAAAAGAGAGGCGGAACTTCTGTGACTTTACCTCTCTGGTCCTCATCTGGATTTATGATGGATGACAGGAGGCTTACCTCTCTACCAAATTCCACCCAAGTTTGCAAAAGGTACAATGCGGCAGACAAGCTTCAGACTTTTTACCAGGGCCATGCGCTCAGAGCTTTTGTGGAGCAATCTGCTGCTTGCTTCTTCCCAAGGTCAGTCAGTTCTCTTCTTATCCTAAACTTCATCCATGTGACTCCCTCCCTAAGCTCATCTTTCCCTTGCTGGAGGCTGGTGGCTGGAGTCCAGTTGCCCACATGGCAGGTTCCAGGCACTTGGTAAATGACCATGTGAATGCTTGTATCTACTCTTGCTCTTGCCTAGATGGGTAGTTAGCCACCTGTGTGTTTCCCTCCTCAGCCTGAGCACAATGGACATGACTTTCTGCCATGGATGTCCAATGCACAACACACACACACACACACACATGCACACACACACACACACACACACACACACACACACACACACACACACAGAGGGGGGGATACACACATGCTCATACACACTTACCTTTTGTTGGAGATAACAGGGACCCTCCAGCCCTTGATCTGGTTCAGCTCCATGTCTGAGACCTCAATCTGCAGGGGTAGCCGTGGCACCCACACTATCATCTCCAGGGGGCTGCTCAGGTGCTGGTAGGTGAAGCTGACGACCACGTTCACCTTGCCTTTCATTTCCTTCCCATTGACAAAGACATAGTCACATTTGTCAGAAACCTGGTTGGGAGGAGGGAGAGAAACAGGGAGGAGGAACGTGAGCTCCATCACAGTCCACACAGCAGGGAACAGGGCAGTGACATGTTTGGGACTCATCCTTGTGAAGCAGAGTCAGCACAGGAAGTTGCTTTGAGTAAAACATTTGATGTGAGAGCAGATCCTGCTGGGGCCTCTGCAGATGAGACTAAGTCTTTTGACATGCTGTTTTGGTGAGTAAAGTTGTACACATTTGTTTGTTTTCCTATTGTTGGATTTGTGGCATTCATTTACATTTGTATGCATGTGTGTGCATGCATATGCATATGTGTACATGCCTGTGCATGTGGAATATGAAAGTTGACATTAGGAATCAGCCTTAATCCATCTTCCACCTTGTTCATTAAGGCAGGGTCTCTTTTTAAAATAACATTTTTCATGTATTTTACATAAACACCACAGTTTCCCCTTCCTCTTCCTCTCCTCCAGTGCTCCCTCCCACCCTGCGTCTCATCTACCCTTCTCCCTTTCCACTCCTCAGTCTCCATTCAGAAAGGGGAAGGCCTCCCATAGGATTGAACAAAGCATGGCACCTCAAGTTGAGGCAGGACCAAGCTCCTCCCTTTGCAACAAGGCTGGACAATGCAATCCAGCATGGAAAACAGGTTCCCAAATGCCAGCCAGGTGTCAGAGACAGGTCCTGATCTCACTCCTAGGAGCCTTACAAACAGACCAAGCCACACAACTATTACACACAAGGGCAGGGCCTCTTAATCAAACACCGAACTCATCTATATGGCTATTCTCACTAGGAAGTTTGCTTTGGGCATCCCTTGTGTTTGTCCTCCAAGTCTGGAATCACAGACAGACTGCCATGTCTACCTGGTATTTATGTGGGTTCTGGAGATCCAAACTCAGGGCCCCAGGGCCCCCAGGGCAAGCACTTGTAACTCCTGAGCCATCTCTAGATTACTTGGGTTGGTCCTGAATGTGTTCTAGCTGTCCATTTGAGAGGGACACTAGTAATTTAGGGGAAGGAAGCAGATGCTGTGGCTATGGGGTCAGGAGGCTGTGCTGTCAACATGCAGGCCAGCGAGGGTTAGGAATGGGGAAAGTCAGATTGGAAGCTGAAGAATCCCAGACTGATTCCAGATTCCAGACTCCAGACTCTTGACCTTCGGAATTACAAGGGGAAAACATTCTTCCAAAAGACAGCTGGCATGTGATTCTTTGGTTCCAGTAGTGAGTGGACCCAGAATGGAATAGGAGGATGGAATTTGGGCCAAGAATGAGTCCCCTCACCTGTGCTCTGCAGATAGAGGAAGGCAGGTGTGAGGAACCTCTATTCTGTGACCACTGAATATGATACAGGTCAGGAATGCCTGTTAGACTCACCCAAAGTATCATTTCAGCATCAGAACCACACAGGAGGCAGGCACATTATCAGCAGCATCGCACACATACCGAACCCAAGGCCAAAGGATATTGATGACTCTCAACAACCCAGGGCCATGTTGAAGAGTAATAGACAGGGCTCGCTGTCCCTCAGTCTGCCCTGCCCCCTCACAAGTACCATTTCCACCTCCAGGGCTCTTACTTTCCACCTTAAAGTATGGAAAACCTACTTTTAACACTTAAAGGGGTGTGAAAGAAAGCAGACAAAAATGAGTAGGTTGTGCAAAGATCACAAAGGCCTTTCTAGTGAAAGAGCTTTTGTCTGCTTTAGAGGCAGCCCAGATGCTGGATGCATAGGACAGGCTATTGTGAGGCTCAGCCTGGGTGGGGAGGTCGATCGATAAGTGCGAAGAGAAATGGGCACTACTGAGCAGGACTTTGTCATCTTCAATGTCTGCCAATAGCAAAAGTACTTAAATCTGATTGCATTGTCCAGTGGGACTCGCTATGGCTATTTTATTATAATTTGTGGTCTGGCCAGAACTTGCCTTGCTTCAGAGGCCGGGAGTCTTTAATTTAAGATCCTTTCTCTTTCAGGATTTCTGCTTACACTCAGGTTGAGCATTCTCAGAGGATCAGACTCAGAGTGGGGAGGGGGGCTGGGATAAGGGTCAGAAAGAGAAGGAGGGAGAGAAGAAAGAAAGAAAAGGGGAAGAGAAAATGTTGGAGGGGGGAGACAAGAAGGATAAAGATGAGGATGGAGAAAGGAGAAAAGAGGGAAGGAAGAAAGGAGGGGAGGGAGGGAAGGGTAGAGGGAGGAAGAAAAAGGAAAGGATACTATGACAAATTGCTGGTAAGAGTCGTTTTTTAGAGCAACTGAATCCTTCATGACCTTAACTCTCAGGGCCTTCCTGCCAAGAGATGACCCATTTAAAGGAGCTTGGAGATCATCCCAGGCAAGAGAGCCACACAGCCTGCCTTTGCACCGAACAAGGCATGGGCTGGGGTGCACTAAACATGGCTTTGAGTACAAAACTGCCTTCATTGTGGTTCTTAGACTCAGTGTTTATTCCTTGTGGTGACAAAATAACAGTGACAAGTGTTAGTGCAGATGAGAAGGCTTCGGACAGTTGCACACTCGAGGACATGGGTCCACGAGGCAGGGTTGTGCAAACAAGGTCAGGGGACTTTGGAATAGGACTATGAGCAGGACCAGTGTCCTGTGTCCACGGGGCAAGGGCTGTGCACAGGATATCTGTGCCCATAGGTCAGGGCTGAACTCACATGTGGGTGTGTGAGGCATTATTTAAGCTAAGGGTAAAGACAAGCCACTATGTGTGGGGTTGGAGGCTTGAGAGTCTGCCTCTGTGGCTCTCTGAAGACACCTATGTGGGGCAATCCACATCCTGGACTCTGGCATAGTCAAAAGAGCTACTCAGCAGTGGTCTCTGGTTCTTCGGGATGCCAGGGCTTGCCTTCTGTCTTCCCTGCTGTTGAGTGAGGATGTGATGATGGGGGATGTCCAAACCTTTATCTTCATGATCATTACAGGCTATGAGCGGTGAACACTAGTGACAGAGTGACAGGTGTTTCCTTCTTGCTGGGACTATCATTCTCCAAGTGAGTGACCAAGTTTACCTGCTGCCCTATAGCTGCCTCCTGGCTGTTGGTGAGACAGTGGCTGTTGCCAGGCTAAGATCTCAGAGTTGGGGCCACATATTGCTGCCATCACAAGCAGGGGTGAGAGATGTAGGTGATGAGTGTGAGTCATCATAGCCATCATCCTGATGGTTTGCCACACAAAGGGGCCTTGTTCTGAGAGTTGTATTCATAAGTCAGACATGTCAAATCAATGGCATTAGTAGGCTAAGCCTGGCTGAGTGAGACAGATGAAGACAGATAAGCTCACACAGCTCTAATTATCAAAACCTCAGAATGAGCCAAGAGTGTAATTGGGATCTCCACAGAGCAGGGGCCTCTGTCTTAAATGACCTGACTCACATCACTTCCAACCTCTAGGTTGCAGGAAGGGCTCTCCTAATATAAAGGGCAGTCAGCGAGAGGAAGTGGAGGCAAACACAGGAAATGCCAGTAACAGGAGAGAGATGTGGCAGGGCAGCTTCCTATCAAGGGGATGGTGGGTGATGAGGAAGAAGTGCATGGGTAGAACACAGAGACGGTGGTCTAGCCTCAAGGGGAGACTTTGGTGGTTGGCTCCTGTACACAGTTCTCCCAAGCCTGTGTGCTTGGGAGGTCTTAGATACATCCTAAACACTTGAGTGGCTATGAATCATGCTTTGAATCTACTTAGAAAATGTGTATGTGTGTGTGTGTGTGTGTGTGTGTGTGTGTGTGTGTGTGTGTGTGTGTGTGTGTAACATATGTATGTGCACGTATGGGTAGAGGCAAGGGGGTCAATTTTAGTTGCTATTCTCCGGAATATAGTTGTCTTGTTTTGAGTTTCATTGGTCTGTCACTGCCTTTCATTAATACAGCAAAGGAAAGGAATGCATCCCCGTCTTGCATGGCAATCACCATTCGTTTCTATGGCAGGAACAGCTGCAATCTCATTCACCAGGACTTCAGAGTCAAGCCTTAACAGCTAGCATCTGCGGGACTCTCCTGAGAAATGTGACTTCGCAGGGAACACATGTCTTGTATGTGAAGTCACCAGGCTCATGGTCATTACTCACAGTGCCTATGGGCGACTCAAACCTCCATCTATCTGGTCTCACCTCCTGCCTGCTGTCTCTCGGTTCTTACCCTTACAGTCTCCCAAACACTCCTTCAGGAAGGCACATACACTCAATTGTCCCTCACCAGCTCTGCCCCAAGTAGCCTCCCCTATGCTCTCCTAGCCCTGGAAGACTTCCTGGGCTGGCCTTCAGCTAACAAACATGTGCCATTTCCTAGGTAGACAGGGCTCCTCACTCGGGGGGCGGGAGATACACACTGGGCCTGTTCTTAGGGAATCCATTGGAGAGGGTCCCCTCCTCCTTTGCATCCAAGCCAGGTGCCCCCTTTCTGGGGGCTGAACCAGCGAGATTGGACCATCTAGGTGAATTGTCCGACTTCATCATTTCTCCTTCAAGTATGACAAACAGTACATGTCAAATAATTTATTAACCAGCACTTTACAATGTTGGCGGCTTCAAGGAATGATCAAGTAACACTGGAGAGTCCCCGCCATAATCCATTTCCAGCCAATCTCCTCTGCTCCGTGACGGAGACAAAGCTAATATTTCTGACTCTGGTGTGCATAATCCTGGCACTTATGTGAATTTAATGCTAGCTCTAGCTCTTCTTGTTAAATGCTGGTTGGATTTAAATAGTATCTAAATATCACATCTGTGGCAAAATTTATGCTCTCTGGATATTTTTCTCTTTCTCCTTTCCTTTTTGTCCCAAATGTTACATTGAAGGATAGTGAACTCTTATCCTTTCTCCTTCAAATTGAGCCAACAGTGCCATTCCACGGGAGGCTGGCATCTGAGTCTCAGGCTGGCGGTACCCTCTTGTGGTTGGTCTTTATCTTGGGTGAAAAAAAACAGTGTTCATGATGATGGTAGAGGTAAATACAGCAGCTAACATTTAAAGTTTGCTAATGCAATACTCTTGTGTGTAGCACTAAAGCCTTACTCCATCTGTTCTTCATGGTAAATACTCTAAGCAATATGATTTGACTGTGAAAGACCCCTCTACACACACCTCAGAGGCTCATGTGTTTTAATGCTTGACTACCAGATGGTGGAGCTGTTTACGGAAGTTGTGGAGCCTTAGGACTGTGGCCCTGCTAGCATAAATGAATCATTGAGAGTAGTGGGTCCTGAAGGTGGAAATTCATTTCATGTAGTGGCCTGAGCACTCTCACTCTCTCTCTCTCTCTCTCTCTCTCTCTCTCTCTCTCTCTCTCTCTCTCTCTCTCTCTCTCTCTCTCTCTCTCTCTCACACACACACACACACACACACACACATTGGGCTGGGGAAATAGTTCAGTGTGTAAAGCACTTGCCTTGAAGTCATAAGGACCTGAGTTCAGATTCTCAGAAGCCATATAAACCTGGACACAGCAGCACAACCCTACAGTGAGGTGGAAAGCGAAGACAGGAGAATCTCAGAGGCCCCAGGGCCAACTAGACTGGAGTGCACAGCAAGAACAAGAGACCTCATCTCAGGATGGAAGGTATAGCCCAATACCCAAGGTTGCCTTTCAATCTCTTCACTTGTGGTGTCTCTGTACTCTCATAGGACAACACACACACACACACACACACACACACACACACACACACACACACACACGAGAACAAATTAAATGAAATGGTGACTAGGCTATGTTAACAGGAATCTTTATGAGAAGGTCAGTGCAGACATAGGGATGGAAGATGTGTATATAGTGGAAAGGCCACATGAGGCTAATGAGAAGATGGCCACATACACCCCAAGGGAGAAGGCAGAGGAGAAAGCAATCATGCATTCACCTTGATCTTGGATATATTGCAGTGAGGGAATAGATTTCTTCTGTTTAAGCCACTCACCCCACCCTGTGGTATTTTATTATAAATAGCTCCAGAAAACCATGCGTCGACAGTACAGGTGAACACAGTCATCTAAGCAGACTCTACAGACCATTTTCCTATTTCAGGAGACAATCTTGAATGAAGAAGAGGCCATCAGGGACTTGGGGAAACTGGCCTCTTATGTGAGCTCCATCCATCAGTGCACATGAAGGCTGGCTTCAGGGATGGCTGTTTTTTCTAGAGCCTTCCCAAGGTCTGACCTGTTTTGGCATTCCAGTGAGGAGGCAACCATTAAGAGCACCGTTGTACCAAATGGGGGGGGGGCACCCAAGATGGAGCAGTGTATCTAATTCACTTGGTGTGTTCTGGTTCATTTGAAAAGCTAACTTGCTTTAACCTCTTTAACCTGGGAAGAGGGTCTCAACTGAGGAATTGTCTATAGCAGGTCAGCCTGTGGAATTCTCTCTCTCTGTCTCTCTCTCTCTGTCTCTCTGTCTCTGTCTCTGTCTCTGTCTCTCTCTCTCTCTCTCTCTCTCTCTCTCTCTCTCTCTCTCTGTGTGTGTTGATTGCAAATTGAGATGGTACCCTGAATATGGGTGACACCATTCCCTAGGTTGGGCTCTGACCTGTTTAAGAGTGAAGAAAACTAGCTGAGTGTGAGCAAAAGCAAGCAGGCAGTGAGGGTGCACTGTCTCTCTGCTCTTGACTATGGATGTGATGTGATTACCTTCTATAAAAGAGAAAACAGAAACCAACTAGCTGGAACTGTTTTGGAATCAAGGTTCCTATCCAGGCTATTTCCTCCAGTGAGTCCGACCATGAAGATCCTCTGAGAAGCAGAAGTTGAATAAGAAAGTGTGTTGGGTAAAAACACTAATGAAAGAAACAGAAGAAGTGGGACTTGGAAACAAAAATCTGACAGGAGGGATGCTATTAAGGACATTCTCTCTACTGCAAATATCTAAGCCCTATCTCACTGTCTTAGTCACCATCTATAGCCATCGTAAAGGCAGCCTAGAACAAAGAGGCTCCCGAGAGCCACTTACTGGAGTCTATCTTTCTCCAATTCTCCCCAAGGCCAAGTGATACCCTTCTTGATGGAACATGGCAGCTTCATCTTTGTGTGTCCCATCATGCCTCTGGGACTATAGATTTGCATCACCATGCCTGGCTTTTACATGGATGCTTGGAATCAAACTCAGGTCCTCATGTTTGTGAGGCCATCACTGCCTTGATCCATCTCCCAAGCTCTGTGTTCTTTGGCTGACTCTGATTTCTCATTCTTGAAAACAATTCAGTATTTGCCATTAGTATACCAATAACTGTAGCTCTCTCCTGGTTTGGTGGGACTTGCAAAACCTGTGAAGGACAGGGACAGTTCCTCACAGGGAAAGACTGTCCATGTGTGACACTGCTCACCAATGGCCAGTCACTATGAAGGCTCTCACTCCTGTGGTAGGTATGTCCCCGCCAAGGTCTGTGGCTTTGAGAAGGAACTCTATCTTCAGAATTCCTTACACCACACACACATATTCTTCTGCCTGGGCTCACAGGTCATGGTATGCCCATCCTTGTCTTCACAGCAACCAAAGAAGGACAGAGGAAGAAGCAACAGCTTCCACGAGTCACTGAGGCATGCTCATTGCTCAACATGTCAGCATAAGGTTGAGCAGCAGGCTGAGCGTGCTATATTCCTCCAGCCAAGTGACTGGGAAAGAAGGGGGCTTATCCTCCCTGGGAATGGAGGGGATAAACCCACGTCTCCTACATTTGGGTGGTAAGGGCTCAGATCATTCCTATCAATAGCTCATCTCTCTCATTCATCATCATGCTGACCTCTCTCTGGATGTGTTCAGCACAAAGCAACTTCACAACAGTCCACTCTTTATTGCGGCCGTCAGTGTCCTCTCTTTAGCTGGCTGCATCCTATGTGACAGGAAGTGGCCCATGTTGGCCCTGTAGCAGCAGGACCTATGGGTAGTGGATGCCCAGGTATGGATGTTCTTGGTATTTCCTTGAAAGAGGAATGGGAGGTTTTTCTCTAGGCTGAATAACCTGTGTGAATGGCCCTTGTGAAGGTTTGAATTACAATGACATCCACAGACTCATTTGTCTGAATTTTTGGTTCCCAGTTAGTACATATTTGGGGGAAGGATTAGGAGCTATGACCTTGATGGGGGAGGTGTGTCACTGGGGGCAGGCTTTGAGATTTCAAAAGACTCACAACATTCCCAGGTCTTTCTCCCAGCCTCCTACTTGTAGATTAAGATATAAAGCTCTCAGGCTCTGCCATCATGGACTCAGACCCTTCCAAACCATAAGCCCAAATTAAATGCTTCCCTTTATAAGCAGACTTGGTCATGTTGCTTTATCATGGCATCAGAAAATAACTGAGACTCTTCCCTTCCACGGGAATTCTGCAGTGGTCACCTTGCTCAGCCACACAAAGCAGTCTTGGAAGACAGTTCTTGCTGACATTGGAAAACAGTAAGTCATCACATGTGGGTCCCTCTTGCTCAGCTTCTCCAGGGATGAACTCCTCTCTACTGCTGCAGTAGTCTGGCAGACTGAACACAGTGCTTTTCTATATGTTCTTCTCTACGTCTACTGGCAGACTGCCCATCCATCTCACTTCCCTTCCTGGTTCCTGGTGGTCCCGGGAGATGACTCTTATCCTGCAGGCTCAGAGGGTACGTGTCCCTGCTTCTGGTGGAGCAGCTGTGACACCCAGCAGTAAGATGGGAGGTGGAGTGACTTACGTTGACTTCTCTCTGGATACCCCAAATTATGTAGATTCCCTGGAGTTCTGGGCCATCCTGCTTTCTATGCCATATCTGGGAATTTATATCTTCACTCATGGTGCTTCCTGAATACCAGATAAGCTCAACCTGCAGAATGAGCCATGTGCCTGCCCTGCCTGTCCCTGTTCACTTTTGGATTAGTTTACCCGACCTGTTTCTACCCACATTTTATTATGAAAAGCACTAATCAGAGGAAAATTGAAGCTGCTCAGTGAGCACTCACGCCCACTGCCTAACTTCTATAATTAACGTCTTGCAGTATTTGCTTTATCACAGATCCGTCCACCTCACAGTCCTCCATCCATCTGCTTTTAAGATCCGTCTCAAAGGAAGCCACAAACACCCACTTCTCATGCCCCTGAAGGCTTCAGAACACATGCTATTAACTGGAGTTCAACAATCATTTTAGATAATATAACCAAACAAAGCACTTTGCATTTGGATCCGGGGCAGGACACTGTTACAACCGGACATCAGTAAAGTGAACTCCCCCCAAGCAGGTACAAAAGCGAGTATGATCAGTAGAAAAAGGCATTGGATGTATACAGTGTGACACCCTCCAGCCTGGCTGGGTCCCATTGGGTAGGTGTTCTGGTATCCCTCTGGCTATGTGACTTCAAATGGCTCACCCCTATGTTTCAGTTCCTATCTGTGAAATGGGGATGACCCCAGCTTTACCAGGTTGTTTGAAGACCCAGAGAGCTACTGTATGTAATGTCCCTAGATTTCTGTACACAGCATTTACTCTGGAAAGCAATGGTCTACATTAGGTCTCAGCTGACGAAGGCAGCTGGCAACAGGAGTGAGCTTGCCTTGCCTTTCAAGAGACTCACAACCTGGGTTCCATCCTTAGCACCCACATGCTTGAAAAGGAGAATGTTTTCTACAAGTTACCCTCTGACCTCCAGATGCGAGCTGTGGCATATATGCCTCCCCTTGAATTAATAAAAATGTAATACAAAATTTAAAAGTCAACTGTATTTTCTTTAAATTATAAAAATATCAGGGCTGGAGAAATGGATTAGCACTTAAGAGAATTTGCTGTTCTTGCAGCAGACCCAGAATTGATTCCTAGCATCTTCATGGCAGCTAACAGCCATCGGTAACACTAGTTCCAGGGATCTGGTGCCTTCTTTTGGCCTCTGTGGGCAATGCATTCATGAGGTGCACAAACATACATGCAGGCAAAACACTCATACACATAAAAGTAAACAGGTCTTGAGCTAGGTGGTTGTGAGCACGCACTTTTTATCCCAGTACTTGGGAGGCAGAGGCATTTAGATCTTGTGAGTTCAAGGCCAGCCTGGTCTACAGAGTGAGTTCCAGGGCAGCCAGGACTACACAGAGAAACCTTGTCTCGAAAAATAAAGCATACAAACAAAAACACGAGTCTTAAAAAAATAACATATATACAAATAAACATTAAACATATATGGTAGTTACCTTTCTTAGCAATATGCCCAAATACCTGACAAGGAGCAATGTAAAGGAGGAGGTTAACATGGATAACACTTTGAGAAGGGCTACAACCCACCATGGTGGCAGGGAACAGTGGAGTAGAGCAGGAAAGAGCATGGCTCAAGAAGGTGGTTACACTGTCTTGTCCACAGTGGAGCTCAGGCCATGGTGCATTGTGGGCCTGTGGCTGTGTATTGAGTCACTGGGAGCTGCATGACTATGCAGCTATGAATGGGATCAAGCAAGTATTCTGCTCCCAATATGGAGCCATCACAAGGATAAATCCTGAAGGGAGAAGGTTGGCACATGACCCCCAGGCTAGGGCTTTCTGATTCTCTTTTATAGGACTAGTATAAATAGCCATCACCTTCAGGAGTCTAGTCAGGTGTGCTCACCAAAGATTAACACAGCGAAGCCTGTTGATTGTTGATGTTCCCTCTTGGAAGAAGAGTTTAGGGAGGGTCATGGAACCTTCACATGAGTATCCAGCCACACTTCCCAACCAGTTGTACCCAAGCTGCATGTAACCTTAGAGTTTCAAGGACAGGCTAGCCCAGTGATTCTCAACTTTCCTAATGCTGTGACCCTTTAACACAGGTCCTCATGCTATCATGACCCCAACCATAAAATTACTTTCATTGTTATTTCATAACTGTAATTTTGCTACTGTTATGAATTGTAATGGAAATATGTGTTTTCCAATGGTCTTAGGTGACCCCTGTGAAAGGGTCATTTGACCCCCAAAGGGGTCATGACTCACAGATTGAGAAATGCTGTGCTAGAGGATATAGGTGGAGAAGGATGAGCAGAGAGGTTCTCCACAGCCATGGGCCAAGCATCATTCCTGTTGGGCATAGACCTTCTACTGTGGTTGCCACGTTCCAACCAATAACCCCTTGCCCATGCTCTGGAAGGAAGCCTGATAAAAATCATTGGGTTTGCAGAGTGAATGTTGGTGGATTCACCTTTCAGTTTGTCACTGAGATCTTAGGAGGAAGGGAAGATGTTGTTCAACTCTCCCCCAGCTAATGGATTTTAGCAGTACATTCCTACCATAAAGGCCAATTGACCAGATAGCACAGTGGTCCTCAACCTGTGGGTCATGACCCCATTTTGGAGCCACGTATCAGACATCCTGAATATCAGATATTTACATTCTGATTTCTAACAGTAGGAAAATTACAGATACAAAATAGTGACAAAATAATTTTATGGTTGGGGGTCATCACACTATGAGGAACTAACTATATTTAACCAATGTAACAGAGCATCATCGATAACAGTAAAACTGGCCGACAGAACATGCCTGTAAAAACCAAAGCTGGCAGCACAGCATACCAGTGACAGCCAGGCTGGCCAGCACAGAGTCTTCTCTGTTGGTTCCCAGGCAGTTCCTACCCCCAGCTGCCCATGAGCTCCCTCGGGCACTATAGTGAAGGGTTTCTATATTTGGGATGTTTCCATAGAGCATTGCTATGGTGGAAGGAAGAGAAAGACTTTTCATATGTGCATAAAACTTCTGGAACTATTCACCGGAGAAGCTACAGCAGCCACAGGGAACAGGGAGGAAGGGACAGGGGCCTCAAGTCATGGAGCACCAGTAGCCCAGGATCCAGAAGAGGCAGGAAGACTCCACCTGGTGAGTGCCTTGGATGCCTGGATGTCAATTTCCATCCATCGTGGTGGTGAGAGAATGAATGTTGGTTATAGACGATGACCCACTTTTTGGCAATTTGTTATGGCAGCTAAAGAAAGCTGAACACCTGCTACATTAGCTTTCACTACCAGGCTTTAAAGTCTGCCTGTGTCACACCACTTGTTTGAACTGCCACTGAGTGCTGTGAGAGGCTGGGTCCCAAGCCCAGGCAGGTATTCCATTATCCTTGCTGTCCACAAAGAGTATCTAAAGGGAAGTGCCTCATACAAAGCTAGATCTCCCGTCGCTTCTGACAGCACCGGCTCCATCTCATCTTCTAAGGTAAATGAGGGCCACTTCTGGACATTTCCTCCTTCTCAATCTTCCCCCAAAAGCCTGGTTTTCCCAGTTGCTGTGAGCTAGAAGATTCCCTGTCAGGACTGAGCAACTTGAGAGACAGCCAGATTTGCAGGGATGAAGGCAAGTAAACACCACCTACATATGCACTTCACATGGAACATGGCACTTGCTTGCCAAGTCAGTGTTACCTGTGAAAGTTGTGGTTGGTGTAGAGGTCCTGAATAGTGCCCTTGCTGTCTTCACAGAAACCCCTATGGTTTGGCATAGGTGAGCGGTTGGAGAGGGCCATGACCAGAGACACTTGCTTTATCCTGACACACTGACTCCTGTCTCTCTAGTAACCAAGTTATTCATTATCCTTTTAAATAAACTGACTAACTTGGCATCTGCATAAACCAGCCAAGGCTGTATTCCTTTATCTGCAAGTAAGAATTCTGGGAAGTTGGAGTGATGGCTCAGCAGATAAAGATGCCCCACGTGGCAGCTTACAATTGCTTGTAACTCTAGTTCCAGGAGATCTGACACCTTGGCCTCTGTGGGCATTGCACACACATGATGGACAGACATACATACAGATAAAAGAAGCATTCACATAAAATACAAACAAATCTTTAAAAATATCTCCAACCTAGTTGAGATGATCATATTTGTATATTAAGATTTAAAAAGCGTGGATTGCTGTCTGCTTGATTACTATGGCTTCTGTTCCATTTAATTGAGACAGTAATGACTTTCATAAGCCTGAAGTGATTTGGCCCAGGTTGGCTTTGAACTTGGGCAATCCGTCTACTTTGGCATCCTGAGTGCTGGGATTACGGGCGTAGCCACTCAGATTTTCAGTTGGAACATAGGCCAGTCGAGGCAAGACATTGTAAGGTAGCCACTGCCTGGACCAGGAAGTTTCCCTGGAGATAGAGTGCAAAGGGCAATCTGCAATTTAGCTAGTGAAGCAGGAGCTCTGTTGGGGAATGTTCCTGAGTGCCAGCTCAAGGAGCCCAAGTCATGGTCACTCAAGATGGTTTTATTTGACAGGCTCGTGCAGCCCACGTTGGCTTTGAACTGGCTATGTAGACAAGGGTGACTTGAACAACTGCCTCCACCTCAGCATGCACCACTGCCCCTGGTTTATACCGTGTGGGGATCAAACCCAGGGCTTCACGGGTACTAGGCAGCCACTTGTTATCCTGGCCTTCAAGGCACATCTTTAAAATTAGCCCAGAGGGAAGGTAAATCCCCCAATATTAATATCTATACATTTGTACATTTCTGATTATATTTTCATATTTATATCTTGTTTGTGACCTTCAGTTTGGTGGCATCTTCAGCCACTTAAGATGTCTCTGTAGCTGCACAGCACTGGGGTTACCATCGATCTCCTTTTCTCTCAGTTTCTTTCCCTGGCACAGTGAGGCTGGTATGTCTTACTTCCTTGGACATCTCCCTGCCATTCCCCAGCACTGACTGACTACATAGAAGGATCAATGAATGTTGCAGCCATAGGGAGATGATACTTGGAATTTTTTCTGCTTTTATTTAGTTAGTACAGATACCATATCTTGCAAGTGACGCCATTCAAGGCTCCCACATCCCGTCCACAGCTGAAGGGTTTGGCTAATTGGAGAACAAAACCATGCCAGCTCAGTGGTGGGAGGGTAGCAGTGTGGGATAATGACATTATAGTGTGCATGCACTTGGCAGGGATTAATGCTAAGTATTGACTACCCAGCATTAGCACAGGGGCCATCCTTTGAACAGATTTCAAGGGACTGATAGAATGAGACAGTAACGGATGACTCTGTCCATCTTGGCACCACAAAGTTCTTAACATTCAGAAAGAGCTCATCTGCTCATGGTTAGCATCAAGCAGTTACAAACAAGTAGCTGGTTTTACATGATGGAATAGATTGGCCATTAATGCCAACAGACCTGTCACTGTGACAATGAAATGCTTGGATCTACAGGGAGGATGTCACTTCTTCAGGAACACTGGGCATATGACTGAACCACGTGAACAAAAGAGTATGCAGTCCCCATGACTCGTTTGCTTCAGAGCAACTGTTAGAGAAAGGCCAGTGAGCAGTGGCCCTGCTCATCATCTGAATTTTGAGAAAGACAGAAATAGTGGAATGAACAAGTGCATCTGCTCTGGGGCCTCCCATGACACTGACACCCAAGAACACATTTCCTCAGTGTGTGGTATCTCCATCATCCACACCAGCAAGCATTTTTCTAGCCCGCCTTGTTGTCTTTTGGAGGACATTTAGCACACTCTGCAGGATGCCGAGCCCGCCAAGCTTTCATTTTTTCCTGCGTGCCAGACATCTCCTTGCCTCTTAATCTGAGCAAGCCCAGAATGGCCAATGCCGATTTTATTGTCACGTCTGAGACTTAATAACAGAGTTTCCTGCAGGGCCTCCAGGTGTCTCTAGGGCCACATTTCCATCCACACGATGTACTAACAGTAGCAAACCAGCCAAATGCACAGGAAAAAAATCTGCCATGGGAAGGTCATAGGACCAAACCAACCTCTAGCATTTGTTAAATGTTGGGGATTTTAAAAGACACCTCCAGCTCTCCCCCAGGCTTCTGACAGAATGAAAGGAGAGGGCCACATAAACACACATCTGAGCTAAGAATTGAGGAATTGGGCAAAATCATGGTGGGTATTTGACCAGATGGGGACTCCTAAGTGTCCTCTGACTGCATCTGGTTGACCAAGATGCCGACACTGACTGACATGTGTCTCTCACTGTCCCCATCCATCTTCTAGCTGCAGTGGTTATCATCAGTACCAGCCATAGACAGACAAAGCATTTGAATCTCTCCCTGCTGCCCCTCGCTGTCCCATGGCTTCAGGACATCAGTCACCTGGGTGTCTGAGGAAAGATGCTTGGGCAATGCCTAATGTCCTGGGTGGCCTGGGCCTGCAGGGTTTCCTGGGATGTGGAACTTGGAGTGTTACATTCAGCTCAGTCCTGGATGAGTTATGAGAGCCAGCAGCTTCCTACTCACCCACCTGAATGCATACACACAGTGGAGGAGGGAGGGGTAACAACCCTGAGAGGACTGTGAGCAGCAGGGACAGGTGCTATTGGGCTGATCTACCCTAGCCCAGTGTGTCTTCAGGAAGTTCTAAGGTGTGTTCTGGCTGCATCCCTAGAGGGCCATTGGCTTGTAAGTATTATAATTTAAGAAAAGCAGTGTGAGTGAGAGAAAGATGTGTGAGACAGGGTTCAAGCAGAGGGTTTTTATTTTAAATTAGGAAAAGGGATCATAAAAAAGGGGAGGGAGACTAGCAATAGGAGAGAGAGAGAGGGACAGAGACAGAGAGACAGACAGAGAGAGAGAGGGAGAGAGAGAGAGAGAGAGAAGAATGGGAGGAACACAAAGCCTCTTTAAACGGGAACATAGTGAATATGTATAAGTGGTGCTCTTAGTGGCTGCAGCTGAGGGCATATCATGTCAGAACCCCAAGGGCAGGCCAGTACAGATGACTGAACACTAACAAGTATCCCATCTGCTTCCTTCATGCCTCCCTTAGTTATCCCTAGCCCCCAGCTAGTCCCTTGCTGTCACTTTCCAAACCAAAGAAGGATCAGCTTGCAAGCTGCCAATTCAAAGCCCTATTTCTTTCATGGAGTAGAATGAAGAGACAAGTTCTCAATGTCCTCTGAATGAAACCACAGTCCTGCTCTTGAGACCAGCTGTGCTGACTTGCCCGAGCCCATTATGATGAGACCCATGGACTGTTGATATATCTCATAGGTGGAGGGGTGAGGAAGGTCATTGGATGCTCACCTGAGTATCCAGCCCCCTCTCAGCCCTCTGTATGCAACTCTGCTTGAATGACATGTAGTCTCTGTCTAGGGAAGGGGCTAGAATACATAGACTAAGGAAGACGAAGGAAGGAGGTTCATCTGTGCAGCTATAGGGAAGCCATCATCCATGTTGGGTAGAGACTATACAGTGTGGCTGCTTTGGGGTCACCCATGTTCCTGGTTGAAGCCCTTCACTCATGGTCTAGAAGCAAGCCTCATAAACTCATTGGTTCTCCAGGGCGAACTTGACAGAATCACACTTACATTTGTAGTTTGGATATTGTAAAAAGGGAGCAGCTATTGTTCATACCCTCCCTCTGCCCAAGGAGGAATTTCAGTGGCAGGCAGGCTTGCTGAGATCTTTCTATATGCTGTATCAGCCCCTAAGTGAGAGCTCCAGCTTTCTGTCTCTGAGGGGAAGGTGGCAGGCCTTATCTGCAATGACTGGTGCTGGGAGATATCCATCCCCCAGCAAAAGCCCTCTTAAGTAACCTCAGCTGAAGATCACTATATCTTGGGGTGCCTTTTCTTCAGGGATCCTACTCCTAGTGGATGATCAGGATGGGGGTGTAGAGGGTTGGTGCCATCATCCAGCTGAAGACACCCATGGCTCTCAAGTGATGTCCTTGATGGCAATCCTGCATGCTGTCCATCAGCTCAGGCTGCCACCTGAAGAGTCTACCCAGCACAAAGACCTTCTAAGACCCTACCAGGAACAGGAGACATACCAGCTTAGAAGAAACTCAAATTCTGTTGAGGGAGATGAAAGAAAAAACACCGAGGAAACACAACTCTTTAAAGTGTGATGTTGACAAAAGATGTGAAATGAGGGTGGAAGGCAGAGAGAGGGGCTACTCCTTCATATGAGGGCCAGGATGCTTTCTGAGGATTCCATACCCTAGAGAATCAGACTAAGGTAGACATCATCTGTAAACAGACCGTATGTACTAGAAAGGAACACAGCAGCACCTACATGCTACACAGAGTGTAGAGCCTCCCATAGTCCAGCTACAAAGGAGAGTGTGTAATAGCTGAGTTCATAACACATGGCTCTCTGACCAGCAAAATAACCCAGAGAGACCGCCAGGGCCCATTTGGAGACTTTTGTTTTTTGGTCTTACATTTTATTTATTTTGTGTTTGAGGATGCTGTGCCATGCATACAGAGGTCAGAGGACAAACTATTGGAGTCATTTCTCTCTCTCTCTCTTTGTGTGGGTCCCAGGGACTGAATTCAATTTGTCAGGCTTGGCAGCAAGGGACTTTACCCACAGAGCTATCTCTTTGGCCCTCATGCAGAGATTTTGATTCAGTTGGGCAACAGTGGCAGGGGCCATAAAAAATATATGTAGAGTAACACATAAAAAATATCTTAAAATATCAAATTGCCAGCACTAAGAATGACCGGTATTCTACCTCACACCTAGTATGCTCTCTCTGGCTTCAGGATTTCAGTGGAAGCCATTAGGCCCTGGGAACTAATTCTAATAATTAAATCTCTACCAAAATATACTTCTCAGCTCTTGGAAACATTAAATTTGAAATGAAAAGCAAATACTTTCTTAATATCATCCTGAATTTTTCAGAACATAGATGCTTGTGTGCATGTGCACATGTGCACACACGTGCGCACGCGCACACACACACACACACACACACACACACACACACACACACACACACGTCAAACTTTGAGCTAGGCTTCTTCTGAATTACTTTAAAATCTAGTCATCCTAAATTGTTGACACCAAGTCTGCAGAAACACGTCGGAATAAGCAATTATCTTCTATTGACAAAGGAGTTGAGTTCAAAGTTTTATCCTACCCCTCATTGTCATGTTTTATTCATAATAAATAATTTAAAAACCATTTTTTAAAGGAAGGGAAAGACACTGCAATCAACTGAAATAATAAGAAAAAGGAAGTTCTCTGAAATTACTTTAAAGGTCAGTATTTTTATTTAACAACCAAACATTATCACCATCAGCATCATCACTATCTTTACCACTATTATTATCTCAACATCATTACCATTATCATGATCATCACCATTACCACCATCACCATTATGACCATCATCATAACCATTATTATGACCACCATCATCATCATAACCATCATCACAACCTTTATCATGGCCACCATCATCATCATAAACATCATTATAACCAGTATCATTGTACTCAGTGCAATGATGGCTCTGTATTTACATACCCCCTTTAAGGTGATTGGATCCACTATGATGCAGTGGAAAATAAGCTGTGATTCCTGAGAATATTTTACTTTCCTGATACAGTCTCTGTCCCTTCCTGATTAATTCATCTTCTTTAAAATATGGGCATGTGGCCGGAGCTGTGGTAGCTATCTTGTAACCACGAAGCAAGTGCATCAGCAAGAAAACAAGATGAAAATGGTACTTCATAGTGAAAGGAGAAGCCCATCTCTGTATAAGCATCATCCTGTTTCCATATAAGCATCATTGAGTAGACACAGCAACCCTGTGTTCCTTGTCCTGTGTTACAAATTAGTTCTCCCTTGTTCTATTTAAGCTTATGTTGCTATTGTCAGATATTACAATTATCCAACTATTTGCAGCCATGTGAAATCTTTTCTAAAAATTATTTTAATTTTGTGTGTATGTGACTGTGTACACATGTATGGGTGTACATATATTTGTAGAAGCTATATGAGGATGCTACATGTCTTCCTCCATTGCTCTCTTCCTTATGCACTTGACATCTTACTGAACCGCTGGTGCATCTTGGCTGGTTAGCAAGAGCTCCTATTTCCTTTCATAGGGCTATGGGCATATATGCACAGCTTTTACATGGTTGCTGGGGATTTGAACTCAGGTCCTTGTTTTTCCAGCAGGCATTCTTACCCATGAAGGCATGTCTCCACTTCATGTGAGGTCCTAGTTGAATTCCAAACATAGAAAGAAACTCCTGTCTACTTAGATGAGGTTTTCTTATTTCCTGAGTTTTTCTAACATTTAACTTTAGGTTTGAAAAGTCATAGCTATAGTGATAACAGCGGGCAAGAGACAAAACAAATGAATTAGTATGAACCAGATGAACTAGACTGGACCTTCCATGGCTTCGGGAGAACACTGGCGAGGTGACCTGACTGTGACCTCACAGTACAGGGCTCAGTCCTGCCAGACAAGTCAATTTCCAAAGAGAAGCTACATATCCAATTTTAACATGAATTTTAATATAACACTTTCTGATGTCTAAATGTTGGTTACTACTCAAAGCCTTTAAAACTAAATACATCGTGCACAGGCCAGATGTGACCCAGAGGCCTGTAATTTGTAACCTCTGACCTAGAAGGAAAAGCTAATTTCATGATATTTATTTGTTGAGGGATATAGGAGAAGGAACAGGTTACAAGAAAGCAGGCCAGGGGCTGATTTTGGTCTCTGAACTGGTAATCAAAAAACCAACAACAAAAACAAGTTGAGAAATGGGGTCTCCTCACACCACCATTGATCACCAACACAGAGACAGGGGCCATGAAATATGAGGACAGGAGCCCGCCACACAGCATCTCTAATTTTGCCCCACGTCAACAATCCCTCCCAATGCTGCTAAAGGATGGTAAGTCCAGATTGCAACCTTGACTTCAGGTCTTCCAGACTGCCTAAGTATGAAAATCCTTCTCAGCTTGCCACCTCCGACTTTGAAATGGGTTTTGCAGTATCATTGGAGGCTCTCAGGGAGTGGGGACTAGGAATCCCATTACACAGATAGAAAGGGGAGGGGCATCTAACTCCCAAGCCTATAGGAAGAAGTCTCATTGACTGCCTAATGTGTTCTTTCTCTTTCTAATAAAATGTGCTCAAGATTAGAGACAGGAGAGATAGCTCAGTGGGTAGAAATGCTCACTGTGCAAGTGCTAGGACCCAAGTTCAAGTCCCCAGGAAGCACATAAAGATGGGTATGGCAGTGTGCTTGCTCTCATAAGTGAGATGAGAGGAAAAGATGAGAGAGTTCATGCACATTCATGGTCCAGCTAGTCTGGAGTATGTAGTACTTAATGACACTGTCTCTGACAAGGTGGAAAGCAAGGACTAACATTCAAGGTAGTCTTCTGACCTCCATGTGTAAGGCGAAGCACACATGTGCCCACATCCACACACATGAGAATGCATACACACAATAACAACAATAATAAATAAGATGATGGTACTTGAGGTTGATCTTGAACCTACACACACACACACACACACACACACACACACACACACACACACAAAGTTGGCTAGTTAAAACAAAGGAAATGTGTGTGTGTGTGTGTGTGTTTGTGTGTGTCTGTGCACATGTGCTTGCATGCATGTGTAGGCAAGTGGGGTGTGGCTGTGCATGTGTTCATGTGACAACATGTGAGTGTGTGTTCAGGCAGGATCGATTGGGTCTTGCTCACCTAGCTCAGCAGCAGGAGCAAGCCTCACCTTTTGCCTCCATGGCCTTTATACAACTCTCATAATAAATTTTGTTTCTTCTTAAAGGAAACTTGTATATGACCTACAGTTTGGGAGTACAGAGTGATGCTCTTGTGTGTCCCGACACTGTGGGGCAGTTAAATCACACAGGTTCGTGATTCCATTATTTCACGTGCTTATCATTTCTTCATGGAAGTATTTGAAATCTGTTCCATTAGCACTTTAGGAATCTGTGGTAATTGCAAATAGTTATAAGGTCTGATGTGATGTTTTGATATGTGTATGCATTATGGAAAGATTAAATCACGATAATTAACAGATCTATTACTTCACACCCTTGTTAGGCGTGTGTGGTGGGGACATTTAAGATATAATGTTGTAATTTTGAGGCATGTGTTGCTACTAACTACAATTGGCACGTATATTTCATTATCTTTCTCCCCATGTGTATGTACGTATGCACACAGGTGTAGGTGGATCCATGTGTGTGAATGTGAGTGGAGGCCAGATGTTGATGCTGGGAGTATTTTGTAATCACTCTCTACCTTATTTATTGAGACAGGGTCCCTCACTGAACTCTGACATCTCTGACCCTGTTAGTCTAGCTTACAAGTTTGCTCTGGTAATGCCAGCTCTGCCTCCCTTTTTGCTGCTAATATTACAGGTGGCTGCCATACCAGCCCAGTTTTTATATGGGTGCTGGGGATATGAGGGCGAGTCCTCACCCTTGTGCTTTACATACTGAGCCATCTCCCAGCTCCTCTTTCAGCATCTTTAAAGTATTCAAATCAGCCTTGAACTTCCCTCCACCTTGTTGATTAGGTTATTACTTGCATGCAGTAAGACTCAGCTTTAAATGTATAGTTTGATTAATGTTGATAACTTCACGATCTCATAGCCATCATCTGCATGAAAAGTGTCACCTGGATGATTTTAATTGTGGTCATGTGCGCGCATGTGCACACGTGCGTGCTCGCGCGCACGCACACACACACACACACACACACACACACACACCAAGACACTATAGAGGCACAGACATACACTCATCACAGACACACATGCATCACGGACATACACACACACACACACACACACACACACACACACACACACACACATCACAGACACAGACACACAAACATATACAGACACATAGAGACACACATCACAGAATCCCCCCACACATGGGCACACACACAAATATAAACACACACATTACAGACATCTACAACTACACACACAGACACATACAGATACATACAGACACATGGAAGCTCTGGGTGGTGACAGATATGAGTTTTTCTTGAGAGTAGCAATCATTTCATTATATATACACGTGTGTGTGTGTGTGTGTGTGTGTGTGTGTGTGTGTTATGTGTAATGAAGGACACACATGTTCCCCTTACATATGACCAAGAAAGACACCTGATCTTTTTCCTTTTCCAAAATTCCCTCATACTAAAATAGATACATGAAGCAGCAGGAGGGGGAAATGAGGAGGGAGGAGGGCTAGCTTAAAGGAAGGGTATATGAAAAAGCCATATGGAAATTACTAGAACACAACCTGATTAAAAATATAATTAGAGGGACAGTAGAAGTCATGCAATATGGAAGAAAAGGTGGGAACACTAGGGGTTCAAAGCTTAAGCAGGGATGAGAGCCAGGATGAGTGAGAGGGTGGGTCAACCAAAAAACTAAGGATGTATGAAAAAGCCTTATGGAACCCTTGAATCAGAAGGTTAATTTTAAAATAAAATTGACAAAAGAAGACTTTGAACAATAGTACCCTGCATGGGTGGACAAATGATCCCAGAAGACATGGGCTATTAAAAGAAAATCTACAGAAAATGCCCACAGCAACAGAATTCCACCACAGACTCTCTCTTCGAGACATTGTCTGGCCTCAGGCATTGAGAATCATTCCCAACACTGAGGGGCCCCACAGCTCTTCGTTTTGGGTGGAGAAGGAACATCCTTTGCCCAATTGCACCTGGGTCTATCCATCCAGCAACTATGAGATATTCGGGCTCCTCTTCCATTTTGCTTTATAAACAATATATATTTTAACTTTATGTGTATAGGTGTTTGGCCTGCATTTGTCTGTGCACCACATGCTTGCAGTACCCTCAGAAGCCAGAAGATGGCATTGAATCCCTTGAAACTGGAGTTATAGTTGTGAAGAGCCATATGGGTGCTGGGATTCAAATGCAGGACCTCTGCAAGAGCTGTTTGTGCTCTCAACCACAAAGCCATCTCTCCAGCTCTGGATCTTGTCTTTTCTGTTAGTTTTAGTACTATGTGCCTAAAGATTTTTTTGTCTCCAATGTACAGAACTAGTAAAGCAATAACCAGCTTAGCTGGCAGGGAGCCTGCAGCAGCCACACATCCATCTCTGAGATCCTTTGCAAACTCCAAGTCAGTATGGGTAGCAGGAAATACCATTCTGTAGATGTGCATCCCATCATTCTTTCATCCAGCCAATAGAAGTCAGAAGGCCATTTTAAGAACTGATTCTTTGGGAATTTCACATCATGCACCCCGATCCCACTCATCTCCCAGTTTTCTGTAATTTCTCCTTCCTCTTGTAGTGCTCCCCAAAAGGAAGCCTTAAAAAGAATACAAACAAGACGAAATAAACAATAATAAAAAGAAAAATCTTTCACTCCTCCATCTTTCCCACCTCTCCATCACTTCTCCATTCATCTTAGTGGCAGTGGTGTATCATATAATAAATCTTTCTGTCCAAACAGCTTCGCTGGCAAAATATTCATTATGTAATGAGTTGTTGGTCAGGTCCAGGCCTCTGGCTTTGGTACACCATCAATACTGGACCCCACCAACATTCTTTTCTGGTATCCCGCTGTTGCTGCAAGTCATGGAGATCCTGCCACTATGGTTCTGCAGAACCAGTCCCACACTCCAGTAGGTCATAAGTGGGGTGGATGGGCCAGTGAGGGTGGCAGCTCAGCAGGGCACCTCCTACTTCAGCACATGGTTCAACACGTGGTTTGCATGATTTGCATTGGCCCCTGTGGCAGTGGGCACCTGCATTGCCTTCAGTGATAACCGGAGCCTCAGACATTAATGCAGACCCTGGTAGCAGTGGGACCACGGATCCAGACATGGCCCTTGGCAATAGTTTGGTTCCAGACCACACTATGACCACAGGAGCCTACACAGGCCACTGAGATTGGCATGGCCCCGGCAGACACATGTCTCTCAGACTCCAACATGGCCTCAGGTGTCAGCCTGATGCCATACCCTGGGCATCTTCACAGCCTTTAGTGGTCATAGGAGCCATCTGATGCAGACCCTGGGTGCATTAGGACCACGGACCCACACATGACCCTTGACAAGACCTTGGGACCATGGTCACTGCTGGCAGTGGAGGCCACCCAGATCATCCCATTCTCAGTCTTAGCATATTGTTTGGTGCCCAGCATGGCCATATGTGATGATCCATATGGGCATCTGTGTGGTACTTGGTGGTGACACGGGCCATGGACATCATCATAGCCCTGGCTGCTATAGGACCATGGAACCAGACATGGCCCTCAAAAGCTGCCTAGGTACCACCACAGACTGAGGTGGCAGGACAGGCAACTCAGATTGGTATCACTTTGGCTGTAGGGTAGCCATCAGGCCCCAACACAGACCCAGGTAGGGGCACAGACCCCAGGTATCCACATAACCCCGGATGATAGCAGGTGCCATGGAAATCAGTATCGACCCTGGGTGTGGTCAGGCCACAAATCCACACATGACCCCTGGCATTAACCCAGGACACGATGACACCATGTGCCCAGGTGGCATGCAGACCCCACACAATAGTCTATTCTTTATGGCCTTTGTCTTTTCAGATACACCTCTCTCTATAGGACATGGACCTCTCTCTGCCTCTCTGTCTCTCTCTCCTTTACACCATCATACATTTGCTCACCATAATGGTGCCTGGCCATCTAGTACTACATGGCAACAGGTTGGTTCATGGCTTCTTCTTGCCCACCCAGAGAAAACTGCTCTAAATGGACATCTGGGCATCCTTCTTCAACAGATTGATTTGTTCTTTTTTAATGGCACTGGGCAGATCTGTGGTCTTTTAAAAAAAATGTCATGCTTGGGTCTAGAACTTGGGGATATGATTGCGAATTAGATGACAAGATCTTTTTTTCTAGTTTTCAAATGAAACTGATGGGAACAGCAATGAGAAAAGGAATAAGAACATCGTGATCCAAGTAGATAAGGGGTGGGTGTGTATGAATGTGTATGGGTGTGCTCACTCATGTGTGCTCACTAGTGTGCCACTGCACAAGCGTATGTGGGTGTGCATGTGTGTAAGAGCCAGAAAAAACCTCAGATGTCACCATTTAAAACTGCCCTTCTTGTAATTAATTAATTACTAATTTGGTGTGCATGCCACAGCATATTTGTGGCAGTCAGAGGACAAGATGCAGGAATCGGTTTTCGCATTATACTATGTGTGGATCCTGGGGATCAAACTCGGGTCATCAGGCTTGTTGCCTTTATTCACTGCCTTTATTCACTGCCTTTATCCACCTTATCTATTGAGACAGAATTTCTCATCATCCCAGAAGTCACCAGTAAAGCTAGACTGGGTGGCCAGTGCACACAGTGATCCCCCTGCCCCAGCCTCCACAGTGCTGGGATTACAAGTGTGCACTATCATGCTGGCAATTTTCATACGGGTTCTAGGGATCAAACTTGGGTCCTCATGATACAAGACAAACACTTCTTCTCCCTGGGGAGCTGCTTCCCCTGACTGGCAAGTTGGCAGGATTTTCAGGCTAAAACGAAAACAAGCCATATCGAGAACAAGTGATTGAAAATTAGGCTTATGTTGGCCTGCATGTAACAACTTTCAAAACAAGTACCATTTTGATGGAGAATACAAGGTTATTAGAAAAGTTGGAAAGGATTTGCTGTGAGCAATGAATTCTACATTCTCTCAGTGTTTAGGATGCCACTTGGTTTCTTTCCATGATTCTGTGATAAAACATACCCTGATAGAAAGAAATTTAATAGAAGAAGAGCTTTTCTTGTTTGTTTCTTGCCTGTCAGGCTCACAGTTCAAGGGTACAGTCCATCATGGCAAGGGAATCAAGGCAACAGGGGTTTGAAGCTGTCTGTCACATCACCCTCATAACCCGGAACAGAAAGGGATGAATGCACGTCCGTGCTCAGCTCCCTTTCTCTACATATACAGTCCAAGATTCTAGTCAGAGAGTTGTGTCCCTACAGTGGGCAGGTCTTTCCACCACAGTAACTATAATCAAGATAACCCCCACAGATGCCCTGAGGCCCATTTCTCAATGATTCTAGGATCTGACAAATTGACATCACCATCCATCATAATAATTACACAACAAATCCTATCCAACCACTGGTGGATTTGTGTGGGATCCTTGGGAACCACATCCAAATCTTCAGCTATCACTCTTTCTACAATCCCCATTGGTTTAGTGGGTGTTTCCAACCTTGTGATGACAACCCTGTTCCTCTAAGTTAGGGGGCAATGCCACACCTCCCAGAGGGGACAAAAGAGGGCCTAGGGATGATTAAGACATTCACTTCAGGACAGCAGGGTTCATGCTGTTCTGTGGAGTTCATGGACTGGTTTAAATCTCTTTGCTTGCTGTGTGTTTTGCCTGCTCCTTAAAGTGTTTAAAGTCTTTATCAAGATAGATGAGGCTTGTGTTTTGAAGTTCAGGTTTGGAAAATTATGATTAAGTCTGTAGTCAACATTTAAATCTAGCCAATTGAACTTAAAATCTGTGGCATGTGTTAAACTGAAAAAGTTTTACAGTTCCCTGTCCTGTGAGCAGCACACATTGGCTTGCAGAATAGAAGCTGCTTGGCAGTCAGGACTGTGATCAGTAGCCCTCAATGTTTAACAGCGAAGACAGCTAGGTTGGCGGCAGGCCACTCAAGACTCAAGGGGTATCCCATGGGCCCAGGGAGAGGAGAGTCCATGTGTGGCATTATGGTTCTGTGAGATGGAGAGCAATATCAGGGACTAGAGCAGGACCATAGCCCCAGGGTGGCTCATGCCACTCACAATGAGGAGGTCAGCTCAGCATCATCCACTATCAGGTGCTGTGAAGCTCCACACAAGCTTCCACGAGCTTGCAAATTATATTAGGGAGCTGGGTGTGATGACACTGATTTATTCATTACATCCACAAATATTGACTCCTGTGCACCCGGCATGATAATAAGATGTACAGGATTGTAGGGAAGACATGCTCTCCTCTGGGGTCCCGTTGCCTTGACATTCGGCAGCCTCACATCCTTTAATAGGCTTTTGGTGATTGGATAGAAGTTCATGCATTTATAAATAAAACATAATAGTTTAGAACTTATTCTAATGATTCCTTTTTTCCCCCTAAGGATCACATTGTTGTGATATTTTCCATGGTGTCTATATCTGGCTCGAGAACAGATGGTAGGTACGATAAGCCATTTTTCTCATCTACTTGTTCTCTCTCTCTCTATCTTCCACCCTCCCTCCTTTTCTCCCTCTCCTCCCCTTCTATTTCTTCCTTTCCCCTCTTCTAGTTTTTTCCTTCCTTCCTTTCTTTCAATCAGAACTTTCACTAGAGATGACATCGGAATTGTGTTGGTATGAGTTCTGGGTGTTTGGAATGTCTACAGGTGAAGGACATTTGGGATGGGTTTCATCTGCTGCCTTATATCCCTTTTGAATTACTGTGGGAACAAATAATCCCTGGTAAGAAGTAGTTTAAAGGAGGAAGGGTTTATTGTGGCTCACAGTTTCAGGGTGCACAGTCCATCACAGTGGAGACTGAGAGGTAGCGGATCACACCTTATCCAGTCAGGGAAGTGGGAGGGAGGGAGAGAGAGCGAGAGAGAGCGAGAGCGAGAACGAGAGAGAGAGAGAGAGAGAGAGAGAGAGAGAGAGAGAGAGAGAGAGAGAGAGAGAGAGAGAGAGAGAGAGAGAGAGAGAGAGAGAGAGAGAGAGAGAGAGAGAGAGAGAACTGGAAATGGGGCGTGGAGCCAATTCCTCCAGGCAAGTCTTTATCTCCTGAAGCTTCCATGGCCTTCCCAAACATTGCCACCATCTGGGGACCAAATGTTCAAACACTTGAGCCTGTGGGGGGCATTTCACATTCAAAACAATCAACTGGTTTCTGAGAGTTCTGTGATGGCTTCCCATTTCTCTGTGTGCACCCCACTGAACTGACTTACTCTTAGTTTGGCTTTGATTGCATGTTTCTCATTTCCAGCTTTTCAGAATCAAGGGCTGAAAGCAAATTGCTAACCACAGAACAAGCAGAGCCAGGCTGTGAGCTCACCTAGGGTTTCCTCTGACACACACAGCTTATACCGAGTGCCACTTCTTACAAAGCACACTCAGCCACGGTTCCTCGAAACTGTTAAAATATTTGCAAGAACACACAGACAGGAGGGTTGGAGAGACGGCTCTGTAGGAAAGCATTTTCTGAGCAAGTGTGACAACCTGAGTTCAGATCCCCAGTATCTATGTAAAAAGCTGGCCATGGTGGCCTGTGTTTGTAATATAGCACTGGAGGATGGAGGAAGGCAGAGACAGAGGATTCCTAGGGCTAATTGGCAATGCAGAGTAGCCATTTGGTGAGCTCCAGGTCCAGTGAGAGACACTGTTTCAAAAAGTAAGGTGGAAACCCATCAAGGATGTCAACTTCTGGCTTTTACATGCATATGCATATATAAACACACACACACACACACACACACACACACACACACACACACACACACCCACAGGCATATATGGTATAACACATACAGAATACATGAATCTAAAAGCTTTTCCACACCAAAAGCTTCCTGAAAACACAGCTTACCAATACCTCATCCCACTTCTTTCTTACACATGTGCCATTCAATTTTCACCTGACTACAAGATGCTTAGGCTCTGGTCCTTTGCACTTATTTGTGATGTGGGGAAGCAACACGCTTTCAATGGAGATGATATGTTTGGTTTTCCCTGCCTTTAGCCACAACGATGCCTCAGAATAAAGAGCATCATCGGGTGCTTGTTGCTTTATTAGTGAGGCTCCTTTAGAATGCTGCAAAGGCTTCCTTGGCCTCACGGCAACCTGATGAAACCCAGTTTTCAGAACATGATTGACAGTCTACCTGGATTCCCACCCCCCCTCCTCATTTTTATAGATTCACTTTCCAAGGTGCATCTTGCTTTACGCTTGAGTTGTGTCCATTTATATTAATATCACCATTATGGATATAATGCTGATATGGCTGTCATAATCACCAATTTTACACATCAATTAATTTGCACCAGGCCATTGATTTATTTTTATGAATTGGGGCTGTGATGTCAAACACAATGCAAATAACAGCGACTGCAAAACTAATAAATGCAAGCAAAACATGTAGATTTCATCAAGATGCATTAGCTGTTATCAGTTCTTCCCTAGTAACTGAATGCTAGCTCTAAATAAAACCCCAAACCATCTGGTCTCTGTAATGCCTACATAATTTTAAGATTGTAATGATTATTAAGAACATAATGTGGCTTCTCAGACGATCATAATTAATTGCTGTTTTCCTTGCATGATGTCTAGAATTTCATTGCTTTCACCCCAGCAGCTGTCACATCACTTATCAGAATATCTAGTGGGGAAGAGGAGTCCGGTGAGCAGAGTCAGAACTTAGGCATAGCAGTGCTGTGAGCCTAGAATCCATGTGGCTGGAAAAAGAATTCAAGAGAGCAGAGAGGTAATATGTAGGCAGAGTGGAAGTTGGGTTATACTCATAAAGTTCTTTTCTTAATAATTGTTCATTTATTATTTTGTGTGTATATGCATGTGTGTGCCAGCACAAGTACAGACACACACACACACACACACACACACACACACACACACACACACACACGTACGTATATCTGTAGTTGCAGAGGGAGAAGAGAGTATCAGTTTCCTTTACAATCAATTGTGAGCTGCCCGTGGGTGCTGGGAACTGAACTTAGATCCTTGAAAAGAATAGCCAGTGCTCTTAACTACTGAGTCACCCCTCTAGCTCATTATCACAAAAGTCTTCAAGACAAGGAGAGGGGGAAGTAAAGAATATTTGTTTGGAAAAGGTTACTGAGTGGAGAGTGATCTGAAGATGGTAACATTAAGGGCCCGATGGTTACAAGGGTAGAATTCAAGTGGGAGAGGGTGATGGTCTAGAATAGTGAGGAGGTAGGGGATTAAGGGATGTTGTTTGGGAATGTAATTGGTAGGTACAATGAATACCCATAATAGAAAGGAGGCCATGGGTTCAACTTCCAGTACTACATAAAACTAGGCAAAGCAGTTCACGTGGGTAATTCTAGCACCCAGGAGATGGATGCAGGAGATTCAGAAGTTCAAGGTTATCTTTGACTAAGTTGTGAGTTGAACCAAGCCTGAGTTATTTGAGACCCAGAGCTATAAAAAAAAAGACCTTAGGGTTGAGGTATATAGCTCTGTGGTAAATCATTTGTCTAGTGTTACAATGTATTTGATCACACTGTGAACACTGAGGTTGAATTTGTGTTAATTAAATAAAATCAACCTTGGGTCAGGAAGCTGAGTAAGCAACTAGTTGACAGAAAGTGATCATAGAGTCAGAGGGTGTCTGGAAGACAGATAGATGCACAGGAAGTAGTCGGGAGGGGCTTTAAATGGTGTGGTGGGGTTTTTTTTTTTTTGGTGGAGTGGAGGGACACTCTCTTTTGGAGACCCCAGCAAAGAGGAGGTCAGCTAGTTGCCACTCAAACTCTCCGAGGAATTTAATTAAAAGCTAGGGCCAGGCAGTGGTGGTGCACACATTTAATCCTAACACTCAGGAAGCTGAGGCAGGCAGATCTCTGTGAGTTTGAGACCAGCCTGGTCTACAAGAGCTAGTTCCAGGACAGCCTTCAAAGCCACACAGAAAACAAACACAAAAAACCAAAAACCAAAACCAATCAACCAACCAACAAAACAAACAAACATAAAAGCTATATTTGGAGTCAGTGACAGAGCTGGTGCTTGTGGGAACAGAATTCCCACCAGGCCATGACCTAAGTAGCCAGGCCACTGCCAAAGAAGCAAGCCAGTAACTATGGAGCCACAATTACTGACTGAAATAGCAGTAGATGAAAGCGCCGATGGAAAAATAACAGTTTAGCTTGTGCAATGCTCTGGGTTCAATTTCCAGTTTTAAAAAGACTCACAGTGGGTGCAGGGGAGAGATGCAGAAAGAGGGAGGGGAGATATACACAAGGAAATTATCTGTAGGGATCCATTTATTGATTCCATGTTCATGCCCACATATGTGTAGGAGGCAACATTAAAAAGATGGAGGAACTGAGAATGTCTCCTCGTTCCTGAAAACACAAGTAGGCAAATGGGATTCCTCCTCCTTTTCTTTATGATACCTGTACTTTGGGCATCTCAAATTGATGCTATCTATCTTTTACTAGGCTAGGATCCAGTGTGGACAATGACGGCTCAGAACATACATGGCTTAGGGAGCTGTCAGTTGGCTTGGAGTTGCATGCAGTGGCATGCTGGCTCCCAGCAAATGTACAAAGTCCTGCAGAATAAGCACTGTTAGGAGAAGCTGTATTACAGCCAGATGTGAGCTGCCTGAAGGGGGTGCTGAGAACTGAACTCAGGTTCTCTGCAAGAACAATGAGGGTTCTTAACCACTGAGCCATCTCTCCAGCTCCAAAGGCTGAGCTTTGAGAAAATAAACCTGAACTTTGGAAGTAGCTGAAGGAATATTTTACATAGGCCTTTCCTTCACTTGAAGGAATCTGAACATACCCGGAAGATAAATTTATAAAGGGAATGGACAACACATATAGGATAGCTAAGTGATCAGACAATAGGAGTTGAGAACCCCCCCCCCAAAAGACCATATTTGCAGCCAAGGATTCACCATTATAACCCTGAGTCTGTTTTCCCCAACAGTGTCAGACTTCTCTGTGCAGGAAGAGCTGTGGTGGGATGGTCAAACAAAGACACACACAGAAGAATGAAACAGTTATGGGTGACCTACTGAACAGAAGAGCTCCAGCCAATAGCATGGGACCTTTATCAATTAAATAACTGACCACAGGGTATTGTGTTGGATGGTACTGCCCTTGCTCCAGCACAAGTCCCTGGCATGTGTCTGTTGGTGTGATGACTACTCCACACACATGATATCTGTTGGAGAGATCATACATGCCTTGAGGGAGATTATATCTACCTTGCTATCAAACTATGTGGCTCTAACAACTGGCTTAAGAGGTAGCATATGGTTCAAGCCTAGACCATCAGTGAACTTCACTCTAACTGTATTGCTTAGTTTATAGACTGATCCAACAAGATGGTATTAGTCTGGTATTAGTGTACATAAGGCCTCTTTCCATTTTGTTTTAGATATATTACTACTTTTAGAATTATGAGTAGATGTGTCTCTTTGTGGTTTTGTGCATGTGAATGCAGGTGCCCAGAGAGCTCAGAAGAGGGCATGGGATCTCCTGGAGCTGGAGTTAAATGTGGTTGTGAGCTGTCCTAAGTGGGTGCTGGGCACTGAACTTGGCTCCTCTACAACAGCAGTTAGTGCTTTCAAATGTTGATCCATCACTCCAGCCCCCAGCCTCTTCCTATTGCACTGATATAGAGCTGAATGTGCTGATGTGCACTCTGAGAATGGAGCTGTCCTGACAAAGAGACACTGGAAGCAGTGTGGTGGCACCTATGTTCCAGAAGTCAAAGATAGCTTTGGACTTGGCCAACAGATTCTCTTTGTATTTATGTTTTCTGCACCACAGAGATATACCTACTGGTCACTGAACTAAACAGCTTCTAGATTTCTCTCTTTCTTAGCTTTCCAGTTATTAATCTCTAACCTCCAAATTACTGTTTCTTCAAACATGACTTAGCTACTGTCACATTGCTGTGGTAAGATAACTGACAAACACAATTAAGGAAGGGAGAGGTTTGAATGAAAATGGCCCCCACAGGCTCACAGAGAGTGCCACTATTGGGAGGTGTGGCCATGTTGGAATAAGTATGCTCTTGTTGGAGGAATTATGTCACTGTGTATGTGGGCTTTGAGTTCTCAAATTCTCAAGCCAGGCCCAGTGTCGCTCTCTCTTCTGGCTGCCAGAAGATCCAGGTGTAGAACTCTCAGCTCTTTCTCCAGCACCATGCCTGCCTATATGTCACCATGCTTCCTGCCATGACAACAATAGACTAAATCTGTGAACTGTAAGCTAAGCCCAACTAAATGATTCCTTTATAAGAACTGTCTTGGTCATGATCTTCACAGCAGTAGAAACCCCAACTAAGACAGAGGATTATTTGGCACACGCACTCTGGAGAGGAAGGCATGTGAGGCTAGTTACACCGAGTCCACAGCCAGGAAGCAGAGAGCCATGCTGCTCTGTTTCTCCTTTCTATTCAGTCCAGGACCGCAGCCCATAGTTCCAATTCACACCTAAGATTCTTCCCACTTCAGTAAACCCACCTTAGAAACTCCCTTATAGACATGCCCAGAGCTTCTTCTCTTAGGTGGCCTTACAGCCCGCCGGGCTGGCACTCAACATTAGCCACCACACGGAGTGTGGTACAGTGCTGCTTAATCTTCTTTATCTCCTTCCAGGCCCTGCTTCTCATTCGGGTTAAAAATATCAGCAGAGAATTGAGGGGTGCAATGGGGGCACAGGTTTGTTTTTTCTACTCAGAACAACAATAAAAAACCATTTTAAAAAATAAATTTACACATGCATTTTCCCAAACCTGTCTTCTCTGATATGACTTTTGCCTTTCTCTGGGCCCCTCTGCTAAGCGGTGATTAAATTGATGAGCCATTTAAACGGGTCACAGTGGTATGCCATCCTCTCCCATATCCAGATGTAGCAGTCACGTCCCACCCCACTCCCAGGTTGACTGACTTTGCCATGTGGGAATCACATAAGCCTAAAAATGTTGCATGAGCAAGTGTCCTGAGGGAAAGGACCAATGGGAACTTTGTGGTCTCCTGGCACCAAGTTCTCAAGGGCTGAGATATGATGGCTCATGAGTAGGAGACTTGCTAAACATGCACAAGACCCTTGGTCATCCCCCAATTGTGAGAGGGGGGGGAAAAGACTCCTCACAAAACATCATTGTTGCTGGGAGGGGGCATTTCTGATCACATGAAAGTATAGAGTGACACACAGAGGGGACTCACTGTCCATCTATGCTGGGGACTAAGGCTTAGCACAAAGGCCTCGAGGGGTTTGCTGGGGAGCCAAAGGTTTGGCCTTTGTCACATGATAGGCTTTGGAGAAAATGGCTTGGTGTTAAGACTGAACTGTGTCCCCTACTATGATGACTCATCCTCATTGGCAATAGGGACAGACTTAGAGTCACTAGGGGACACACTTTTGGGCAGTTGTGAGGATGTTTCCAAAGACGGTCACAGACCCTGAATGTGGGTGGCACTGTCCTATGAGCTGGGGACTCAGGCTGAATACAATGAGAAAAAGGAGAAAGCCACATGAATACCAGTATTCCCTATCTGGGCTTCCTGATCTACTCACATGTGAGCAAGCAGCCTTACACCCCTACCATCATGGCCAAGAGTGGCTCCAGCCACCACACTTTTCCCACCATCATGGGTTGTATCCTTAAACAGTGAGCCAAAGTAACTTCCTTCAAGTTGCTTCTTGTCATGTGGTTTGTCACCGTGATAGAACATCCACCCACAGGCAAACTTTCCCCTTTGCCTGTTGATGTTCTAGGCCAGTACAATTTATCCAGAGACCGTGTCTTTAAGGGGTGACGGTAGGTGAATGGACAACACAGGGTGGGGTCCTTAAGAGAGAAAAAGAGAGGACAGAGAGCTCCTGTCCCTATCACGTGAAGATGTAATGGCAAAGTGGCCATGTGTAAGCCAGGAAGGTAGGGCCTCCCTGGACCTACCCAGCTTGGGACCTTCAGGCTCCAGAGCTGCTGGACAATGAATGATGTGTTTGTGTCACCCAGCCCATGAGATCTTGTCAAGGTAGTCAGAGCTGATAGGCAGTACATATATTATGGAGTGAGTTTTCCTGTCAACACTCAGGACAAGCTGTCACTGAGCCAATCAATACCAAGCAAGTGGTCACTAGACTGCACAGGTCACTCAACAGCGCCCTCTTGTGACTTCCAGCTACAAAAGCAGCAGGGGAGTTTTGCCTTTAAATTCTACGACTGGTCTCCTATCCTTGCATGGTGCAGCAAGCCACTGGGATTTTTGGACAGTGTAGAGAGTAGGATGGCAAGGATGGAAGATTCTAGATGGTCTGATGTCACATAAGGTATGTTCTTATGAGATGAGTTCGTTCAGAATAATAAAAGATGTGGTTGTATTTGGTCCCAAGATAATAAATGAGGAGACAGTCAGTGGTACCAAATCAGCGCTTTGAGTTGTGTATTTTATTTCTTTGTTCTTCATTCAAAAGCAGCTGTGATGAGTTAAATGAGCTCTGGCATGACTGCTAGCTCCCTTCTGTCCCTCTACACTCAGGCCCTGTGCTCTCATGCCCACTCCCTCCTAACGAAGTCGATTTATATTGATGACAGCAACCACTCTCTTCTTTTCTCTGGGTCCGGTGGGGTTTGGCTAATGGGTGGCCTTGGCAGGAAGTCACACCCGGATGAGGGAGAGGCTGGGGCATTTCTGCCTCTATTTCTTCCCTGATGGCTGCTGTTTCATGCATATTATTTTATTTTAATTTTCATTGCCACCATTCCAAATGACTATTATTTTAATAGCTGTTTCATGGGCCACAAAACAAAGTCTTCAGAGCAAGCAGAAAAAATCCTTGAGAGGGAGCACGCCCATGGCATCTGGTCCATGTTTTGAAACTCAGGCATTCTAAAGTCAGAAGCCCCCACATCCCATTGTCGTGAAACTATATGTAGTATAACATGAGCGGTGTGCAAAAGGGTTTGCCTAACGGTTGTCTGAACTCTCATTGATTTGGGACTTGGGAGAGAAAACAAGGATGAGTAGACTCTGTAGCTGAGCGGAGATCCTTGTTTGTCCAAAGAGCCAGATAAACATGGGTTCTAGCTGATACTTGGCATTCATAAATGGGGGTTGGGCTGCAAGCTCAACAGTGTCCCACATCAAGGTCAAATAAAGTATTTAGCTATTGGCAGATGAGGATTAAAGCACTGTGTTTAGCTGATTTTATAGGATTATTAAAAACAGAAACAAACCCAGAGGATATTTCGAAATGGACATTCTGCACTGAGGCTTGGGACAGAACTGTGCACGTTTCCAGGCAAGTCTAGAAACACTGCTAACCACAGTTAGCACAGACCCTGTATCCCAGATTTTCTCAGCATCCTGTAGCCCATTCTGCTGCCCATGTGGGGAGCAAGCTGGTGTGAGGGGGCCCTATGCTGGAATCCTGGATATCAGGCTTGTTGGGACTAACAGGGTTACCCAGGGGGTCATAGGACAGACTTTCCTAGAGCTCACATCTCATGGGGTTATTGCCTTGGTCCCCCTCACAGTAGGGACAGCAATTTCCTATTTATCCAACATCCCCAGTCAATGGGAATTAACTTTCTCGAGTAAGTCCTACCAATACTTAGCATTTAAAGCCCAACTGTGGGTAAATGCAGTCTTCTGTCCACTAGCAGATATGCTTTCTGTGGGCCATCCCAGGAGACAGTTCCTGTCTGTAGTCACTGGCTGGTCCTAGCACATCTCTCATTCATAACTCTCCCATGAATGCCTGTTCCTTCACACAGACAGAGGACACTGTAGGGTTTGATCTAAGCTACTTGGTTCAGTTGCCAAGGCCTGACAAGTCCACAGGTTGCTGTCTCTTCAATACTCACATGGTCTCAGTTTGAGTGCAGTTCAGAGCTACCAATGCCTTGGATGAGTCACCTCCTTACCCAGACTGATGAGAGGATGCTGAAGAGCACAGCAGTATACAGCTGTGGCTCATCAAATGTCTGTGAACTGATACAGTGCATCTCTGGAAGGAAGATGCTGGAGATGTGTCTTTCCCCTCTGGCTTTCTGTTAGGGTGTCAAGTCAATCTCAAAGCAATCAAGATTTTTGTGGAGGGTGAAGATTTTAAGATAGTTACAAGAATCGTTTTCTCTTGTCTTAAGGTACAAACACAATGTGAGAAATAATTCTTTGTTTATCTATTTATTTTCACCATCTAGAGGTGGCTGATATAGATGAGGATTTAAGAAACAATGAATGGATGAATGGGTGAATGAACAAGTTAGTGAATGAATAAATGAACAAATAGATAAACAAATGAATATTTTTTTTGTCTCAAACCTTCTCCTTATTAGTCATTTTTTCATGCACCACACTTTGTCCATTTCTAAATACCACTTCTACCATCAATTACTTTTTTTAAAGGTTTTGCATGCCTTTAGCCTTCCAAGCAAAATATTTGCAACCCTAGTTCTGTACTGTTACTTATGTTTTAAACACATTCAATAAAATGCTTACATATTGCATTTGAAAAGATTTGTTTACCACCTAAAATCCTCATCCTTGCTCATGGGTGGTCAAGTGCAGGTAGCCATGCTGGACCACAGCCAATTCTTAATCAGGTCCATGGTATTCTGGCTTTTTGTGAATAATCATGAATCCTTTAAACCTCTGTTTCTCTTAAAGCTGTTCCTCAAAGGTCAGAGTTGAGGCACAGGGTGGGAACTGATCCCTAGTGCTGTGACCAATGCAGACTGCAGATTAATAAAAGATGACAGGACCTGAGGCTGGGAGCAGCATCTAATTCTCCCCCACACTTGTGTGTGTTGCAGTGTGTCCAGCAAACCAAGAAGCCCCCGCAAGGGTCTATGGGTACAAGATCAATAAGGCTTGGTGCCTCTGAGAGTCTTCCAAATGGAGTGTTTTTAAGAAAAACTCCTTTAGAGACGAAGGGCGTGATCCTCCATGCTCCCAGTCGATGTTTCTTTTATTGCCCCTAAAATTTATAAACCAGGATGCTCCCTAATGGTAGGCAATTTCTCATATTAGCTCAGCCGGCCTTCAGCTAGCTGGATTTTTTTTTTTTTAAATACAGAACCTAGCATTTTTTCCTCCACCAGAGACTTCCAGCCTAGGGAGCTCTCCTCTGAGGGGTGGAACATCTTTCATTGTCTGTTTCTGACTCTTGTTAGCCAATCTCCTTTGTTAGCTCTGTGTTTATAAACAGTCCCTCCTCAATTCCACCAGCTTCTTCCTCAGACTCCTTTCCCATCCCTTTCTCTTAGTAAGATTGGTTTGTAGCTAAGTCCCAGGCTGTTGCCTCCCATTTATGAAGTGCCACACAAAGCATGGAGCTGTTTCTGTGAATGACCACGATGGTTAATGCCTTGATTGGTTCTTTTGGGAGAAACCCTGTCCTTAAAGAGATCCCATCTTCCCCATTATACTTACCTGTATACACAGAAGATGAGGGGAAAATCAGTAACAGCACTGCCCCCCAACATACCCATTTTTTTTTTTAGGAAGGCAAGACCATCTTAAAATTGCTTGAATTCTTAGGGCATTTTAAGACATGGTTCAGGAGAGGGAAGTGCATAGCATACATGTTTCAGAAAAGTTCTACCAGGCCATCCTTAGCTACCAGTAGATTTTTGTTCTCAGTAATCATTGGACCACTGGAAGAACTGGTGCTATCTTCCTGGGAAGAAAAGAGCCTGGGGTTCTGACACTACCATGCAGTTGTATTTGACACTGACAATGGCATTTGATGTCGTGTGCCTCAACTCCCTCATCTGCCTACACATATTTTTATTTTAATCAATGTATTTGTTCTTGAGATAAGGTCATTGAACCTAGGCTCTTACACAGGTAGAGAGGTACCCTACCATCGAATAGCACCTTCAGTCCCCTTTTTACATTTTAAACAGTTTGAGATGAGTGTCTCACTAAATTGCCCAGGCTAGCATTGAACTTACTGAATGTAAGCCTTGACTTTGTCTTTCTGACTACAGTAGTTTGAGTGAGAATGCCTTTCCCCCATAAACTCATATACCTGAATGCATGGTCTCCAGTTAGAGGAACTGTTTGGGAAGGACTAGGAGGTGTGACCTTGTTGGAAGAGGTGTGTCACTGTGTGAGGGCTTTGGGGTTTCAAAGACCCACACCATGCCGTTGCCAGTTAGCTCTTTCTGTTTCTTGCCTGTGGATCTTGATGTGAGCTCTTAGCCACTGCTCTAGCATCATGGCTGTTTGCTTCCTATGGTGATGATCACAGACTAACTTTCTGAATCTGTAAGCAAGCCCCCAATTAAATGCTTTCTTTTATAAGGGTTGCTTTGGTCATCGTGTCTCTTCACAGCAATAGGACAGTATCTAAGACAATGCCTCAGCCTCATGAGTGGCTGGGATTACAGGCCTGTACCACTCTGTCAGCTCGTGTGTGTGTGTGTGTGTGTGTGTGTGTGTGTGTGTGTGTGTGTGTGTGTGTGTATGCAAGAATACTTTTATGTGCACACACATGCATATGGGAGGTAGAAGTTGACATTGCATGTCCTCCTCAATTACTTTCCAATGTAGTTTTGGAGACAAGGTCTCTCACTGTACAATTGCCTCACCAATTTGGACAGTGTCTGGCCAGCAAGCACTAGGGAATCTACCTGTCTCCACTCCCATCACTCTGAGATTGCAGGCGCATGTTGCCACACCCAGTTTTTCCCATGGGTGCAGGGCCCCTGAACTCCGTGCCTCTTGCTTGTGTAGCAACTACTTCAGTGACAGACCCAAGGCCTCAGCTTTGAACGAGTATTTTTAAATGAAAAGAATCTATGAGAAGATTCTTCAGAAACATGTGCCATGCTGTGCAAATGAAGCCAGGACAGCAGGGCAAGGCTACCCACTGCTGAGCCAATTTGGCATCCCACTGGGCACCAAGCATTCTTGTTTCAACAGCAATGGTGCCTGTGCCACCAAACTTCTTATAATTAGCACCCATAGCTTTCTTCTTTAAAGCTTCTTTTTAAAATTAATTATTTTTTGAATGGAAGCAAGTTGTGTATATTTATCACACACAACATGATGTCTTGCTATGTATGTGTCTATTTTATGATTATGTATATATTGCAAAATGGCTAAAGAAAACTGACTCTCTTATATATTATCTCACACCCTCATCAGTTTTGTGAGAACATTTAAAATGAACAATTTCCAAGAAGCTCTGTCTCAACACAGACCCGTGTCATGTATACTAGCTTCCTTCCTGCTTTCTATGACTAAACACCCTGACCATAACCCAAGGGAAGATAGGGGCCATTTCTGCTCATAGTCCATCACTGCAGGAAATCAGAGCAAGGGCTCAAGCAGGAACTCGAAGCAGAAACTATGGAGGAACACTGCTTATTGACTCTCTCTCAGCATTCTCAGCTAGCTTCCTTACACAACTCAGCCCCAACTGCCCAGGGAATGGTGCCACCCACAGTGGTCTGGGTCCTCCTCCCTCATCTGTCAATCAAGACTATCTCCTACAGACATGCCCATAGACCAGTCTGATCCAGACAACCATAAACTGAGGTTCCCTTCTCAGATAACTATAGACTGTGTCGAGTTGACAGTTCAAGCTAAGTAGAATACCACATACGCCTTTCTTCTCGTAATCTGTTATGCCA